>JAMPIV010013508.1:17500-360000 GCA_024509875.1 Oreohelix idahoensis
GCGTCTGCCAGCTATGATGGTGTGCATGTCCTCTTGCTTGCTCCGAGTAAGCAGATCTTGGTTGGTGATGGTATTCGGCCAAAAGATTCGGAGAATTTTTCTTAGGCATGTTGTGTGAAAAGAGGACAATTTCGACATTTCCTTATCTGTAACTCTCCAGCATTCTGCACATTAGAGAAGCACAGAAAGCACACAGCTCTGATATAATCTTAATTTTGTGCTTGTGCTGTCTTGAGAGGACTTCCAGATGTTGTTTAGGCTAAGAAAGGCTGTTCTTGCCTTATTCATTCTGATGTTGATGACTTTGCCTGCCCCGCCGTCTGATGTTACTATGCATGCTAGGTATGTGAAGGTGTCTATCTGTACCAGTTGCTGATTCCTTACTGATATGGGCTCAGGGTTGCTCACATTGAGCGTCATGACCTCTGACTTCCTTAAATTGATGTTCAAGCCCACCAGTTGGCTAAACTTATTAAGTCTGTCCGTTTTTTCCTGGATGTGTTGATGTGAATGTGCTAGTAGTGCAATGTCATCTGCATATTCCAGATCTTCTAATGTAGAAAATGTAGTCCATCTTATTCCTCTTGGACTGCCCTCTGTTGTCTGACGCATCACCCAGTCTATGACTGTTATAAATAGAGTGGTTGATAAGGGGCATCCCTGTCATACTCCTGTCTTCACCTCAAAGGTTAGGTTGCTCTGCCCAACACTATACGTAAAGTTGGCATAGAGGCTTTTTATGATTGACACTATGCAGCTTGGAATTCCATAAGCCCGCAGTATTTTCCATAAACTGTCCCTATGTATGCTGTCAAAAGCCTTTTCAAAATCAACGAAATTAATGTGCAGCTGTCTTTGCCATTCTGAGCACTGCTCTATAATGTTCCTGAGAGTGAATATATGATCTACACATCTTCTGTTCTTTCTAAATCCTGCTTGTTCTTTCCTCAGTTTGTGGTCTACTGCTTTTGAAATTCTTACTTACTTACTTACTTAGTCGTTCCCCTTCTACCGTGAGGTGTAGAGGTTTGGAAGAGAGAGCGCCAGACCATTCTATCAGCTGTCTTCTTCCTGGCCTGGTTCCATTCTAGTCCTCGGTCCTTCAAAGATTGTCTAATGTTGTCCTCCCAGCGGACTCTGGGTCGTCCTGGAGGTCTGGATCCCTGGCTCTTTGTTTCCCATGCTTGTCGTGGTAGCCGATCTTCTCCCATTCTGCAGACATGGCCAAACCATCTTAGTTGGGACTGTTCTATTTGGGTCTGCAGCGGATGGGATTTTAGGCCTTGACGGATCGTCTGGTTGCGGACCATGTCTCTTCTTGTTACTTCAACCACTTTCCTCAGATACCTCATTTCTGAGGTTTGGATCTGGCTTTTGTGGGTTGTAGTCATTGCCCATGACTCGCATCCATATGTCAAGACTGGGACATAGGTGGAGCGGTATACAGCCATCTTCGTTTTCTTACCCACCTCTTTCTTGCTGAGGAATCCACGATTTATGGCCTGAAAAAGTCTCCCAGCCGCTGCTTTTCGAGTGGCCAACTCTTCTTTGATGCCTCCCTTTCGGTCTATAATAGCTCCAAGATATTTAAAGTGGTCGACCTGCTCCAGGACCTGTTCTCCCAACTTAATCTGATGTTTTCTTTCTTCTCGTGATATCACCATGGATTTTGTTTTAGAGCTGCTTATGACCATCCCTCTCTTCTCCAGCTCTTCCTTCCAGACTTGCAGGTTGGATTGGAGATGTGCCTCTGATTTAGCAATCAGGGCAACATCATCAGCAAATGCCAGCTCCGAAATATAGACCTGTCTCATCTTCCAGTACCCCACTGAATACTTTCTTGTTCTCTCCTTACATGCCTTGATGACATCGTCCATAAGGAGTATGAAGAGGTAAGGTGATAGGATATCACCTTGTCTTACACCAGTGGTGGTCCTGAACTCTTCTGACTTATGGTTTGCTGTCCTCACATAATTTCTGCAAGACTTGTAGAAGCTCTGTATAGCATGAATCAGAGGTGCTGGAATATTCTTCCTTGCCAAACAGTCCCAAAGTTTGCTCCAGGGGACCCTGTCAAACGCCTTTTCCAGATCTATGAAACAAAGATGGATCTCACTCTTATACTCAAGGGCCTTTTCACTCAGCTGTCTGAGTGTGAAGATTAGGTCTTGAGTACTTCGGTTTGCTCGGAATCCGCACTGGACCTCATCCAATTGTGGCTCAGCTAGGTGTCGGAGTCTCTGCTCTAGGATTCTAGAGTAGATTTTACCAGGGACACTGAGAAGGGATATGCCTCTATGGTTTCCACATTGTCGATTGTCACCCTTTTTGAAAATTGGTGTTATGATGGCAATCTCCCAATCCTTTGGTATGGTCTTGTTGCACCATGCTGCTTGTAGGACCTTTAAGAGTAATAGGTCGCCTGATGCTCCCATGTACTTAACCATTTCTGGTGTTATACCATCATGCCCTGCTGCTTTGCCCATCTTAATTTTCTCCAGTGCTGCCCTCAGTTCTTCCATCTTTATGTCATCTTCACCATCATTGGTTTCCTCTTCTGTGTCAGTGGTTATCATTTCTGATGCTTCATCATGCTCACCATCCAGGAGTTCTGAGAAATATTCTTTCCATCTTTCCATTACTTCCTTCGGGGCAGTAAGCAATTTGCCTTGCTTGTCCTTTATAAATTGGAGAGGGCATTGTTTTTCTTTCCTCATGTTCTTTAGGGTCTTATAGAACAATTTCTGGTTTTCTTGTGCATCTTTTTCTAGCTTTTCTCCAAATTCTTCCCAGGACTTCTGTTTTGCTGCTAGCACTTTGTTCTTTGCTTCTGTTCTGAGTGTCACATATTCTCTATATTTTTCCATTTGTCCTGTTGTGTTTTTAGCTCCTAAGTATTGTTTCCATGCCATTTTCTTCTCTCTTATTTTCTCTTTGACTTCCTCTGTCCACCAAGGTGTCCTCTTTCTCTGGTTCCCAAGTCGGACTTCACCGCATGCTTCTGCAGCAGCTGTCTTTATGATATCCTTGAATTTATTCCAGAGGATTTCCAAGTCATCAGGTCGTTCTTCTGTGTTGCTCACTGCTGTAGCAATAAGCCCCTGATATCTGGTCTTAATTTCTGGCTCTCTCAGCTTGTAGGTCCTAATGCTCATTTCTCCTGCTCGTTTACTTGGTTTCTTGCGTGATGTTGGGCAGTTCCTAGGCTGAGCAACTCTTTCAGTTGTTCGTTTGATTGTTAGCAGGTAGTGATCACTTCCAATCTCTGGCCCCCTCCAGACTCTTGCATCTCGGACATATCTGAATGAGCTTCTCCGAACAATGGCATAGTCGATCACTGACTTCTCATTCTTGGTTGGTTCACATCTAGTGTATGCATGTATGCGCTTATGGGGGAACTTTGTGTTTGTAATGATCAGATTCTGCTCACTGCAGAATCTAAGGAGTCGCTTTCCATTGTCATTGAGAGTATCTTCTCCATATCTTCCGATAACTCCACCCCATCTAGCATGGTCATTTCCAACTCTGGCATTAAAATCTCCGAGCATAATAACTTCATCTAGGCAGTCATCCACTGTCCTTTGAAGCAGCTCGAAGAATTCCTCCTTGACCTCTGCTCTCTCATCCTCATTTGGCCCATACACTATGACCAGGTTGACTATGGTTTCTCCTTCTTTTAGTTTTACAACCATAATGCGCTCCGAGACAAAGTTCCATCCCTTGATACTATCTTTTTGATTTTGGGCCACAATGCAACCCACGCCCCCTTTAGCTCTTTCAGATATGGGTACACCACTGTAGAGCAACGTGTTGCCATCGAGATCCATGACTCCTTGTCCTTTTTTCTTCGTTTCCGTTATAGCCAGGATTTCTAGTTTTGCTTTCCTCATCTCTTCCACCAGCTCCTCTTCCTTCCCATTTATACTTCTTGTGTTCCAAGTTCCATAAGTCGTAGTCCGTAGTCCGTTCCAGTTCGTCGCCTTTAGAATCAGTCCGGTTTTCTCTCTTGTAGTTCGCGTAATCATGATTTAAAGCAAACAGGTGATTGGCCTGTTGTGCCTTTGCATGGTGGAGGGGCTGCCTCCTTACGGCCTCCATGCAGGCCGCCCTCCTCCTTTTTCATCCGGGCTTGGGACCGGCATTGGCGGAGTTCTTTTGAAATTCTCTGTATAATTATTCTGCCTAGTATTTTGCTGGGAACTGAGAGAAGAGTGATTCCTCTCCAATTATTGGAGTCTGCAAGATCTCCCTTCTTGGGCAATTTGACAATTATTCCTTTGTTCCACTCTGATGGTGTTGTCCCCGTTTTCCAGACTTGTGCAAATAGTGGTTCTAATAGTTCTGCTGCTAGCTCAGGGTCTGTATTAAATAGCTCTGCATTTAAGTTATCATGGCCAGGAGCTTTTCCGTTCTTTAACCCTTTGATTGCTGTGATGATTTCTTCTTTTCGTGGAATGTCTGTATTTACATCTAGATCGTTTTCAGCCTCAGGAACATTCAATTGGGTCTCTGGTGGTTCCTTGTTCAGAGTTTCTCTGAAGTGCTCTGCCCATCTTGTTTCCTGTCCCTCTGCTGTCGTGGTGAGATTTCCTTGCTTATCTCTTACTAATGTAATATTGTTTGCACCTCGTTTTCCGCTGATGAATTTAGTTATTTTGTATACTGTGCTTTGTTCATTTCTCAGTGCTGCCTCATCTGCCTGTCTTGCAAGATCGTCTAGGAAATTCCTTTTGTTGGCTCGGGTTTGGCGTTTAACTTCCTTGTCCAGCTGACTGTACTGTTCGCTATATAGTTGCTGTAACTTGGGGGACTTCGCTTCTGTTTTCTTTCTTTTCATTTCCTTTCTCAGTGTTATGGTGTTTAGTGTTTCTGGTGTTATCCAGTCTTGCTTCTTCCTTTCCTGGAATCCCAAGCATGATTTGCTGGTTTCCTTGTATATTGTTGAAATGGTGTTGAATTTCTGGTCTATATCATCAGTCAATGTCTTTTCCTGACTTTTAACAAATTGATATCGTTTCTTTATGTCAGCCGCAAAAGCTTTTCTGGTAAGGGGGTCCTTCAATTTGCTGATGTCAAACCTTTTCTGTGTAGTTACAGTTGGTCCAGCCCTTCTTAGTTTCAGTTTTGCTACTACTAAATGGTGATCACTTCCCACATCTACACCTCTTCTTACCTTCACATCTTGTAATGCATGTCTCCATCTACCGTTAATCATAATGTGGTCTGTCTGGTTTCTGTCCTGACCATTTGGTGATTCCCATGTTAATTTGTGAATTTCTTTATGTGGGAAAAGTGTTCCTCCAATGACCAGGTTGTTAATACTGCAGAAACTTATTAATTTATCCCCATTTTCGTTTGCTGTTCCGCTGCCGCATTTCCCCATTACTCTTTCATTATATGTATTGTGTGTACCAACTTTCGCATTGAGGTCTCCCATTACTACAATAAGATCATATCTAGGTGTGTCTTCCATTTCTTTCTGCAGTTGTTGATAGAATTCATCCTTGACCTCTTCATCGCTGTCATTCGTTGGTGCATAGCATTGTATTATTGAAGTATTGGTGAATCTACCTCTCAATCTTAATCTTATCAGTCTGTTGTTGATGCGTTTCCATTCCAGTAATGTCCTTTCTATTCCTTTCTGTAAAATAATGGCTACGCCTTCATTGTGTTGTCCATCCTCTCTTCCAGAATAAAGTACTGTTTCTCCTGTTGCTGTTTTAACTTTTCCTGCCCCTGTCCATCTGCTCTCGCTTATCCCTAGAATGTGTAACCTATAGTTTCTCATTTCTGCCGTGACCTGTTTTAGTTTACCCGTCTCATTCATTGTCCTGACATTCAAAAATCCTATTCTTGTATCATGTTTTGCGGTCAGTACGTCCGTTCTCATGTCAGTGGTTTCCTTTCGGCTTTCACCACTAACAGTCATACGAGCCTCAGACTCCGGATGTCCGTCCCGCAGCAAAGTTTGTTTATTCATTGTTGTTTCCGTAACTTCACTTTTTTTTTTTTACATAGACAGGGGTGTAAGCCCTATGCTAAAACCCCCAACCTGGAGGATCAGGGTGTCTGCTTTCGTCTGAACCCTGCCCGCGGAAACTTGTCCAGCTTGGTAGAACCTTCCAGGAGTAAAACTCCCGCTGGCATAGCTCTGGGGGTAATCAGGGTACGCAAGCCGCCATACCTCGACAAGGTATTGACACCGGTGATGGCAGATAAATATAAATATAAATATAAATATATATATATATATATATATATTTATATATATATATATATATATATTTATATTTATATTTATATATATATATATATATATATATATATATATATATATATATATATACCAACGGGCTGATCACCCGTTTGCCAGTCACTTCGATTACGGAAACAACAGCAAATGGATTGATTTGCCGTTGCCCTAAAGACGCCAAATACCTTTAAGGCGATCTTTGTCCTCTCAAGGCTGTGTGTGGTCCCGGTTGCCGGGTCCTCCCAGCGCAGTAGAGGCAGTGAGTGGGAACTGTGTCTGTGCCAGACTGCCCTTTTTCGAAGACCTTCGGTCCCGAAAGGATTTTGGCTGGACGGGCGTCTGGGAGACATGGCGAAATGGTTTTATAGCGACAGGAGTAGAGTACACGTGAGGGCAAGTTCGGGGCACAGCGGATTGATCTACCGCTTGCTTGTCACATTGATCACAGAAACAACAATTAAAAGTCTGTTGTACCAATATACGCCGCTAGGTGTGACGGAACAACGGACGATTTCTTGTTGCCCTAATGACGCCGCAAGGTGTTATGGCCGAAGACTGCTTAGTCGGTCGGCGGTCAAAGGAATAATAATAATAATAATAATAATAAAGACGCCAATAGGCGTGATGGGAAACAATGGCAAAGAAAACCTATCTGCTGTTGCCCTAAGACGCCACTAGGCGTAATGGCCACTGACTGCTTTGACGGTCGGTGGCTAAGGAGGACGGAAGAAGAAGATATATATATATATATATATATATATATATATATATATAAAACTATAATAAAATTGTAATTAATTTGTATTACATTATTTTATAAGGTAGTAGTATGTTTTGCTAAGTGTTGCAATTCGTACGGAATATTTGTTGCTAAATAGTGAAATTCTAACGGAATTTAAATTCAATGGAGTATGTGTTAAAACAACAGACAAAGTAAAGACTAAACCAGAAATTGAAATTGATAACGAAGAACTGGAAAGTGTTAATGAATTCGAATACTTAGGATCAATCATCAACAGCTCTGGCGACTGTGCAGTAGAAATTAAAAGAAGACTTGCAATTGCTTCACATAAACTAATACAGATGAAAAACCTATGGCAGGGCACGGGCAAAGAGGCGAAGTTACAGCTGATCAGAGCGTGTATATTCCCAGTGGCAACATACGGCTGCGAGACTTGGACACTCAATAAAACTGTTGCAAAAAAGATTACATCATTCGAAATGAAATGCTACAGAAGGATGTTGAGAATACCCTGGACAGAAAAAAAGACCAACAGAGAAGTACTGCACTCACTAAACGTACAGGAACATTGGCTCCTAAATACCATCGCAATAAGGAAGCTGAAATTTTTCGGTCATATAGAGAGACATAATGGTCTGGAAAAAATAGTGATGGAAGGCATGGTCCCTGGAAAAAGGGGAAGGGGTCGACCTAGACGACGGTGGCCCCAGGACATCACAGAGAGTCTGAACTTGTCATTGGCTGATGCAGGTCGACTTGCCCAGAATCGTGATGCGTTCAGAGCAGCTGTAATGGAGACAACGTTCTGGAAAGAATACGTCACATGATGATGAATTTATTATTTAGGGTAACACAGGGCAATAAGCACGGTCCGCCGACCAAGCTGCGTTTGTTCTGTTGTAATACTACTCATGAACCATGGGGGCAATAGGCGCTGTTTGTGTTCGTTACTGCCCAATCAAATGCAGTGTTTCATTCTCCATAGGGGCCAAAACAACCAATGAAATAGGTTGAATCTTTACAAATTTGAAGGTGTCACCTGACCACCTCATTGGCAGCCATTACAAACGCGCCATAAAACTTCTTAGTCGCTTTGCATCCCTGCGCTAAACTTAAGTTTTCTTGCAAAGTAAGCAGAAGGAAGTCATCATCTTTTCATCTGAGGTATGAAAATGGATAAATTAACTACTAATACTATGTTGTTATGAATAAATAATGATAATTCATTAGTTTTCATCAATGTGCTACCAATCTCCATGTGCCTTGCTGCCTACGAGCTGTTGCTGTGTCCACATGTTGATTTAATTTTTATCATCCGAACCATAATAAAATGATTTTTGTGCCATATCCCCTGTTGGTAATTTCCTATTACTCGTAGGTTTTTGATCCGCAGTGAATATGGATATTTTAGAGTTATCTCCCTTTAAAATTTTTTGTTCCGGGCATTTCGCGGGGTATCGAAGTGGGTTTCCAATTGATAAGTAACGCACTACAATTATATAGGCCTATTCTTTCGCTGTTATTCATTCTTCCATCAGTACATAACGTTTTTTGGTTTTCATCAGGTGTTTTTGCATCATAAAGTTAGTTTGTAGCATTTGAAAAGTAAAAAGATTCACGGTATCGACACGATTCAGTCTACCATGGATGGGTTTGAAAAAAAAATCGAAAAAAGGTGATTCGTCTAACGAGGACAAAAGACAAAGAAAATAGTCTACGTTACGGCCACAAGGCCTTCGTCAGGAAAGGAAAGAAAGTGAAGGCTAGATAGGACACATAAGAACTGCCTATCTAGCCTTCACTTTCTTTCCTTTCCTGACGAAGGCCTTGTGGCCGTAACGTAGACTATTTCTTTTGTCCTCGTTAGACGAATCACCTTTTTTCGATTTTTTTTCAAACCCATCCATTGTATTCCACGTCTTACCGCAGTTCCCCTCCACTTCCTCGATTCAGTCTACCCAGCTGTAAATGGGTAGCCTACCTGACTTCTCACTTGAGTTAGGGAAGGAAAAGGCAGCGAGGAAAGGTACTGTTCACCCCACCTCTCTATGCATGACCTAGTATAGTGAGGTCTCTTACACTTTTTACTCTCCCACTGAAGCAAATGACTATTTATCGATTCAGACATTCTGTCTTCTCAACTATACGCCTAACTCTATCAATACATTGGTCAGATAGTTCGTCATTCATTCATTCAGTCCACCCATAAATCAATCTGTCTGTTACATCATTTTAAAAGTAGAGCCTTGAAGTTCCCCGTCGTCTATCACAGTCAATCAAAAGGAGTTCATCAGTCAATCCTTCGGTGTGTCAGTCAATAAATTAATAAATTGGACTTTTAATATATTTCTGTGGGAAGGGGGCTGTTATAAAATATTAATAGTGACAAATAAAAGTGTATTAAACTATAAATAAGCTTAAAAAGATAATTTTTTTCCACATTCTAATATCGTTTTTTCATATTCGATACTTGCACACTACGATACCTGTCCAGGACACTCTTCTAAGGGCAGGAAGGGAAATAACTCCAAGGGAATATTCGCTGCTGAGCAAAAACCTACGAGTAATAGGATTTTACCATCTGGGTAGTGGGAAGATATTTTAAATAATTAATATTTTGTCTTTCCCAAATGAATAATATAAATGACGCTTATTGCCCCCATTTTCCCCCTCTGTGTTGTCAAAGAATGGTACGACATTACAAGAAGCTGGCAGTTGGAGGCAGAAAAAATTTTAGCAGTTCCAAGGAGATGGAAGATGTGTATAATGCTGTTATGAAGAAAGAGATGTCTGTCACGAAAACTTCAAAATGTTTTGGAGTAAATAAGAAGTCCCTGCTAAGAAGAACATCAGGGGAGATTCCTGAAAATGCTCATGCTGGTCGCCAAACAGTATTGCCTCAGTTGCTGGAAAATGAACTAGCAAACTGCATTAAACTTCTGGCAGGGTGGGGTTGGGGTTTCACCTCAGAAGAAGTAGGCCTACGGCTGCTTAAAAAGAAAAAGGCGGATACCACTTCATATTATTTGATTTCACTAAAACTTGTAGAAAGTGCGTAAGAAATGTAAATTTGAATAATAATACAATACAAATTATGGGTAATATTGGAATGACGGTTGCCGAATGCTCTGCATGTATTTTCGTACGATTTAAGCTAGTAACACTAACCTTAAATCTAAATGGTACAAAAATACATGCGAAGCGTTCGGCGTCCGATATTACCAAATTATGAAACTGAAGAAAAAAAAAAAAAAAAAAAAAGCAAGGCAAATTTGCATCTTAACCTGATCAGAGAAAAGTTTAGTCTATTTGGAGTTAGGCCTACTTCTCGTCTTAGTTTTAATTTTGTTTCTTTAAAAAAACAATGTGATTTTGCCTTGGGTGATCATCATTATGGTCAACTAATGATTTGGGCTATATTTGTTAAATAATTAATTACTATGAATGTTTGATTGACACTAAAAGTCGTATGGGTAGGTCTATTTAAAGCTACCAGTTGGGCTATAACGGCTATTCCAATTATTGAAGTTCGGTAGAGACTAGTTGCGCCAGTTTATATTTTCATTGCTAGCTTTAAATATATATATATATATATATTTGATTTAAGATTCCTAACCCATAACGCTTATTACTGGTCTCTTTTAGACCTATACTTTTATTAGGCACTATAGAACAGACACCAAACTGTTCTTCATTTCCACCATAAATTGTATTAATATTTTTTGCAGAAGTAGACTAAATGATGATATGACAGTCACTGCATTTCTACAATGCAAAATAAATTCTAACTCCTGTTGTTTAGGTTTTAAAGCAAGTGAAGCCATGCTTAAAAAGGCAAAGGGCGCATGTCACTATGATGGTGCAGAACCATCTAATTGAATATATTTTTACATGAATTAACTCTTTTGTTACGTTTTTCAGTCTTTGTACAGGTTTTGCGGGTCTTTGTACAGGGTTTTTTGGATTTTTTGTACAGGTTTTTCATGTCTGAGGTGTGGCATGTATGAATAGGTTGAAGTAAAAAGAATTCAACTCCAGCATGTGCTGATAGGGTTAAAATGTTATGCTAAAATCACCAGTGCCGACCTGATGGAATGAACCAGACAAATAACCAACAGAGCAAGAGATAAGGAAAAATTAATGACTTTGGATAGGACACACATTGAGAAAACCAGCTGATAGCATTACAGAGCAGTCCTTACTATGGAATCCCTAGGGTAAAAATAATTGACGAACACCAGAGGGTTGATTTGGGGTCGATTAACTGATTCCGTACGCAAGATCTTTTAAAAGACGCAATGGCTGACCGCTGGGACCGCAAGATCTTTTAAAAGACGCTGATTTATTTCGTTGTTTCTTTCTATTCTGATATTTTATACTGCCCGGAATTTATCTCGAACGGAAGTAAACACAAAACTGGGCAAATGACAACAAGCTTCAATGTCTTTTATTTGCGTTTGAAGTGATTTTTTCCACATTTATCTTCATCTTTAATCGTGTTTTCTCGTATCGCCATAATGGCCGAAAAACAAACAGGATATGTTACTAATAAGTGAACAGTGAACAAACTGTGTGATCAACCATAACTTTCTTACTTTTTCTGAGTTTCTAAATGGATTACCTGCACAAAGAGAGCAGTGAAACTGTATTGTGATAACAATTTATGTTACAAGCCTTACGTAAGTCGAAATTTTTTTTTCAAAATTTCAAGTTATCTTTTTTCCGTGTACATGTTATCTGTTATAACATAAATATAACATAAAATTAGCTAGAAAGGCATATGGATTTATATTGTTCATCCAATTTACTTTAATTTGATATATAATATGTTATACTTAACTCATGATTAGACACACATTGTCAGTAAACGTAAATTATGTATGTGTAAATTTTTGGGGCTTAAAAATAATTCCGTCCGGAAAGAGTTAAACTTTTTGGCAGCTGAGCCATTTCTACTTACATTCTCAAGTTCCTACGTGGTTGTTGCTGGTTTTAGCCACACAGATGCAGTTTTATCAAAGGAAAGGAACAGACTAAACCTGGAAGAGCATGGTGACATGAATAAAACTCACCAGTCTTCAACCAAATATTGATGTCCTTATTAATGTATATTAGCCACATACTTCCTATTAATGAATTCAACCAGTTCAGTAAAAAAGTTAATGTTAACATTGTGCCTTTGTAATCACTCCCTTATTTTATTTGTTTAATTTATGCCAGGGGTCGATTAAGGATCAAGAACAGAGGTTGGGATTCAAAAAAGTTTGGGGACCCCTTGTGTACATGAATTAGATTACCCAGGCAGCTAATGCAAGCCTATAAAACACAACTTAATTACTATTTACATACTGATGTACAGTATTAAAAACAGTTACACTGTACATCTAAATAATGGCTGTAAAATGTGTTATATACAGATTAGCACCAACAGAAGGCACAGAAACAATGCAAATCAGCAATGAAATTTGATTTTATAAAATTGCTGGTATATTTTTAATAAAGTGGTGTTTTTTATTGCCCTATGTAGTTCCTGGGGCATCTCTGAAGAAGATTAATGCTCCTTCTGGCATATCAGATGGCCAGATATTATGAGGTTGTTGACGGTGATAGCAACCTTAGCATGTCAATCAAATAGGTACATAAACCACTGTACAAGAGTACGTGAATGCTTTAACACAGACTTTCTGTGTGGGAATGGGAGAGCATACATGCCACACCTTGGAGATGAAAAACCTGTACAAAAAATCCAAAACCCTGTACAAAGACCCACAATACCTGTACAAAGACTGAAAAAAACATATCAAAAGAGTTAATTCATGTAAAAATATTTTCAATTACTGTGGGCTGCATTATAAATGAGCACAAGGATTTTGCCTTTTATAGCAGGTCTTCACTTTTTTTTAAACCCAAACAATAAATGTCTGAGTTTATTTTACACTGTAAAAATAATGTGATGGTGTCATCATTTAGTTTATTTCTGTGTTTTGTTATCACTGACAGACTGGGAAATCGTGTGTTCAAGATGACCTTATAAAAGAACTCTGAGACATAGTAATAAGGGGAATGGGTTAGAAAACCTGTACAGAAATTATGTACAGGGTGTACACATCTGAAAACGCAAACATCTTGTACAGATTGTGGGTAAACCATAGCATGTGGCATGTATGGGAGAGACTTAAGTGGTGGCTCCATGGTAAGGGGCAAACAGTGGAAATGTTGATGATTTGACTTGATGTACATACATGACATGATGATGGTTTGACTTGATGTACATAAATGACATGATGATGATTTGACTTGATGTACATAATGACATGATTTCACTTGATGTACATACATGACATGATGATGATTTCACTTGATGTACAAACATGACCCATTTCAGTGAAATTCTCATGGAGTTTTATAAAAAAAATCTGTATGTAATTGAAGAACTTTTGTCAGTACATTGAGAATAAACCTTATGGTATATGGATGAAGTATCTATAAAAATTATGAAAAGTTTAGACAGCGAGGTAGCAATAATGATAGTAATATGTCTAATACATTTCATTTTTTTTCAGGTGCTCCTGGTTTGTTTTCAAGAACTGAATATTCTGCTGGATTAAGGATTTATCATTGTTGCAAATCAGCAGAATGTTATGCAGCAGAGATAGGATGGACATTCTGGTGCCCTGTTCTGATTGAAACAGCATGGGAAAAAGTATTGGTATGAACTGATTGAATGCCTGTTCACTACTATGAGCTGAATAATAGTGATAATAAGGATGATGATGTACTGAGCTGAACAATTTCCAGTGGCACATTATAAGACATGAGACACATTTCCATGATGGTCATGTGGCACAAACTGTTCTCCTGATACTAAAGAAAGCATAAGACTTTTTGTGTAAAACTGGAGGCAGTGTCACTTCTGGGCACAAACAGCATTGACCTAAATCCAAATCATCTTACGTACCAGCTGACACCAGCAGATTTTAGACTTGCCTTTTACTTATGTGGTTAGGCTGCGCATTAAAAATATAGTCATGATTCATCACTTTCCGACATAATATTGATGCTGAATGACACCAACAATTCTTACATTAGTAAGATAGCTTGTGGCTTCAATCTTTGTATATACCAGTCAGACTATTTGTATATACCAGTCAGACTATTGGGAAGCAGAAATTAATGTAAATCAAAACACAAGCATATTTTATTGAGAGAGAGATCTGTAACTGATTCTGTTTGAGCCCATAATGCAGTAAAACACATCTGACAGTGATGGAAAATGTTTATAAAAACTTCTCCCAAAATGCAAGGAAAGAAGAGTTATTACCTGAAGACAATGAATTAGAAGAAAGTTGTGATGATATGGAACAAAAATATCTTAAAGAGCATGATGAAGCTGGAACTTTTCTTAATAAAGCTGTCAGTTTCTATAAACCTTTATTACATGCGTCTGCTCAGATTAGGTCAAAAAGAAAAGGTGAATTTCTCCATAGCATTGAAGGTTTAACTAGTGCTGAAATTGGTAATATACAAACTGAGTTACATCTGAGTGCTGAGAGGGGTAATAAAGAGGTAGTTGAAATGCTCCTAAAAGGTGGAGCAATCATTGATGCTAAAGACAGAAACGGTTATACTCCATTACATCTGAGTGCTAAGAGAGGTCATAAAGAAGTAGTTGAAATTCTTCTAAAAGGTGGAGCAATCATTGATGCTAAAAACATTTACATTAATACTCCATTACATCTGAGTGCTGAGAGAGATCATAAAGAAGTAGTTGAAATTCTTCTAAAAGCTGGGGCCTTTGTTGATTCTAAAGACAATAACAGTTATACTGCATTACATCTGAGTGCTAAGTGGGGTCATAAAGAAGTAGTTGAAATTCTTCTAAAAGCAGGGGCCTCTGTTGATTCTAAAGACAATGACAGTTATACTCCATTACATCTGAGTGCTAAGTGGGGTCATAAAGAAGTAGTTGAAATTCTTCTAAAAGCTGGGGCCTTTGTTGATTCTAAAGACAATAACAGTTATACTCCATTACATCTGAGTGCTAAGTGGGGTCATAAAAAAGTAGTTGAAATTCTTCTAAAAGCTGGGGCCTTTGTTGATTCTAAAGACAATAACAGTTATACTCCATTACATCTGAGTGCTAAGTGGGGTCATAAAGAAGTAGTTCACATTCTTCTAAAAGCTAGAGCCTCCGTTGATGCTAAAGACAGGTTCAAATACACTCCATTACATCTGAGTGCTGAGAGTGGTCATAAAGAAGTAGTTGAAATTCTTCTAAAAGCTGGGGCCTTTGTTGATGCTAAAAACATTTACAATAATACTCCAGTACATCTGAGTGGTCATAAAGAAGTAGTTGAAATTCTTCCAAAGGATGGAGCCTCTGCTGATGCTAAAGAGAGTGTCAAATATACTCCATTACATCTGAGTGCTGTGAGTCTTCATAACAAATATTGTGTCTCTGTTGATGCTAAAGACAGTAGTAGTAATACTTCATTACATCTGAGTGCTGAGAGTGGTAATAAAGAAGTTGTTGAAGCTCTTTTAAAAGATGGGGCCTCTGTTGATGCTAAAGACAAGAACAATAATACTCCATTACATCTGAGTGCTAAGTGGGGTCATAAAGAAGTAGTTGAAATTCTTCTAAAAGCTGGAGCCTCTGTTAATGCTAAAGACTTTCACAATCATACTCCATTACATCTGAGTGCTGAGAGTGGTCACAAAGAAGTTGTTGAAATTCTTCTACAAGCTGGTGCCTTTCTTGATGCTAAAGACAGAAACAATAAAACTCTATTTTCTGAGAAAAGCCATAGAAAGCAAGACAGTTACCTTCCTTCTGCCACAGAGAAAACTGAGCCAGCTGAAGCCATCACTGCTACATTTAGTGCAACCAAAGATGGCACATCAAAGTCTAAAAATAACACTACAGAGAAAGGTAATGATTTTGCTTATATTTTTGTTGTAGTTATTATTATGTACATTATGCTATGGTGTGTAATTTTGTCTGACGGGACAGGGACTTCCTGCTCTCTGGCTTCTATTAATGTTATTAACGTTCATCAATTGTACAGATCTGTTCACATCCATAGGTCAAGACTGAGACTTAGAGGGAACGATATACAGCCATCTTTTTCTTATTGTTGATTTCTCGTTTGCTGTAGAATCCTTGATTTATAGCCTGGAAAAGTCTCTCAGCTGTTCTTCTTCAGGTATCCAACTCTTCTTCGATGCCTTCCTTCCAGTTTATGATAGATCCAAGGTATTTACAATGAATGATCTGCTCGAGGGCCTATTCTCCCAGCATGATCTGATGTCTTTTGTCCTCTCATGAAATCACCATTGTTTTCATTTCGGAGCTGCTAATGACCATCCCTCTCTTCACCAGCTCTTCCTTCCAGGTATACAGGTTGGATTACAGAAGTGCCTCGGTTTTTACAATCAGTGTTGCTTTTTCATCCAACTTTATTATCTCCATGCAGCAAAAATAGCGCTAGGTCAATCAAAGATGAACCGGAAATACGAGTTGTAGGTTACTATATAAATAATGTATTATGTACTGATAAAACAGTATTATTAGCAGAAAAAAAGTTAAGAAAATGTTGCATAACGTAGTCGTAGTGAGTACAGGGAAAAGATTTAACCTGAAAGGCAAGAAAGTCTGAAAAACTTATCTCCAGACAAAGGTCCAACAGTAATGCAAGGCAATGATAAATTGAAAAAGCATTTTTTTTAAACACAGCTTAAAATTCAGGCACAGTAATTAAAGCAGATGAGAGACGCTCACAACATTCAGACTTACCCTCTGCCGACACTGCATACATCCAAAGAATTTATCAAACACAAATGAAATTAAAGACTTATATGTCCTGTTAATTTTGTCCCGTTCAGCCCCAGAAATCTCTGTATAGGCACTGCTATTTTCTCTCGGAGTTTCGCTGGATGGGTGCGTTGATTTATAATTTTCCTGGCGGGTCTTCTTCGTCGGATTTGCAGGTATTTAATTGGGAATAAGTTTTTTTTTCTAGGATTCTGTTGTAATGACTGGGAAATATCTCAAACAGCAGAATGTTACTCCCAGGCTGTTCTTGGAAAGAAATAGCCGTAAAGGTTCTCTGAGAAGTTGGTGGTAGAAATAGTGTTAACTGTCATCTGGGTTTAATTAAATAAATTTTCTGTAAGTTCTGCCTCATCCGGCCAGGGAACTTTATAAAATTAATATAGAGAAATCTGCTGGCATTGTCCGTTCCAGTTAACATTTAACACAAGTGAACAATTGACCATTCTGGTTATTTAACCGCTCTCATGGGGTTTAGACGGTGGACTTATAAGGGGTCTCCAACAATCAGATTTTGTATAGTCAAATGTTATTATGTTTGGAACATGTACTTTGGGATGCCATAAGCCATCTGAACATGACTCTCTATATAATAAAACCGTTGGATCGAAAAAAGGTATGACCACCTGTATAAAGAGAAGATATAAAACAGGTAATTCTACTATAATTATTTCTAACACCCGCGGTTTATATAAGACCTGTAAAATCACTCCGGTATTTAATTATTTATATTAAAGAACTTCACGAGTGACTAGCTAAAGTATCGTTTTAATTGACACTAGCTATGAACAGTTAATTACTCAAAATTTACGCAAGATGAAGTAAAAATATGGTTATTAAACAATTTACGATCGCCTAGCGTTTAAAATTATGTTGCACATCTATTATCTCGGGACATAACAGATAGTTACATTATTTGATTTGCGACTGGAAAACTTTGCGATGGGTTTATTTAATAGGTTTAAATTAACACAAAAATCCAGTGAAATAAATGAAGGAACTAAACTACTGAATCTTGTCGTAGATTTCCGATAGGAGAATTAAGACTAGGTTTGGTCCCTTCTGAATAGGTTTGAATAGGTGATAGACTCAGTGAGAGTTAGTGAAAGGTAATAGAATTTCCACACACGTGAGATGATAGATTTGATATAGTGGCTGTCTCTGAAAGCGAAAAGAATTCTTCTCTCTCTCACCTATCTTCTACAACAGTTGTTACAGCGTCAGACAGACTACACCAATATACATATTACGTATATTTCTATAACTCACAGGCACGCACATACACGTGACGACAGGTAAACACACAGACGTGGGAAAACTATAACAATGATATATATATTATCTAGAACGAGCTGACCAAACACGATTATTAAGTTCAAGAGCGATTTTATTATCAGGAAAAATCGGCTCACAACATCAAAGAAAGTACATCAAGGAAAATACATATACACATAGTCATAAAAAATCAAGGAAATGTTGCAAGGATGATAGCCCCGTTATAGTGTTAACTCTAGGTTTAGCCCGGCCCCGTTAAGAGAACAGATGATGGCGCCCGAGTCACAGATACATAGAGTTTGAGTCTAAGAGTTTTTCTTTGTTTTATCTCGTAATTATATGCACAGAGTTTGAAAAAAAATCTGATTTAACCTAAGACAAAAACACAAGAACTCTAGCCTTAGCAACAAATTATGCAGATTGGAAAAAAAAAAATTAGGACAGCAACAGGGTGTCAAAGATATAATAGTGAAAATATCACTCAGACCAGCGTACACTCATTCATTCCGCCATGGCTTCTCATTCAGGTACTCACGACTTTGCTCGCTGCCTCTTGGAACACATTGATTTTAGATTTTCACACAGACTCAAAAAATGCAGTCTTCTGCCAAGAAGTCCCCAGTTCCAAAAGACGTATTTAACTTGGAGTCTCCGGGAACGACTACTTGGGTATGCAAATTTGTTCAAATGTCTGATTAAGTCACCTAACAATTATTCCAGGCGCGGGAGTTAGCAGAGCACAGTGTCAATAGCGTAGGTTTCTAAAAAATGATGAATGTCAGGTCGGTGCCTTCCCTCAGTATAGGATTCACTTTAGTCACACCACAGATTTGTCCACAAGATATAATCTAGTCGGGAAATGATTGTTAATATTCACGCCACCAGGCAGCAAATTATATAGAGTTTCTAGAAGAAATTAAGTGCTGGCTCCAAGGTCCAGTATTTATCATTACAGTCTTTGAAAACCCGTTATAGGGATATTAGTATTTCTGTCTAACTTGCACCGTCAGATCAGGGTTACTTGAGAAAACCCACGTGGTTCAAAATAAGGACTGTCTATTTCTTCACAAGTATGGAAACTACTACTAGGTGCTGGTAAAGTTAGGGTCACCCCAAAACTTTCACTGTGTGGAGGAAAAATAACACATATAATATAATAAACAGAATCTGAACTGGTTATAACTTACATTTAAACTTGCAAGCAGAGAGCTTTGCTTATCATTTAAACTTCCCGTGACGTAAGTTATATTTAAAAATCAGCAATCCTCATAAATTAAGAACACGTGCGTATTCCGTCACCATTCATGAGGCTGGATTCTAGAGTTTATACGTTAGTTTAGAAAAATACACTCGACTGAGTATTAGCAGTTAAATTAAATTTATAAATAGCAGGAGCCGCGCTAGCGTAGTGGTTAGAACACCGCTCTGGCGACCGGGTGATACAGGATCAAACCCGGGCGACGGCATTTGAGGATTTTTCGTCGACCGGGATTTGGACTGGATTAACTCGAGACCTGGCGAGGACATTTGAAGGAGTGTCGTCAACCAGGGACTGGCGGCTCCTGAGCCGACCCAGCTGCAATGGGTACCTCCGAAATCGGCGAGTATTTGCCTGAATGGCGAGGGACACCTGTCTCTGTACAAGAAATAAAGGGATACTCACGTAAAATCAATGTCAGGTTAGACATAAAAATAATAACCTGAGATTTCGCCTCGAGTATTAGCGGGCGAACGAAAAAAAAAAAAAAAAAAATAAATAAATAGCTACAATTGCCGTTATAAGCTAGAAATTTTAATTTTATTCTGCTTTCCACTGAATGCTTCCCTAGAAAATATAATAGCCTACCACTTTATTTCTCTTCTGCGCTAAAGAAATAGATTAAAATGAATTAAGCGATTTAACACTTTAACACTCACAAAATCTATATATCTATCATATTAATTACCTCAACCACAGAATTACAGGTAGTCGCACAACTTAAGAATAAAAATGCTGAAAATATTTCTGGAAGTCTAGAAGTTCGACAAATTGCCGAAACAAACTGAGATCTTCGCTAACAGCTATTCTGTTTTTCGAGCGACCTATCTACTGTGGAGTCTATGAGCGAGAATGAAATTAAAGTTTCAAACTTGGCCAATATCTTAAAATCAGACAAAGGGCCCAAACTTATTTCGCCAAGCGAAATTATCTCCCCTACTCCCAACATTTACGTCCGCTTAACGCGTGTCGTAACTGTCACCTACTGACCACGATGTACGCGTGTCAGTTTCAAATCCCAGACAGCCTGACTCCAATTCAGGGCAGTTTTCACACTACAGCTGACCATGGCCCAAGTGAGCGCCGTGTCAGTTTGGGATTTTCCAGACAAATGTCTGGATACTGACCGGGGCAGATGTAAAGTATCACACCTCACCGGGACTAATGCCGAGAAGAAGCTCGCGCGCTCGGTGAGAATGTAGACGATTTGCTACGTCCTATGTTCAGCGAACCGACTTATCACGCCTTCTGACGCCCTGCAGCCCTGACATCTACGTAATATCGTCCTAGCGCGATTCTCAGTTTTAGAGAAAGGAAAACAGGTAAAGTTTGCGAATTATATGAAAATAATATTCGCAAAACGAATGGATGAAAAAAAATACAGGAAAAAATGAAATACAGAGATAATAAAAGAGAGAATTTTCGGGTGAAAGAATAGGAAGAAGTTGTAGGAAATTAAATGAATATAAAACCTACGTGACAAATCTCAAGACTAATATATTTTACCATAGCACCAGAATGAATTAGACTCCAATATAGCAGAAAATCCAAAAGAAATCTTGTTAGATTCATTATAAGCTAGTTACTTATTCAAATCTCTGGGCAACGAATAATAACCGCATTTTCCAGTGGTACCAATATATAGTTAATGAATGAAAGATAATAGCGACACGCGAAGTTTCACGCCTCGGTGCTGCGGTTTTTCCTGAATGCTGACTGTGTGTTATCAAGCAGATGGTTTTTTTCCAGATGTTTCATTAATCTTGAGTTCACCATTCTTTCCATTACCTTACCCAGACAGCTCAGAAGGCTAACTGGTCGGTAGCTGGACTTGCATGTTTTCTCCTTTTGTTTCTTTCGGATGGGAACAATGATTACTTCTCGCCATCGATCTGGGAATTTTCCAGTACTCCATGATTGATTGAAGATTAGGAGGAGCTTGTGTCTGGCTACAGGTCCAAGGTTCTTGATCATATCATTTGTGATACCATCTTTTCCTGGAGCTTTCATGTTCTTTAGTTTTGTTATGGCAGCATTTAGTTCTCTCAAAGTAAGGGATGACTTCATGCAGGTATCTGGATTTTGGTGCTTCAGTTTTTCTTTTACTTCCTTACGTACTTCTTGGATACGTGCATGTGGAAGTGACGTGGTGCTTTCTTCCTTGTAGAAATCTGCCAGGATGTTTGCTGCCATCTTTCCTGTGTGGTATTTTTCGTTTTCCTTGATGACAGTCTTGCAGTAGCTGGTTGTTGTTTCTTCATTTAGTACTCTTGTCAGATTCCACAGCTTGCTCGAGTCCTTTTCCATATTGAGACTGCTGGTCTTCTGGTGCCAGCTCCTTTGGATTTCAGCTTTCTTTTGTTCATTAAAAGCTTGTTTTATGCTGTTGTGTCTCTGGGTGTTCTCTAATGTGGGACTTTGCTCCATAGTTTCCCGTGCTTTATTTAAGTCACTATTTAGTTTTCCCAGATTGTCACTCCAGTATGGTTTGTAGTCTCGTCGTTTACTTCGTGGAATTGAATTCTTTGCTGCTTGGATGATTGCCTCACTGATGATGGAAATGTTTTTATTGACATTATTTGAGTGGGTAATGTTCTGACAGATGTTATCGGCTTGTTCTTTAAAAAATCCCCAGTTTGCTTTTTTGAAATTCCAGCTAGGAGACATTAATTTGTCCTGCACTTCTGACCTCAGATATCTGTAATGTGACTGGTACATGGTTACTTCTCCCCCCCCCACTTGGTTATTTACTGTTCTGGTGGTGAGCCGATGTATGTCATCTGTAGCCATAGCAAGATCTGGTGTGCTCGTTGTTTTCCATACTCTGGAATAGAAGGTGGGCTTATCCTCTGGTTGGTTTATTAGAATTAGTTTATTCTCTACCATCCAATCTTCCACCTCTTCTCCTCTCAGATTTGTTGCTTCATAGCCCCAGCTGGGTGTGTGTCTGTTGAAGTCGCCCATAATGAGGTGTCTTGATGCTGCAAGCTTCACTTTGTGCAGCTCCAGAGTTGTGGTTGGAGGGCTGTAGCAGTTTGTGATCATTAAGTCTCCACTGGGCAGCAGTAGTTGGACTGTTATGTATTCAAGTTCGTCCTCACCAGATCTGTGTATCTCTACTGCTGGGATTGAGGTTTAAATCAGCGTGAGGATTCCTCCCTTAGTTCTTTTTGCTCTGTCTTGGCGGAAGAATTCGTATCCACGTATGAAGAATCATTGGGTATCTTTTAGGTGAGTTTCTTGGATGCAGATTATATCAATGTTATTTTCCCTGAGGAATTCTTGTAACTCCGGTTTCTTGTTCCTGACTCCTGCATTCCATTGAGCCACTGTAAGGCAGTGGGTTGGTTGGTCAGTTGCTCTACTTTGCCTTCCCTCGACCATTTGGTTGGCAAAGGCACCGGTTGCTTGGGTGGGCCCTTTCGAGGCTAGGGGCCCGGCTCCGCTCCTCCCCGGTTGTAGCTGATAGGAGCGACGCCATGACGTAAGTCGAGATTGTCGCATGACTCCATACTGCAAAAGCGTGTGTGTCCTAATTTTTCCCGGTGTCTGCACCATAGCTAACACACTCCGTCTTCGGCAGGCCAGGTTGTGTTTGTTGTTCAGGGTTGTCTCCCATAGCCTTTCCATCTTCCGGTGGTAGCTGCAAGGCAGCAGGTTGGTTTGTTTACCGAGGTTTACCTTCCCCGTGGCTAGAGCTTATAGCGGCTCTTACTCGCTTGATGCACCCGTCATAGGACATATGGGGGATTTCAGTGGGGGTATCAGTGCCACCTGTTACCCCTCCCTGTCCTGCTGGGAGGGCATCGCCGTTTGGTCCGCGACTGCTTATTCGTCCAGCAATACTGACTTAATTCGCAGCTGACACACCATATCTGGAGGTCGTTCCACTATCCGCCACCCGTGGACACGCCTGGTTGGGGTCGGTCACCCCTTTGCCAGGACGCATTGATGATCTAAACTTCTTCGTTATTCATATATGTTGTTTCATTTTCTGTTTTTTGGTTTGGTAGTATCCATGCTACTTTTTGCATTCTTTTATGTGGATACATGCTTTCTCCAAAGCTAGAAGCACATACGTTGGTGAAGAACTCCTTAGTCAACTTTTCCAACATGCATGTCATGTCACAGATTTACTGATCTTTGCTCCCTTTTCAGGCCCCAGTAACACACGGGCAATCTCATGAAAGTGTCTTCAAGAAAAAAAAGTGACAAACTAGGTTTTAACTTAACTCAGATTAGATGGAAATATTTCATTAAAATATATGATGGTGTGTTAAAAGCTGCGGTGTAATTTTTCAGTCTACAAAAATGGACAAGACAAGATAGTGTTATATATCATCATCATCACCATTCAGGTCTCCATGGAGCTTAGGCTTTCAACAAACTTATGCTTAGTCGTCTTGTCCCGTGCCATCAGCTCAAGGTCCGGCCGTATCTTCTTAATTCCCATCATGTCTGTCTCCAGTTCTCTTCTCCATGTGTCCCGTGGTCTCCCTTTACCTCTCTTACCCTGAAGTCTCCAGAACAAGGACTGCCTTGTGATGTTATCAACAGGTTTTCTCAATGTGTGTCTTATCCATCTACTTCTCAACTGTTATACCACTGGCACTTGCCAGGTTGTTGTTATCAGTTTTACATTGGTGATCTTGTCATGCCATCTCAGTCCTTCTATTCTGTGCAAGCACTCATTTTTGAAAGCCTGTAGCGCTTTGGCTGCCATCTTTGCTGCTCTCCATGCCACGGGGGCCGCACAACAGAATGACCTGACATGTGAATTGAAGATTCTGATTATTGTGTTGGACTTCTTTTCCCTTGATCTCCTTAAAATGTCTCAAAGCAATGAAGGCTCCTCTAGCTCCCTGAATCCTATTTTTGGTGTAATTATCTGTCCCTACAACTGTGTCTATATTGCTTTCAAGCTATATGTATGACTTCACATCCTCTACTGGTGTTTCATCAAGTGCAGTCCTGTTATCATTTCCTACACTCGTTCTCATTATTTTTATCTTCTCCCTGTGTACCCTCAGACCCAATCATTGTGACCTCTCATCAAGTTTTTCATCCCGTCTGACATCTGATTACAGCCATGGGACAGAAGAGCCAGGTCATCGGCAAAATCCGTAACGTCCGGCTGTCTAGTCAAGAGTCCAGTCAATTCCATTTCTTTTGTCTGAAGTAGCATTATACATTTATTACAATAGCTGTATTGATGTACAACATATATACCTGCATCTGTGCAATTTCTCATAAAATCCTTGCAATTTTTCATGTTTTTGCCCCCAAAAATGGATACCATAAAAAACATGCCGCAAAACCAGCTGCCAACACAATCTTAACAGCAATCTAAACAAAGAAACACATGAGAGGAAAGTAGAGATTATTGCTAAAGAAATCCTGAAGTTTTAAGTTGATGACCAAAGCAACACACATTACACCAGAACAAAAACTGCTTCTCTACGTGATGCTACACATCATAAGTAGTTAGAAAAAATTAAAAGTAAACACCAAACACGTAGTAATTTGTTTTTTATATCCCATCCATGTATACATACATCTACTGGTCATATTGTAACCGAGAAACCTGATTTTAAATAACCCTCATATTTAAATAAACTGTCTAACAAGGTTGGCTATTATTCATAAGGAGTTCGAAGTTGGTAAACATTTCCTCAAAATACTTTGAAGAATACTGTTAATGATTATAGAGTTTTGAATGGATTAACTCATTCTAACCCATGAGTCAAATGATGTGCTTTGATTAGCCCATTGTTATCATCTGGATCACCTTCTGCATTTGTCTTGTTATTGTAAGATGTTCTTATGTCATTATTTACCTGATGTGAATTACAGACAGTTTAGTCTGTTTATGTTCATTTTGTACTTATAGCAACGCCTAATAATGAAGAACACATAAATTGTTTGTTAAAGTCATGATTATGGATGATCATGTAAATATAAATACAAATTATTAGAGAGATGAAATGAGCGTTTCAAGTGATGTGCAGATTAATCCTGACATTTATGTTTTCTACATTATGGCATTACTACAACGACAGTCATATTTCTAACTTCTGCATTTGTAGTTAGTGAACCTTCATCAACTACATCAAGCTCTACACCACACCATGGTGCTTCTCAGGAATCCATATCACATGATCTCGATAACCCAGAAGTTCAAGAGTTAGATTGCATCAGAAAACAAGTTGAGGATCACTGGGAAAAATTTTTCCTGGACAACAAAGCAGAATTTTCTGGTGACGCACAAGCAGCAGTTGAAAATAGAAAGATGGCAATGTAAGTATACGGTACTTGCTTTCACCTATTTGAAACAAAGAAATCAAACTGGTAGGAGGCCGTATATAATTATTCCAAAGCTCACATAATTTATATTTGTAGTTTTAAATAATGCATGTGCCATGTAGAACATTTAATAAAGTAAATCTAAATAAAATTCTTTAAAGTCTATGATCCGTGGGACCTAAAAGACAACGAAATCTTAAAAATAATTCAGTGGTTCGTTTCTTCTGAGTACAACAAGAGCTAAATATCCATGTGATATTAAATGTTGTACTGGTTTTTCAGTGACCTTGGATTAAACACAAAAGTTATTAGCCAATGGTAATTAGCTTAATGTTCAGACAAAAAAATATTAATTTTTATTTCTCCAAAGCAGTGACAAATGAATTGGAATTTAACAAGTATAATCAGGAAATCGAACTACCATTTACATACAAATTTTACGCACGAAAATGTATGAATTTTTTTGATTTTCTGTCTTCACGTCCTAAGTCTAGGACTCTAATGTTAAACTGCTGTAACCTTGTTTCCAGTGTTTAGTTTTCTTATAAATAATAAGCGGCTACAAATCTCAGAACAATGACACTCTAAGTCTGTCGTTGTTGTCAATATCCCATAGCTGCTGAGCATATCTACTCTTGGCAGCCCAATGCCATTCTTAAAAAAGTGCAGGTTTTCTGCAGTTGTTTTAACGTTCCATATAGTGAGTTGGTGACTGTCAGAGGTGTCTGTAAAAGTTTTTTCCTAGCGTTTGTGAGTGATGGACACTCCATGAGGAGGTGTCTGGTTGTTTCATAGGGATGAGAGCAGTGTCTACACATGGGTAGGTGCTGAGGGTTGATACGGTTTAGATGGCTATTGACTCTGGCGTGTCCTGTTTGGAACTGAAAGATAAGACTTTGATTTCTCCTGCTGAGTCTGTTTATGTTGTCGTCTTTTGGGCAGGTCATTTCATTAATGACATTTCGGCCAGTCGGCCCGTTCGCCCATCTGTTCAGCCAGATTTCCTTTGTGTTGTTTCTGAGAATCTGTTTGACTGTTCTCATGCTGCAGGGTCTGTCCTTTTGTTGTTTAGAGGCTCCTGCTTTTGCAAGTCTATCAGCTGTCTCATTTCCAGTTAGATCACTGTGTCCAGGGATCCACTGTAGGGTTACACTGATGGAGTAGGCTGTGATCAAGTTGTGAACCGCTCTTCCTATGAGAAAAATGTCTTTGTTTTCATATGGAGTCTGTTTAAGTGCTTCCAGAACAGACATGGAGTCACTGAAGATCACTATATCTGATGGCTTTCGTTCCATAAGGTCAAACTGTTGGTGTAGTAATTCAATGGCTGTCTTGATGGCCTCAGCCTCCGCTTCATAATTTGAACAATTCTCACCACAGGAGTCACAGAACTCATAAGAGGATCCATCCAGGTACCATATGCAGACGCCGTATCCTGCAAAAGAGGTGGTCTTGAAAGCTGAACCATCTGTGTAGGCCTGTATTGCTGACGTTGGGTAGCTGTTTATGGTCTCCAAGGCACACGTCTTCAAGATTGTGGGTAGTGTTTCCTTGTTGGCCGTTTTATCTATCAGTTGTGTTTTGACAGTTGGTTGATGGAAGTTTTCCCAAGGGGGTGGTCCAAAGTATTTGTTTTCAATTCTCTCTCTTGCGGGAGATGGTGTTTTCCTCTTTGGCTATGTCCAGGAGATAGTTGTTTCAGTCTTCGTGTTTGTTTCCAAGTGTCAATAAGTACTTTGTTTGGGTGGTCTTTCTCTTGTCTCCTGGATCTCTCTACAGCTTCAGTCAGTGCTCTTTTACGCCTGATATCCAGCGGCTCTATATTGGCATCTATTTCACATACGGCTGTGGGTGTTGATCTCATCCCTCCGCAAATTAACCAGAGAGCTTAGTTCTGCACACGGTCCAGAGCTGAGATGGTATTAGTACTCACAATGGTCTGGAGGGGGGGGGTTATAGTCTATCGCTGATCTCACATAGCCAAGATATAGTTGACGAAGGGTTTGTTTATCCGCTCCCCAATTTGTACTAGCTAGCCGTTTGATGAGGTTTAGACACTCTAAGTCTAATATTAAATGTAACTTTTAATCTGTTTTGAGCATGTTCAAAACTAATTATTGAAATGGAAGAGCAAACTGTGAGTTTATTTCTAATTGTAGGTACTGCCCTACTCATGATAGAAAAGTAGCTTAACTCTCGATCCTTAACATTTGCTTTGTTGTTTGTTTTTTATTTTTGTTATTTTATAGCCTCTGCGCAAATAGAATTAGGGTACTATTTTCTATCTCTGCATCGTAAGCATAAGGCTAAATCCTAATGCTAAACCGGTAATTGTAACCATGTTTTCAGCTTATAGTTTTCTTGTAGACAAGTCTCACAACAATGACAACTAATGCTGATATTAATCATAAATCTTAGCCTGTTTCGAGCATTTTAAGAAATAATTATGGACACACAACAGCGATCTGGAAATTCTTTGAGTTTCAAATGTCGATCTTTCTTTCGATCGAGAAATATCAGAATTCTCAAGCCATAACATTTGCTGTTGTTATAAGCTCTAGAGCTTATGTCAACTTGTCTGTGTATTGCGCATGGGATAGCACAGTAGTATAACGCGCAGAGACTTAAAAATATTCTTTTTTTTTTTTTTTTTTTTTTAGTGTTAAATATCTGTTTTCCAATATCAGAAAATATATATATGTGGATGTTTTTTTTTTACTTCTACCCGTATGTTAGTGTCTATTATACCAGGCACTTTGTCAGAAAATCTCGAAGACGGCCGAATATAGTGCTGCAATCTTCATCATTGCAGCAGGTTATATTGATTCAGCTGAACGTGTCATTTGAATCCAGACTCGACGAGCAACATTCTTTCAAAGCGGCAAAGTATAGTGATCTGGCCGCAGATCTGAGACTCAGTGGGTTTACTGCAAGGATCGTGGCTGTTGAGGTGGGTGCAAGAGGGCTCGGGGCTGCGTCAGTGTTGAGCGCTCTTTTCGGGTAACATGATAGCTAGTAGCAGAGGTACCAGTGTACTAGCATCTTGACGCGAATGTAGAATGAAAATTAGATGAAGAGCTATCCAACAGAACTTCAACGAGTGGAAGGCAAAATCAGGCCAACATGATCATACTCAACTCGTCGGTAAAGTTATTATAATTTATTACGTGGTACGAAAACGTTTGACAAGACGGTACAATGTTCCTTGACAGGTACGATGAACAATTTATACATAGTAGTGACAGTTCCGATAAAACGATACATCTCTGGTCATTCATATCTAAAATCCTCTCTCACGTAAGTAATAAGAATCCAATAATATTCCTACTAGGTTTTAACAGCAAGGGAATGTCCGTTGACCTTGCTTGAGGTCATCCACTTAAGCATGTACTCCCATACCACGAACTCCCGCATTCGTCCAATAAGAGACTGTTTCTATCCAAGACATAGTTCCATACAACGTAGACTCAATAGATATTCACTGGTACATATATGAAGAGGTATCTGAGTTAGTATCTTTAGGTTTTAACTAACCTCTCAAAAATCATGCCACGACTTTGGCATTACAATAAAGGCGTTTACACATATGAATACTGCAATCAAATTAACTTCTTTCCACTCGTAGGAATCCTTCTTCTACGATACGAATCCTAAAGGCTAACGACTCTGTAGGTCCATTCTAGGAATAACATATTCCCGCTAGACTATTATAAGAGCGGCCTTACAATACAGCATATAATAATAATAAGTGGGGCGATAACTTACGTGACATTACTGCTATTGGTTTCGACCTGAAGACCAATACAGATCACTAGAATAAATGGCTTCCATAAACGTGCCATGAAATACAATAATAATATATCAATCACGGACATAAACAAGGTCCATGTTGCCCCTCCAAAAATGACGTCAGAAACTACTCAACTAGGTTACCCGTACGTCCCAAAGCAACTCACACTGCTTTGTGCACGTCAGTGCGCGAATCATTCGACCGCACAAATAATATAACTATATTGAGACTGGTGCGTACATTTGGCAGGACCGAAGACTACCCCCTTAGGTAATAAATGTACGTAACAGCTCCCTTATTATCTCCCCTTAAAAAATTAATTCTATTAATTTTTTTTGAACTTAGTACCCGGGAGAGGTGAGTCAAAACTACAACAAGATATATGAAATGCATAAAGTTATACCATATTAAGAAAAGAATATTAAACGAAATCAATATAACTAAATGATAGTATGCATTAAAGCACACATCCACCATCGACCTACTTTGGAACGATGTGGTAATATTCGAAGTAAAAGAAGTTGAAAATGAAAATGAAAAAACCATTAAAAAAAAGATGATAATAAAATTCAACTAAGTTTTCTAAAAAAAATTTGAAACATATGATTTCAAAAATGAAAATGAACAGCAACACTGATGATAATCAATGACAAGAGAATCAATAAAACAGAAAAATTGAAAATACAATGTGCAAAAATGAAGCAATGCAAAATTAAACACTTTAAGAATCAACACACTTAATGTTTTCTAACACTAGTACGGTTGACTAGTGATCTAACAGTGAGATATCATAACTAAGACCCGTGAATGCAGGTATTACGTGACAACTAAGAAAGTTAGTATATGTGTGATCCATAATTAATTAAATAGATTAAATTGAATTATAGTAATTTATATATTTCTTAATTACTAACAAATAACCAGTTACTAATATATTCTAAGTAATTCCAGTATCACTCATTGTCAATGTTCAGTTACAACTAGTTAGTAATCGACGAGACGATGTTCTCAATGTTCCATACACGATAAAATATTCTCGAACACGATATGTAGTGTAATATGTTCCATAGGAATAACAAATGTATATTTGTCAATGTTGCCGTAATAATAAAATGTTATTCTAATACCACTGTTCCCGTTTTAATAAAACGTTACTACACAAGAAGTAATGTTATAATCTATAAGTAAGTATATCCTGAAAGATATATTTATACGAATACTTCAGTTATATGATCAGTCTTTATAGATGTATAATCAATGAAAATGTACACAGTTATTCATGTTATCGGTGAGGATGTTTCAACATCTGGAAGTGGTTTAGTTTCGACAAGTTCGCTTGGGCATCTCGACAAACAGTCTGCGAACACATTCTTCACTCCAGGAATAGCTCGTATTTCAAAATTGAATGGTTGAAGCGCTATAGCGTAACGCGCTGACTTCGATGATTTTACGTTTTTCGAGTTCAGTGCGGTAAGAGCTTTTTGATCAGATTCCACCACAAAGTGTGAACCAAGGAGGTAACGTTCCAGTTTTGTGATTGCCCACACCAACGCTAGGAGCTCTTTATCCAGAACGGAGTATTTGAGTTCGCTCTCCGTAAGTTTTCTGGACACGTACATCACCGGAAATAAGGTGCCGTTATATTCCTGCATCAAAACTGCAGCAATAGCGTAAGAAGATGCATCACTGCGAAGGATGAAAGTGAGATTTTTGTTAGGCAACCTCAAAAAAGGTTCTTTTGAAAAAAATCGTTTTATATAGTCTAACGCCGTTTGGTGATCCTGCGACCACTTTATTACATTAGATGTGCCTTTTTTCAGTAGAGACGAAAAAGGTGCAGTTATAGTAGACAAATGAGGGATGAATTTTGAATAGAACTGTATTAGTCCTAAAATAGACCTAACTTGTTTTTTTGTCTTAGGTGCTGAGATGTTTAAAATTTTAGAGACGTTACTGTCTTCTGTATACATGAAACCATGACCTATGCGGTGACCCAGAAATGAGATGTCATGAAAACCGACAAAAGCCTTTGAAGGTTTTGCTGTTAAATTATAATCCCGTAAGGTAGAAAGTAAAGCTTTTAATCCATGAATATGTTCATCCCAAGAGTCACTGAAAAGACAGATGTCATCTATATAAGTAATGACATCGGGACGATGAGACAATATGCGGCGCATCATGCGTACAAAGGTAGCTGGCGCATTCATTAGTCCGAATGGCATAAAATTCCATTGAAAAAGACCCCGTGGCGTCGAGAAAGCGGTGAATGGCTTTGCTTTAGGAGTTAGTGGCACTTGCCAATAGCCCTTTGAAAGGTCAAATTTCGAAAAGAATGTGGCATGAGATAACCTCTCCAATAAGTCGTCTAAAAGAGGTAACGGTTCCGCATCGAATTTTGTAACTTTGTTTAATTTCCTGTAATCTACGCAAAGACGTATATTGTTGTCCTTCTTTCTAATGATTACCATAGAAGAAGAATATGGTGATGAAGATGGTTCAATTATATTTAATTGAAGCATCTCATCCAATTCCTTATCAACCTTATCACGAAAGTGTAAAGGGATAGGATATGGGCGAAATCGAATAGGCGTATCGTCAGTCAGAATAATGTCATGTTGGATGACTGACGTATGACCTGGGATGTCAGTGAGGACATCCTCATACGAGTGTAGAATATTAGAGACTTGCTGACGTTGATCAGCCGAAAGAGTAGATGAGATTGTAACATCATTCCATTTCTCAGTGGAATGGAGTGGTACAACTGGTATTGGTAGTTGTACATCATCGAAAGAAGATTCTTCTTCTTGGATGACTGACAAACTAGAATAGTGTTGAATAGGAGGTGTAGGATCGTCAGTTGCCTGGAACACTGACTGTAGATAATCAGGACGTGAGTAATACTCCTTCAACATGTTAATGTGGAAGGTTTTATGTTTACCATTAACATCAACGATGTAGTCGACATCGGATATTCTTGAGATGATCCTGAAAGGACCTCTCCAGGTAATTAAAAGACGATTGTTATGCGCAGGTAGTAAGACAAAAGCTTCATCACCAGGTATGAGCTGGCGAAGACGTCTATACTTGTTTGCAAATAGACGAGCTTTTTCTTTGGCTTGTTCAGATGATGCAGTAGCTAGTCTACAAGCATCTATGATTCTCTTTCTCAGAGAGATCACATACTCATAAGAGGATTGAGTTTCCTCTTCAATATTCTCGTCAACCAATAAGTCGTGGATTAACGACATCGGACCGCATGGTTGCATGCCAAAAACTAGCTGGAATGGAGAAAACCCCGTGGCTTGATTTTGTACTTCGCGATACGCAAACAGAGCCGCGGGTATGACCCGATCCCAGTCTTGGGGATGGTCTTGGGTCATCTTACCCAACAACTGCTTGAGTGTCCTATTTTTACGCTCAATTAACCCATTTGACATTGGATGATAAATAGAACTAAGAGATCTGTCTATACCTAATGTCTTCATAACTTGAGACATGGATTCAGAAATGAACTGAACCCCATGATCCGACAAGATTTTCCGTGGAAAACCAATGCGTGAGAAGATTAACATCAATGCCTCTGCTACACTGGCAGATGAAGTGTTCTTGAGAGGGATGGCCTCAGGCCAGCGAGTGCACATATCAATGCACGTAAGAATATGCATATGCCCTCTAGCAGATGGAAGCATCGGACCAATAATGTCTATAGCCATTTTATCAAATGGTCTAATCGGGATGTCCGCAGCTTGAATAGGAGCCGCATGAAATGGACCCCGTACCTTAACTTCCTGACATATCAAACAAGACCGACAGTAGAGAGTGATGTCCCTATGGACGCCTGGCCAGTAGAATGCCGAAAGCACTCTGGATTTGGTACGCGAAAAACCCATATGGCCCGCACATTGCGAGTCATGCGCATGTCGTAATATACGAGATCTCATAGAGGATGGGACTAAGATCTGATAACATAAGGATGAATCCTTTTCCCGTATTACTCTAACCAAAATCCCATTTTTAAGTATAAAGTCATGTCTAGATTTTGCAAGTTTGTTGCTGGTATTCTTTTTGTTCACATAATGAAAAAATTTTTTTAATGTATCATCATTCTTTTGCAATGTTGCAAACAACTCCCGTGAAATAGGAGCATCATCATCACAAGTAGTATGAACTGTAGGTTCAATAGGTGTATCATGCGACATATTAGTAGCTTGCGCTCTAGTCACTACTGCATTTGCAGTTTGAATATGTCGCTCTTCCCATTCAGCAATTTGCTGCGGTGTACACTCTTTAATACCATGTATGCGACCAAGTATAACATCACAAATTGGGTCAGGAAGAAGACAAGCCTGGATCTGTCCTGAAAAAAATGGTGTATGAAGTTTTATAATGGCTGTGGGAAATGTTTCCACTGTGCCGCCGAAAGTCACACACTTGACAACCCTGCCCGTGGCACAACTTGGGTTGATCAGCGAAGTCCGGACGCCCACAGTGCTACAACCTGAGTCAAATAGGATAGAGCATGAAATGTTATTGACAAATCCCTTGTTAAACGTAAGAGAGCCCTGTCCCTGGTGTACTGACGCAGCAGTGGCCGTACAGACTGCAGGTAGACTAGGCAAGGTATGTCCGCAACGCAGCGTCGTGATCGCCTTAGGCTGGAAAAGAGTCGAGCATTCTGGACAGTCTTTCACCTGGGTACAATCAAGAGAACAAGACATAGCATTGTGAGTTTCAGCTAATTTACCCTGTTCAATGTTAGCCTGTGTATCACTTAAAGCGACATTAGAATGTCTATGTGTATTACTCAAAGATCTATCTCGTCGGCGCGATCGATTGTGATTATTGTCATTAAAATTGCCACAATTGTAGTTTCTGCCTGAGTTAAAATTTGGATGAGTCCGATAATTTGTAGAATGATCGTTATGATGTTGGTTAAATGGTTTATTTCCAAAAAATTGTCTGTTTTGCGGACCCTGAGATTTTGATCTCCAGTTTTGTTTATTATAATGTCCTTGATTATTTTTAAAATTATTGTTACCAAAATCTCGCGATCTGTGAGCTTGGTTCCAAGAAACATTAAATGGAGCAGATTGTTGAAATTGCTTCCCTTTGTAAAAGTTATCATTGTTAAAATTGTAATTATTTCCCTTATTGACATACCTATCAGCACTAAAAGAACGATTGCGTGAAAAATTGTTTTGTTGTGCTGCAAAAGCAACAGGCAATTCACTCTTAATCTGTGCATTACTCAGATCCATGGTTGGGTGAGCAGTGCAAAAATTTTTTGCATGTTCTAAGTTTTTCATTGATAAAGGTTTCCGTTCGTGTAAAAATGCAAGAAATGTAGGATTTACAGACGATAGTACCTTATCGCGCATCAGTAAATCGAAGAGACCTTCATACGACTTTTCAATTTTGGATAATTCGATCCATCTTTCGACGGTGAGTCGTATTTGTGACAGAAAATCACTGAAATTTCTGCTTGATTGCGGTAGCAATGTACGAAATCTTAATCGGTATTCATCTTCTGACATTTGAAATTTCTTCAGAAGTGCGGCTCTAAGAGCATTATAATCATTCTTCTCATTAATACTGGTAGTATGATAAACTGCTAAAGCATCCCCAGTAAGTAACCTGGATAAATATGTGCAATACAGTGTTTTATCCACGTTATAAGACACACAAGTGGCCTCAAACCTATCTAGGAAGAATATCACGTCATCAGACGGGGGATTAAATTTTGGTAATTTAAGGTGAATTTCCTTAAAATGGTCATGTCTGGATGAAGTTTGGCTTTCAAAAGTTCTCTGAGAATTAGCTTCCTGAGTTAACCTAAGTCTCTCATATTCTGACTCTGCTAATTTCAGTTCATGCTGTCGTTTTCTATCATTCTCTTCCATCTCAAGCTGAAGTCGTAATGTATTTTGTTCAGCTATTAATCTTCTTTCTTCCATTTCCTTCTGTTTATTTTGCATTTCATTTTGTTTAACTTCCATTTCAATTTTAAGTAGTCTTTCTTTTTCTGCCGCATCTCTTTTAAATTTCTCTTCAGCCTCGAATTTTTTCTGTTCGGACTCACGCTGAAATCGTTTCTCTTCTAATTCAGCGGCTAGTCTCATTTTTTTCTCCTCTTCCTCAGCCATAAATTTCCTCTTCTTTTCATCCTCCTCAGCAGTTAATCTCATTTTTTTTCTCATTCTCCTCAGACTCAATCCGTTTTTGATCTGCCTCAAATTGAAGTTTTTCTAGTCTTAAAGTTTCTAACTTTCTCTGTTCGGCTTCTATTTCTTGAGCTTTCTTATATTCTGCAAGTGCAAATGCTTTTACTTCATCAGGAGCCATCTGAAGAGCTTTTGCTTGCTTAATGAAATAGTCTAAGGTAGACATTATTTAATATTATTATGTAATAATACTACTTAAAAGTGTTACTACAACTATTGGTCTTCGTTCCTGTCCTAGAACGGTAAAATCAAGTTATATAATAGGCAATAATATTAATAATTAATAATGTAATTTATAACATGTAATGGTGTGAAAGCAATAACGTGACAGACAACAGTACAATACTGACACGACACGATAATCAAGACAAATGACTACAGTCGTAGAAATCAAATAAAATAAAAATGTGGAACTAAAATAGAATGTCGTAAAAAATTACGATGACATCTACGATCCAATAAAGCACAAGACAATTGACACCACAGTGTAAAAACATATGCTTTGTAAAAAACTGAATGATAGACAGGTTAGACGGACAATAATCACATACAAAATACATCATGAAACTAAGGTACAAGTAAAAATAGCTACGAAAACAAGTAAACGTGACGAAACAGCTAAACAACTACTATTATAAGGGACAACTAGCGATCGGAACTTCGGCAAGGTTTCTAGCCTTGTACCGGAATTATCGCTCAATTGAAACTTACAAAATGAGCCCTACAGAACGTCTGACGAAGAGCCCGAATTGGCTTCGAGATGGATCTCGTTCGTCAGATCAACCTCCCTACCTCCCACGAAGAATACAACACATATAACATGTAACATGAAAAATATAAATGTGGACATAACTACATGAGGCACAGCTAAACGTAATAAAGTGTACAACGAAAACACGTTATACTCATCTCGCGTGCAGGTAAAAAATCAATGTGCCTCGTCTCCGTGGATGTACGTTTGAGGATAAATACTTCGTTCTGAGTATTAGACCACAGCTCGCACGCAATACTGACGAAGAGGTGATTCCAAGGTAGACAGTCACTGTACAACCTGACGTGGATGTTGATTGATGACCTTGACCCTGTCCGTAAGTTGATTGTGATTCACCAACACAGTAGATTCCAAGATGTTGTCGCCTTGAAAGTACAAATCTTCCATTCAACCGATACTTGTATAGGGTACGTTTCCTTTGAAATTATTGATTTCCAGACCACACTGGCATACCATTTACTGTTGAGCGCTCTTTTCGGGTAACATGATAGCTAGTAGCAGAGGTACCAGTGTACTAGCATCTTGACGCGAATGTAGAATGAAAATTAGATGAAGAGCTATCCAACAGAACTTCAACGAGTGGAAGGCAAAATCAGGCCAACATGATCATACTCAACTCGTCGGTAAAGTTATTATAATTTATTACGTGGTACGAAAACGTTTGACAAGACGGTACAATGTTCCTTGACAGGTACGATGAACAATTTATACATAGTAGTGACAGTTCCGATAAAACGATACATCTCTGGTCATTCATATCTAAAATCCTCTCTCACGTAAGTAATAAGAATCCAATAATATTCCTACTAGGTTTTAACAGCAAGGGAATGTCCGTTGACCTTGCTTGAGGTCATCCACTTAAGCATGTACTCCCATACCACGAACTCCCGCATTCGTCCAATAAGAGACTGTTTCTATCCAAGACATAGTTCCATACAACGTAGACTCAATAGATATTCACTGGTACATATATGAAGAGGTATCTGAGTTAGTATCTTTAGGTTTTAACTAACCTCTCAAAAATCATGCCACGACTTTGGCATTACAATAAAGGCGTTTACACATATGAATACTGCAATCAAATTAACTTCTTTCCACTCGTAGGAATCCTTCTTCTACGATACGAATCCTAAAGGCTAACGACTCTGTAGGTCCATTCTAGGAATAACATATTCCCGCTAGACTATTATAAGAGCGGCCTTACAATACAGCATATAATAATAATAAGTGGGGTGATAACTTACGTGACATTACTGCTATTGGTTTCGACCTGAAGACCAATACAGATCACTAGAATAAATGGCTTCCATAAACGTGCCATGAAATACAATAATAATATATCAATCACGGACATAAACAAGGTCCATGTTGCCCCTCCAAAAATGACGTCAGAAACTACTCAACTAGGTTACCCGTGCGTCCCAAAGCAACTCACACTGCTTTGTGCACGTCAGTGCGCGAATCATTCGACCGCACAAATAATATAACTATATTGAGACTGGTGCGTACATTTGGCAGGACCGAAGACTACCCCCTTAGGTAATAAATGTACGTAACAGTCAGTGTATGTTTATTGAAACTATTGGGATTGAGGGGACAGTCGAGAACAAGGGCACTGAAAAGGCTTAGTGAGACTGTGGAGAATGCATCATGCTGGATGTGGAACAACCGCAATGGGCTATGGAACGCGGGGCAGTTAAATCTAGCCCCCACCTGCGGTATAGAAAACACCCAGAATTTTTCAAAGTCCGTATTATAACGAGTTTTTCGTTGTATTAGTGAAAGGACGGCGGCTGTACAAGTAACACGCGATGTATATTATGTGAGGTGTCAGGCGAAGTTAGATTTCAGTGGCCATCTCGTAACGGCATCTCGCCTCAGCGGCTACACGCAAGTCAATGGTGTGCTGCGGAATGACCGCAATAATTTGTCTTCACTTTGTTACTTTCACAAGTGCCTCCGGCTAGCGGAATTGTGGATTTTAAATCTGCATCCAAGGTGGAATGGGTTCATTTTCTACACAAGACAACAGGAGGTTGAGACACTTGGGAGTCATGACCCCGGTGGGCCAGCCCTCTTCGAGTGTAAGGTAAAGAGGTAAAGGATCCCATTACACGCCTATTTGGGAATACGGTGTTAGGCTCTTATTTTCTTGAATATCGGCACACACGGGGTAAAGGAGAATACACTTATAGTGTAAAGGAGAATAATGGGCCGAAACACTTGATCACGGGGGGACCACTTCTGATGATCAGATTGCCTCCTGTTGTAAAGCTTTTTATAGAGTTTCCTATCAGTCAGTGTGTGACATATTAACAGCCCTTTATGATCCAAGTCTCTTGAGGGTTCAAACAGCACTGTTTTCTCGGATTTTGAGCTTCTTCTGGATTTCACCTGTATGGTAGCGATCGATCGAGCTGGTATGTGGGCTTTTCTTCCTCCTCCAACCCACGCCTTCATCTTATCTAACCTTGCCTCTTGTGCACTTTTGCTTGGAGCTTGCCTCTTGAGGAAGCGGTGGATGTTTTTTTTTACTTCCAACCGTATGTTAGTGTCTATTATACCAGGCACTTTGTCAGGCCCATTGAAACTTTTAACGACATAGATGCCACAGTTCTTAACATGACACTCTCCAATCTTAACATCAACCACTAGATGGCCAGCATATGGAATTGTGACACCATTGGCAGCAGTTAGTCACACCCATTTACTTTCATCCAGGGCCAGATCTCCGTAACAGTTGAAACTTGGGACCCCGTGTCAAGAATGCACCTGACTTTTTTCCCTGCTATCATTACATCATATTCCGGGCTGCTACCAACCATCTTTATCTCTGAGTCATTCTGCTCCCCTTCTGCAGCCTGACTCCAAGCCGCAGAGAGTTCTAGTTTAGTGCCTGTGGGCATCGATTCTGTACATGGCTTAGCCTTCTACATCTAAAACAGCGAACTGTCCTGGTACGTCTCCCCTGCTCCTGAGACATCTCATCAAGTTTAGTTTGTAACTGAGCCACCTGGGCCCTCAGCCACTCCACTTCTGCGTTTAATGCATGAGTATCTGGCTCAGTCTCTGTGCATGCCACTTCGACACTGGCAACGCCAGCCCCGGAAGCGGGTTTGGTCTCTAAAAATCGTAGGGCATAGTCTCTCACCAACGTGAACGATGCTGTAGGCTCTTTAATGATCATTTCCTTTGCGAACTTTCTTAGCAGATCATCTCTCAGACAAGCAGCAAACTGGTCCCAAAGGATGGATCGCTCCAAACAAGTGACATTATTCTGTGTTTGTGCTCTTACAACACTTTCAAATACCTTGTGGATGCGATGGGAGAACTCCCAAAGATACTCTCCTGCACCTTGCCGGGTAGAGTAAAAAGTGGCCATTAGCTCTGGGATGCTTTGATGCTCCCCATACACCCTAAGAATGGAATGTAGCATTGCTTCCGGGTCATCGTCATCAGCCTGAATACTCAGCTCCCTGCGGACGCTTGGTGTCACACTGTCAAGAATAACATCTGCCTGGTCCTCTTTGCTCATCAACCCTACTCTCCAGGCAGCTATCTCCTCCCTGACATATTCCTCGGCCGTTGGACCTGTGCACTTCCCAAAGCACCGCACTTTCTTGTGAGTGGGTACCATGATGTACCGCACTCGCTCTGGTTGAGGCTCTAGTTCCACTACAGCCACACCTTCATTATCCAACCTACAAGTAGCACGTGTGCTGCGTGCCGCCATCTTGTTGCTAGTAGAGTTGATAAGCTGGATGAACCTGTTCCCTGCCTTGCACTGACCTGGATGTTCTAATGTTCCGGCTGTTATTGCCCTGATTACTGAAGAGTTGCTTCACTGCGTGCTGTCTGTCAATCCTGCCGACGACGCCACTTGTGACAGGGGCTAGGTGTGGTTGAGGCAAACTTTTGTCGACATGGCTGCCTCACACCCAAGACCCATGCACTAAGAAAATTTAATTAAGGATCTTTTGACAGGGTTGCAATTATTGGTTGTTTATACAGAACAACATTTAATTCTACCTAACACCCAGACAGTGTTCGTGGACGTTCTGAAAAACAATGTCTAAGTGAAAATCAATAACGTAAATAATAACACTTACCATTCAGACAGCATACGCTCACCACAATCTGCCATGATGAACCAGCCACAGGTAACCAGTCATAACACATGCTTTCATGGTTACGCCATCTTGCGCAAGCAGCATACAGCCACGCTAACAACCCAGCTAAGCTGCATGGTTGTAAATTCTATAGTAAGCTTACATTATAATACGAACCATTATAGAAAAAAATGGCTTAACTCTTTCATTCCAGAGTTATTTTGCACGCTGTGCCAGACTTTTTTTGTGGGCAGAATTTTATAGAGTGAAGTGTTCATCTTTCAGTCTAAATTTTTTTGTGAATTTTCCTTTGAACATGTACTTATTATATACCAAACTAGGGAAATGGATAGAGAATTGTAATATATAATGTCTTTGGTAGTATTAACACAAGTATGTTCGGTATACTTAAAACATTTTGCATGTAAAATTGAAAAACGCTAAAAAGTTGACTGTAGAATACGATCTTACCAAAGACAAATTACTGTTGCAGACAATAAAACTTTCTTTTTAGTCTTCAAACATCAAGCTAATCCATATACAAGTAAAATAAAACATGCTTATGGCCACAATTAGTACATTTAGAGTTATTCACACCAGTTTTTCCGTGGTCCTTTGTAAGAAAAAAATAAATTATGCAATCGTGCATTACGTAATTTTCAAACAAATAAAGAAGAATAATGTCATATAAAATCTTTTTTACTCTTGTTTAATGTTTTAATTGTATCCCTAGCTTCATCTTCTACCAAGAACTAGTGATTAGATGTTACGGTAGGTCTAGTTTTGTTGCTTTTTGATCGGCCAGAATATGACTACGCCCACTCATCAACTAAATCTAGCTTTTCTGCACAGATTCCATATTTTGACAACAAACTGTGACTACCAAACAATCGTCATCAATGTCAGCAATGTTTCAAAGTAGTTTGACACAATTATTTGCTTAGGAGACTTAGAAAATGTAAATATAAAGCGTGACATATTTCTCTAGCAATAACAAAGAAAAACGCAAACACGCGAATCTTCACAAAAATTGTGATAATAAAATCCAAACACGCACATGTGCTGATTAACTATAGTCAAATTAGTTGTTTAAATAGTAGCGGAAGTCATTCTATGAGTTTTAATATATGAACTGCATTAAACGGACGATTTTTAGGGTTTATGCGTGATAAACTAAAAACCACGCTCTGAGCGTTGTTCTGGCACGGCGTGTTGAATTTTGCAACGCTCAGAGCATTGCTCTGGAGTCAAAGAGTTAACAAAGCTATTTAAAACACTACAGACAGCCAATAGTGATTTTACACTTTGTAAAGGACTCTCAAACTGTGAACGTTGACACCAATTAGCTGTAGCCGATTTTACTAATACAGTAGAACTCCATTTATCCGAACCCCTTGGGACCGAGCATCGTTCGGATAATCAAATGTTCGGATAATTAGATTACATAATGTATCGAGTACATGTACACATACGTTTGTATTTCTAAAAATAATTAACCATCACAAGGGAAATACACATTAAAACATATTTACCTGTACTGTAATAATAATACCCACACTGTATTAGATCAACGTATCACCAAAATCTTTTATTACACAGCAGTGCATGTACTACTTGTATTAATTATGTTTTTTAAGAAAGAGAAATGTTTTCAAAATAACATTACAAACGATTCAAAACCAGGCACAACTTACGTATACATGTACTTGCACAGATGTAGCCCACTATTTAAAATAATGAGGAATCCTCTTTTGCACCAAACTGGATAGTCTCCTTTTGGCTGTTAAGTCCCGCATTCTCTTCAACAGCAGAAGCTGTGTAGGACAGCTGTCATCTTCTTGCTCGTACCAAGCCATCACGGTTTCTAGTGCTATAAAGGCCTCTTCAGGACTTGGTCGACGTTTTGGGTTTTCTTCATAATCTACAAGTATATCATGCACTTCTGAGGAGTCTTCATCATCGGTCACTACATGTATTTGGTTTTCTTCTTGCACAAAAGACAAAATTTCTTCGTCGTTCAAAAACTGAAAACCAGAATCATTATCATCTTCTAGCCACGTGTGTGCATCATCTTTGTCACAGTCCGAAAATCCGGGCATTGCTTGAAACAGTTCCACAACTTCATTTATACAATCATCATTTGTGTCCACTGCAGTAGTTTCATTTCCTCTTTTTTTCCCAAGCAATCTATTCCAAGCCTTGTTGAGATTATCTTGTGACAGGGTGGTCCAAGCATCAGCTAACATATAGCAGCAGTCTTTGAGATTAAGCTTTTTGGAAAACGCCACCACACTTTCTTCATCTTCAGCCAACAATAAACGACGCAGGACTTCCTTCTTGTACATCTTTTTAAGCTTTGCTATAACACCCTGATCCATTGGTTGAACCAGTGCTGTTACATTGGGAGGCAGAAAAATTACTTTAAAATTTGCATCAACTGCATTCAATGTATCCGTCTCTGGATGAGATGGTGCATTGTCCAGTAGAAGAATTACTTTTCCAGTTTTCTTTTCTTGTTCTCTCAACCTCTTCACATTTGGGATGAACTGATTTGTATACCAATCAAGAAATATTTCACTATTCATCCAAGCACTCTTCTGTGCTTTGTAGCACAATGGGAGACATGTCACATTCTTTAAACAACGTGGTTTTTTGACTTTGCCGATCGTTAGCACCGGTAAACGATGACTTCCACTGGCATTCGCGGCTACCAAAATTGTTACTCTCTCTTTGCACTTTTTAAACCCAAGGGCAGCTGCTTTGCGCTGAGATGCAAGTGATTTTTGAGGCATTGATTTCCAGTATAAGCCAGTCTCATCGGCATTATACACATCATCGAGTGAATAACCTTTTTCTTCCAAAAAAGCCAAGAGTGTTTCTTTAAAATTTTCAGCGGCAGTTGCATCGCTAGATAAAGATTCCCCTTGAATCTCCAATCCTCGTATGCCATGACGAGATTTAAAGTTTCTTAACCATTCCTGGCTAGCCTTAAAGTCAGGAGGACCGTCAAGTTGATTGTTGAACTGAAGTGCCTTTTCACACAATAGAGAGCCAGAGATAGGTTCCCCTTTGCTTCTTCTTTGCACAAACCATATATACAAAGCCTCTTCCAATTTCAAATCTTTCGCATTTCTCGTGGTTTTACGTTTCTTCGACCCATTTTCACTATCCAATTTCGATGCAAAACTCATAATTTTATCCTTGTTACTTTTGATGTCAGAGACGGTAGCTTTCCCAACATTGAAAATTCTGGCAAGTGAAGACACAGTTTCACCTTTTCCTAATCTCTTGATAATTTCTGTTTTCGTTTCAATTGACAAAACATTGCGGTTCCTTTTATATGCATTAGGCCTACTGGAAGATGCCTTATCGCACAGAGAAATACTTGTACACCAAAATTATTCTGCTGTGGTAGCAGAGACAATTATTTTAAGTTGAACTGTCTGTTTAGCCAGTGTTCTGCCTAGAACGCACTCGTACACTGGATTGGTAAACCAGATATTAACTGACTTTATGATCTAACTGACTTCCTGTATGTAAGCGACCGACCATTAGCCCATCCCATCCTCTACAAATTGTTCGCACACATTTGAAGCTTGCCGCATCAAAAGATTCAGAATTGTAGTCTAACGTGACTGGTGGCGCCTGGTTTTTTTTTCTGGACAAAGTGTTCGGATAATTGGATGTTCGGATAATTGGGGTTCGGATAAATGGAGTTCTACTGTAGTTACACAAAATTATCAGTCTAACATTACTGACAGAAATCTATTCTAGTAAGCTGTAATATATTAATAAATTGCAGCGCTTGCCGTATTAAAATAAACTATTTCGGCATCAGTACCGATTACTTGTTATACATAATACAAGGCTATTGAAACCGGCTACATACTGTAGTTTATAAAAATAACAAGCTAAAACGCGCCACAATTAAATATTATTCACACCGACTACATGTCAGATTGGCACAAGATAATTGAAGATTTCTTTAGCCACAAACAATATTAAAATTCTTCATGATTAATTTCATTTATACACATATTAGAATAACTGAATATGTCAGTGCCGGCCATGTGGCCGTTATTTCTTGAACATGTCCGAATAAATTTAGATCTAGAACAGAACGCACTCTAAGCAAATACCATAAAATTAAGTATATAATTATTTAAAATACTACTGCACAAAGATGGTAAACCTATGATCCTATATTCTTTCTTACACTATAAAGACTTTAAAATATTGAAGAATAATATTTTATCTACAAAATTCACATGTCCTAGGCTTGATCTTGAACTAGACTTCAAACGTGCCCTCTCTTTGGTGAATTGAGAGCTCAAATCTGGCTCCAGGAGATGAAAATGGAAGTGGGGCACCCACGAGGACCTCCTGCTGACGACTGGATTCATAGAGACAACTCATCTCCTTGTTTAGACTGAGGAGCATAGGAAATATCTTATGAAACCACCCTTGAGATAGAAGCATCATTTTCCTTCTATCTACAACTCTGCCACGAGTAATCTTGTGCGAAGGTAGACACCTTTGAAGGCCCATATTAGATACTCTTGAGTTTTGGCCACCGTTGGACCACTACTGCAAAGCAGGGAAGGCAATTCCGTGACAATGATGTCGATTCTGAACAACAATAACCAGAGACCGAGTAGCCAACCCAGAGTGGCCCAGCATCATGATTCCCACTGTGGGAAAACATGTTGAGAACCTAGAATTCCACACTAAGCTTGTAGGAATCACTTGAGCCCCAGAATTAACTCTGGCTTTTACCTGTTTGGCTGCATACAAGATAAATCTCAGTATGGTAGATGACAGACAAGGGGAATTGGGACGTGCCTCTGTGCAGGATGCGACAGTTTCTTTGGAGAGCCCAGAACCGTAGAACAGTATTATAGCCTTGCATATTTGGAGAGCTTCCTTGGATGGTAGACACAGTATACACCCATTTTCCATCTTCTAGCTTGAATCCAGATGCGAAGATCCTTTATATGCTTGCCAGGTCATGATAGAATGCCCAGGAATGAAACTCGAGCTCATCACTTCAACTCAACAAGTTTTAGAATGGCAGAAAAACCCACAACCACATATTCAGATAATGCCAAGGATACTTAACTTGGCCTTAGCTATGAAAGAACAACAAGCTTTGGAACCTTATTTGAACAACAACAATGCTTCAGCTTCCCAGGAACATAAGCCTACAAATTCATGCCAGGCCTTCTCCAGTTCCCTTCTCCTTGGGTTTTTCAGTGTCCCTTAACCGATCTTACCTTGGGGAGTCCAGAATAACTATTGCCTTGTAATGCTATCAACAGCTTTCCCTCAATATTTTATATATATAAGGCAAATGTCTTGTTCCCTCAGCACTTGTCTGGGTCTAGTCATCATTTCTACAATGGTTATAAGATTACATTAAAGCATTATCTCATAGTATTACAATGCTTTGCCAGTTTATTTGGCTCTGAGTCAAAATTCTTTTTCAGATGCACCGCTATCAAAAATGAAATACGTAAACCCAGGCCATTTTCGTTATATTTGTATATTTATCACATTTAATAAGTTACTTAATAGTTTAATGAGTGTATGTGCTTCTGTGCAGACTGCATTGTTTCATAAATTTATTTTATTTTATCTGTCCACATCATCTTCTGTTGTGCCCCTTATGGAGCATGAAGCCACTACTGTTGATGATTCCCTTGAATGAAGCTGTCACATGCTCTAGCAGTGATGGTTTATGTGGCAATTTGTTTTACATGATGAGGTTGTCAGCCCTATAACCTCATATTTGTCTTCTGGTAAGACATGCATGAGTGTGCGATATCTTTTCTTTGTTTCTCCAGAGTCTGCCGGGAACTACATGTCACATTACTGATGTGAAAAATACCGGAAAGTACGACTGTATATTCAATAAATTAATAAAACGTAAATACAAGTTTGTGAGAGCAAATCTTCAAGAAAATATAATATACAAATGAGAAACGACAAAATCTGAAAGTAAATGAAAATTGATGATGTGATATTCTAAAGAAACAACAAATGCTTTATTTCTCAATTTGTTATATATTTCTTTAAATGTGTGATTTATTTCTGCATTTCTTGAAGATTGGTTCAACTTTTGTTTATACTACAAATACATATATATTTACAGGTGTCTATTGTTTATTATGAATTCGATTACGGATTTATAATGAGGACGTTGGAAATTTATTGTTTGTTATTTTTAACGTACGATGTTGTCTTACGTTTTTTTTTTCGGATTTGTTATGTATCAGTAAGATGGGGTACGAGTAGGATTAATGCTAGGCAACATCTTTGTTTATGTGTGTTTGAGCCGCTGCGCAAACTAAACAGGCAACGGCGCAGTGTAGTAGGCCTATAGTAGATTACTACAGTAACTGCGCCGAAATCGATTCGGTAGGTGGGAGCATAATTGTCTGTTGTTATTGTTTTTATTGTTTGTTTTAAAAGTCTGATATGAATGTTTTCTTGCACGATATTATTTGTGGATCAGGGTTAAGGTTAGCATCATGTAATGTGTTTCTTGAAGTGCATCGTAGGGACGCGTCAGGAAATAAAATCGCGAAATATAGTTATATGAGGCACTTTGTTTAAATTAGTCAGCAAAGTTGATTACGCAGGGGCATGTGTGTGATTATCGTCTGTTATTACTGCGTTTGTTTTGTTTTGACTTGACTTTGATCCACTGTCACTGAGCGTCAGCTCTTGGTGACCTTTGTTTTGTTTTAAATGAATTAGTTCATTTTTTATTATTATATTAGCATGCTCAGGATGTTTGCGCTTGTTATTACGCGTGAAAAAGTTGTAAATACGATTTTCCGTTTTCTTTTTGTTTGTTTTTTTCTGAACGAAACAGTGAGAAAGGTGTACATGACCTTTTTTGGTGGAAATAAAGAAAAGTGGGACAAGTTCTTCGATGCCACTGAAATTCGTTGCAATACGTCACAAATATAGTTGGGGTATAGGGTTAGATTTATTATTCCTAAACCTAACCCTTTACATCCCCGACCACTCTCCTTTTTACTGCGTCTCTAAATTTGGTGGAAATGAAGGATACAGCATAAAAAAAGAATTCAGAAACGAAAGTTCTTAGATATGGTCAGAGGTCACAGTAGTAGTCACAGTATTTTATGCTAGGGATGAAATCCTTAATTTAAAACTAGCATAATAATGACCATTTGTTCATGGGGATAATGGTAGGGCCGTGCTGTCTCAAAGCACATCAATTTACAACTACAGCTGTACTAGACAACAAATTTTGACTTTTTGTTTGTATTTGAGATTAAACCAAGTTATCGTATGTTGTTAGGGCTGCTGAATATGAGAATGGCCGTTAAAACACTAGATTAGCTCTAGTTTTTTTTAATATCTATAAAACAAGTTTTACACATTTGCATATACATACCATATGATAGTAATGCTCATAGCGACGCCTTTTTGCCTGTCGCTTGTAATGAGTTTCTGGAGTATCTCTCACAAGGGTCCAACAATAGTCTGCTAGCATTGCTGCATCCCATTTCCCTTGGTACCTTTTTTCGAAGGTAGTAATGTCCTGATGAAATTGTTTCCCATGCTCGTCACAGACAGCACCGCAGTTAGCAGTGAAGAAATCCAGATGAGAGTGTAAAAAGTTTAATTTCAAAGACATGTTGCACCCTAGTCTTTCGTAGCGCTGCAAGAGAGTTTCTACAAGCTACTGGTAATTGTCAGCCTTATTGTTTCCTAGAAAGCTTGTGGCCTCTTGCTGGAAAGCATTCCAAGCTAACTTTTCATCATCTGTGAGGATATCATCAAAACGTTGATCTCAGAAGAGCTGACGTATCTGTGGACCGACAAATACACCTTCCTTTATTTTGGCCTCACTAAGTCTAAGGAATTTATCACGAAGGTATAAAAATCCTGCCCCATTTCGATCCATGGCCTTTACAAAATTCTTCATTAGTCCAAGTTTGATGTGGAGAGGAGGGAGCAAGATCTTGTGGGATTCTACAAGTGGTTTGTTAAGTACATTCTTTTTCCTCGGTTCAAGTGATTGTCGTTGGGGCCAATCCTTTTTCTTGTAGTGGGAAGTCCTAGCACGGCTGTCCCACAGACAGAGGAAACAGCAAAACTTTGTGTAACCCTGCTGTAGCCCCATCAAGATGGCAATGACTTTCAGGTCACCACAAATCTGCCACTTATACTTGTCATAGTTGATGTAACAGTTGTTTCATGTTGTACGTTTCTTTCATGTGGACTGCATACCCTCGTGGAACAGATGGTAAAACATTACCATTATGGAGCAGCACAGCTTTTAAGCACAACTTGGATGAATCAATGAACAGCCTCCAATCGTCATCTTTGTAGTTGATGTGTAGTGCTGCCATCAGACCCACTATATCAACGCAAGCAATGAGGTTATCTGTCATTTTGAAATATGGAAGCAGATCTTTTTGCCGAGCACGAAACACAGACACATGCACATTCTCTTCTAGAAGATTCCATTGCTGCAGTCTGGACCCCAACAGCTCTGCTTTAATTTTTGGCAATTCCAGATCTCTCACTAGATCATTCAAATCACTCTGGGTAATTTTATGTGGCTGTGCAGACTCTTCAAAAGGCACGAAATTGGAATCTCTTGATGTATATGCTTTCACAGGTGATGGATGTCCACTGGCCTTATCATCTTCATCATCCAGAGTATAAGATTCTGGTGGGTCCAGAACATGAAGTCCTTCCCCGTGAGGCACTGGCCGCATAGCACAGGGAATATTCGGATAGGTCACAGGCCGCTTTTTCTTCTTAGAAATACCATGTCCAATTGGAGGAGTCATGTAAGCGTAACAATCATTGAGATGGTTTGTCTGTTCCCTCCAGACCATTGGAACTGCAAAATGCATCGATCATCCTGTTCGGTTCAACCAGATTCGTTGCACAGGATTGACAACATATATGTGGAGCCCAATATCGGTCCTGGTCACCTATCTCATAACCAAAATAAAGGCTGTAAGCTTTCTTTATCATCGGTGTAATGGGTCGCCTTTGTGATAGCAAAGTTATTTGTCCGCAAATATAGCAAAAATAATCTGCACTGTTCACACATTCACGAGGCATCTTGAACGAAACGTTTGCACTCACAGAATCCACAACACAAATGATGACCAGGAGGAAATATGGTTGCAATGACTGCTACAGATTGCGTCATCCAATTGGTGCTCAAGGCTATCCATCTCGTGGGGAATCATGCGCTAGGGCTATAGAACGATAAAGCACAGAGTCAATGACCAAGGCCTGCCAGATTTAGGTCAGCCCCATCAAATGTCAAGTCCGTACTATTATATGGCTCTGAAACATGGAGAACAACAAAGACAACAACCAAAAAGCTACAGACTTTCATAAATGGGTGCTTGCTTAGAATAGAAGGATTAAAATGGTATGTCAATGTGGAATTGATGACAAGAACCAGAAACGTGCCAGTGGAACAAGAGATGAGAAGATGATGATGGCGATGGATAGGACACACATTGAGGAAACCTGTTGATAGCATTACAAGGCAAGAATATTCATCTGGTGATTTTCCAAACAAAGAGGTTTTACCCCTTTTTTTACCCCTCTGAAGTTAGTTAACAAAACATATACATACATATATATAAATAATTTTTTTTTTTTCCCTTAACCAGCGGCACTTGGGCTTTCAGCCCTTTGGCCCAATGACATGTCATTGCGAGGCTGGGGAGCCTTTGGACTTTCCTACCAACCCGGTAAGGAGCTGCGCTCCTTCCCATCCACAGAGGGTTTATCTCATAAGCCGTTCAGGTTATTCAGTCAAAATCCCGATCGATGACACTCCTATAAATGGCTGCCCGGGCTTGAACCTTGAACACCTGATTGCTAGCGCAGTGTGGTAACCATTACACCAGCACGGTTCCCATATATTCTTAGCAGTCATAATTACTTCCTATTTCACCTATTACTTGAATGTTAACTTGTCCTGTCCTTACTGAAATTATTATTATATTTCGGTGTGGAATAGTGCATGTATGACACTTTAACAAAAGTTGTGTGGTGGGAAAGAAGAGATCAAATACATTGGCATATCTTCTTCTCTCCTGAGGATCGTATTTCATTCTCTATTCACATTCGTGTCTCTATCTACTATCACGTATCTCACGGAGACTTGTCTGACCTCAGACAACCTCTTAACCACCTCGTGACAGCGAGCCACCAGACCTTTTGCACCTACCTCGATAGCTTTGACTTTTGCTGTGAACCCGTCATGTCTCAAGTCCTTTGACAGGGTCACTGTACATGGCCAGTTTGAACAAGTGTTGTTCGTCCAATCTGGATTTAAATGGCATGGTGAGCCCAATCATTGTAATCTTGTGCCATGATGAGGAGTGTAGTACTATGACTGATTGTCTAAGAGGTGCCATATGCCATATATCAGCATTTCTCAGACTTTTTTGTTCACGGAACACTTATTCGTTTGAAATAAATTAACGTAACAATGATCCTAGAAACTGGGTTTAAGGTGGCAGTTTACAGGTTTATATTATATTTTGCGATTAATTAAAATTAAGTTTAAGCTATGTAAAGAAAGAAAATAATTAATACAGCTAAAAAAATCATAATTGGAACCATCAGTAGTTTAATTTTATTTGTTTTTTATTACTAATAAGAGTAAAGTTCATGTACAAGTGATTGCACATTTGACATCAATGAGAAGAATGCTTTTGTTTTTTTACATTTGCTTAATATTTGGTACAATGTTTAAAAGTTGAATTCTTATGACTAGGGCAGCGTCAGTTATGTTCCTATATTCTGTCTTCGTAGCTTCATAATAAGAAAATCCTGTTACACATAGGTATTTAGTGACAAATGGAAGAAGCACTTGAATTGTCCGTTTTGAAATGTTGAGGCATTCATACAAGAGTGCTCCAAACAATCATTAGGGAAAGTTCATTAAATCGTTGTCTTATTCCTGAGGCCAAAGTTAAATCAATCAAACTCTCATAATCATGAGCTGATAAGCATGCTGGTTTGGCTGAATTTGCAATTGGATTTTGTATCCGTTTTTAAAAATAATGTTTGGACATAAGTTGTTAGCAACTGGTTCTACATTTTTTCTTCGTGGAACAGATATGGTGACAAGAGGTATCACTGCGACACACTAGGTCTAATTTCAGAGGGCTCTGTGATTTGTATGTTTGTCTTCTTCAATTTCTTTATGTTATTTACAGTTATGTGTAGCAATGATTTTATTCAATATACTAACCTGAGTATTTACGGGATAGATTAATTAGGGACTTGTCCTTTGTTTTCTTTACTGACTATTCCATACACTTATTGTTAACTTTTGATCTTTTGGGGGAATTAACCTCTGTTGGGATCTCCTTCTCTTTTCCTTTACCAGAGGGGAGAACCAATTTGATTAATTTTTCATTTTTGTCTGTAAACCATGATCTATTGATGTATATGATTTATGTTGTAAAGTTCTAGTGATAAATAAACTTAATAAACCTTAAGTTATTGTGTTGGTCAACCCCTACCCTATCTGTTATCCATAGTTGTTTTCACGTTTGTGCGTATTTGTCACAGAATTGTGTGCACGTGGGTGCAGTGGTATGTAGCCGTGTGGCCTACTACGCCACCCTTAGGATAGAAAGTACTTTAGCAAGTCAGATACACTATGTACATGTATAGGCTAGCTAGTACTCACACTAGTCACAAACCAAAGACATCATTTGTCATGGTACTCATGAGTCCATGATGTCATTAAATCTTGTGTGGATTTTCATACAAGATATACCGGAAAGTCCATAAACTGGAACTATGATTGGTCAACGTCCCTTGGTAATAATACATTTGGTAGAGAGATGTTGTAGTTAGTTGGTTTAGAGATTAAATTAACTGACTGTTGACCAAAAGACCAATCATTAGTTAGTTTCCGGTCAACGATTAAAAAGGATAACATCCGCCCAAGACTTGGAGAACAAGGGTATCTTTTCAGTCTGACTGAATGTATTTTGAGTACAAGTTGATGTTCCCAGTCATATTACTTCACAAGATATCCCATACTGAAATAAACATCTTGTAACGTATACAAGATAAGGAGAACTCACAAGGGACCCAAGAAATAGTTCTTATTATCAGAAATTCCTCTTATCCAGATAAGAGTTCAAGCATATGGTAATGCATTTACAACGTTGTTGTGTTGGTTTATGTTTGAATGTATTGACGATGGTAGGTGATACTGACAGTTCATGCCAATAACGCGAATTCAAAAATGAACTTCAAGTATGTCAATAGAACTTTGATCAACTGAAGTATTCAGCAAAGGCTTGTCTTTAAAGTTCAATGTATTTATTCACGGATACAAACATGATATGAAATAGTAGACGATACGATACGTTTGATGCATGGACGATCATTAAGAAAACAGGATGGTGAAAATCTGGCGTAATGTTCCTAATGGCAATATACGTCTTTCCAGTCAGTTCCATTATCAATATTCTTCCTCGCTAAACTAAAGTTCATACAATTAATCTGTCTCTATGATAGTTTCTAAGGCATCGGCCGTTAACCTTCTACAAGGACATCGGGCTTAATATACATCTTTATAATACTTGATAAGGCATCCAAAATATACTGTCTTGCTCCATAAACTTCTTCCATAGACTGCTCAGACAGTTGATTAAACATTAGATCCACACGTTTCTACATCAAGATAAAATACATGTTAGCGACTATCCTTGGCTAACCTCTCCAATACGTGCCATGACTGAGATGTCGGCACTTCGTAATACAATTTTGCAATATATTAAATAATATTTCCTCTCGTAGGATTACCACTACGTTTACAAGTGAAGCTATCAGCTCATCTGATCCATTCTTGAAATCCTGCCATGAGGACTCCAGCTAGATGCTAGTAATGAGTGGAGACATCACTTAAAATCATCAATAAGATTATTTATCAACACATGGGTGCAAGACTTACATATACATCTTGACATTGGCTTCTGATAAGAAAACCAGTTGTCCTCCATAGAAATAATTCCCATTCATCAGGAACACAATATAATATATTACCGACGATCAGTCCGGCTTGACCCTTCAACATCCCTCTCTGACGTCAATCTCTAGATCTTAGAAACCCCTGCGCTAAGAGTCTCTCATACACTACATAGTGCACACACGTGCGTGATAAATCATACGCACAAATAATATTCCTATCATAAGAATGGTGCGTAACCTTTTAACACAGGCAGGACCTAAGACTGCCATCTATGTAAAAGTACGCAACAGTTTCTTATAACTCCCCCTTAAAAAAAGTTAATTATATTAATCTTTTTTTTTTCTAAGTAATTCGGAGAGGTGAGTCAAACTACATCGACATCTATAAAAATAATTCATAGTTAAAATATTATACCATAAAAAGAAAATGAATATTAAATAGAAATCAAGACAACTAAACCATAGCATGCATTAAAGCATACATTCACAATCGACCTACTTTGGTACGATGTGGTGAAATTCAAAGAAAGTTGGAAATCAGAACCAAAAAAATGGTAAAACATCCAACTAAATTTCCAAAAGAAAACAAAACAACTAACACATGATTTCAAATGAAAAAAAGAAAAACAATAATGATATGTAACAAATGACAAGTGAGTTATAAACCGAAAAATGAAATTAAAACACGCAAAGTGAATAAACAGTGCATAATTCAACACGCTAAGAGAACAACAGCACAGATGGTCGGGCCAGGGACACTTTTCGATTCCATCAGGAGGAACATTCATATACTCATGCAAAGAGAGAGGAGGTCAGAGCGGCGTCGGCTTCTACCTGTCTAAAAGGACAGCTGCCTTCCTATTAGGATATAATTCCATAAATGACCGCATTGCCACAATCAGACTGAAAGGAAAAAGAAAGAACATCACAATTATACAAACATATGCGCCAACAGCAGCTGCTGAAGAACAGGAAATTGAAGATTTTTACAATGAACTGCAACACGCATTAGAGAAAGCAAATAAGCAAGATATTAGGATAATAATGGGAGATTTTAATGCCAAAGTTGGAAACGAAAGATTAGAACATGAAAAAAGAGTGAAAGGAAATTATGGATTGGGTCAGAGAAATGAGAGAGGAGAACGCTTGACAACATTCTGCCTAGAAAACAACCTAGTCATCACAAATACTCTTCATGCAACACCCTAGAAGACTATATACATGGACGTCACCGGACGGAAAAAGCAAGAACCAAATAGATTACATCTTAATACAACAAAGGTGGCGATCTTGTATCTCATCCATCAAGACGCTCCCAGGAGCAGACTGTGACTCCGACCATGAACTTCTTGCTGCAAACTTCAAGATCAAATTGAAAAAAGTCGTTACAAGCGATAAAGTAATACGTTATGACACAAGCGCCATACCAAAAGAGTACTGTGTCGATATTCAGAACAAATTTGACATTCTTATGGCAGTACAGGAGGAAATGACACCAGATGAACTTGCCAATAACATCAGAGATGTTTACATTACAAATGCACAGAGGTTAATTCCTAAAAGAAGTATAAAGAGACGAGAATACATCTCAGACGAAACACTGAAGTTGGTGGTAGAGAGAAGAAAAATGAAGTCCAAAAAAGATACAGAAAATCAGGAGTTGTACAAGGAATACACAAAGCAGATTAAAAAACGAGTCAGACAAGACAAACAACAATACATAAATGACACCTGCAGGAAAATAGAGGAAATGCGCGAACAGGGATTGAGTAAGGATATGTTTTCTGAATTAAGAACATTGAAGAACAGCAACTTTAAATCATCACCTCGAGCAATAAACAACAAGAAAGGCGACACTCTAACAGAACGTAAAGATATTCGGAACAGATGGAAGGAGTACTGTCAAGAAATGTATACGGAAATAAACCAAGCGGCAGATAACAACGTCATGAATGAAGCGGAACGTGAACCAGAACCTACCATAGAGGAAGTCCGGAACGCAATCAAACACTTAAAAAATGGAAAATCTCCTGGTTGTGATGAAATAACAGCTGAAATGATACAGGCAGGAGGAGAAGGCAGCGCTCGTATATACCATGCATTATGCTGCAAGATCTGGCAAAGCGGAATTTGGCCCAAGGAATGGAAAAGATCAATTTACATACCCTTGCCAAAAAAGTGCAACCTGAAACTGTGCACAAACTACAGAACTATAGCTCTTATAAGCCATGCCAGCAAAATACTATTACAAATCATAATGAAAAGGATGCAACAAAAGCTAGAAACAGAAATAAACGAAGTACAGGCGGGTTTTCGACCAGGTAGAGGCACTAGAGATCATATATTCAACATGAGGATCATCATAGAAAAGTGTAGAGAATTCAACGTTGACCTACATACTTGTTTCACTGATTACACCAAAGCTTTCGATTGTGTACAACATCAGCAGTTATGGGCTATTATGAAAAATATGGGATTTCCAAACCACCTTATACAACTCATCGCACTGCTGTACCAAGAACAACAGGCAGCCGTAAGAATAGAGGGGGAAACATCAGAATGGTTTGAAGTACAGAAAGGAGTAAGACAAGGCTGTACCCTTTCCCCTTACCTGTTTAACATTTATGCCGAGAATATCATGAGAAATGTAAGAGATGACCAAGAACACACAGAGTTTGACTCATTTAACATCGGTGGGTACCAGATCCCGGAAATCAGATATGCTGACGACACAGTCCTCCTATCGACCAACCCAGAAGGACTTGAACAATTAATTCTGTCCACCAAAAAACACAGCGAGGCCCAGAATCTATACCTAAACACCAAGAAGACCAAAGTATTGACAACAGACAAAGTAAAGACCAAACCAGAAATTGAAATTGATAACGAAGAACTGGAAAGTGTTAATGAATTCGAATACTTAGGATCAATCATCAACAGCTCTGGCGACTGTGCAGTAAAAATTAAAAGAAGACTTGCAATTGCTTCACATAAACTAATACAGATGAAAAACCTATGGCAAGGCACAAGCAAAGAAACAAAGTTACAACTGATCAGAGCATGTATATTCCCAGTAGCAACATACGGCTGCTAGACTTGGACACTCAATAAAACAGTTGCAAAAAAGATTACATCATTCGAAATGAAATGCTACAGAAGGATGTTGAGAATACCCTGGACAGAAAAAAAGACCAACAGAGAAGTACTGCACTCACTAAACGTACAGGAACATTGGCTCCTAAATACCATCGCAATAAGGAAGCTGAAATTTTTCGGTCATTTAAAAAGACATAATAGTCTGGAAAAAACAGTGATGGAAGGCATGGTCCCTGGAAAAAGGGGAAGGGGTCGACCTAGACGACGGTGGACCCAGGACATCACAGAGAGTCTGAACTTGTCTTTGGCTGATGCAGGTCGATTTGCCCAGAATCGTGATGCGTTCAGAGCAGCTGTAATGGAGACAACGTTTTGGAAAGAATATGTCACATGATGATGAAGAGAACAACACACTTAATGTTTCTAACATTACTAAGGTGGACTAATCATCTATAAGTATCAAAATCATGTACCATGAGTGGTAGATATAAGTATGAGGAGACACATATAAATTATTAAAGTTAGTGAATGTGAACTATACCACTACTTGAGAAATTTAAATTGATTATAACTAATCAATATATTTCTTAATTAAAAACAATCACTAATTACTCATTCATTTAATTGTTAACAGTCTTACTAAGTGTTACTGTTATATTAAGAATCGTCAATAAAAGATGAGAATCTGTTCATTTTTTTCCACGCACGATGAAAAAATATTTTTCAACATTACGTTGTCCAGTATGTTCATTATGAATATTGACTATATCTATATACAACAGACAACAGTGTTCCCGTACCAAGAAAATGGTAAGATCTAAAAAGTCATGTTTCAATGCAAACAATTAGTATATCCTGATAGTAATGTCGGTACGAATAATCATGATCCATACGAAGTCTGTATAGAGTTTAGGCAAATAACATAGTTCCATGATCATCACATTCCATTTGAACGATTTTCTGTAGAGACGTTTACATTTCTGGAAGTTCTTGTTCGACAGGTTTGCTTGGACAGCGTGACAAACAGTCCGCAAACACGTTTTTAACTCCAGGTATTGAACGAATCTCAAAGCTGTATGGTTGTAAGGCTATAGCGTACCTTGTTGACTTTGAAGATTTAACGTCTTTCATATTAAGAGCTGTGAGAGCCTTTTGGTCACTTTCAACAATAAAGTGTGAGCCTAATAGGTATCGTTCCAGTTTTGTAATAGACCAAACTATGGCAAGAAGTTCCCTGTCCAGAACTGAATATTTCTGTTCGGTGGTCGTCAATTTTCTCGACACGTACATCACGGGGTGCAAGGTGCCTGAATATTCTTGCATCAAAACATCGGCGATTCCATATGATGACGCGTCACTACGAAGAATAAAAATAAGGTTTTTGTTAGGCAACCTTAAAACTGGAGCTTGTGAAAAAAATCTTTTAATTTCATCTAACGCGATTTGATGCTCGTTAGACCACTGAATTACGTTAGCTGTCCCTTTTCTCAACAAAGAAGAAAAATGAGCAGTTATAGTAGACAAATGAGGGATAAACTTAGCATAGAACTGTATTAGTCCTACAAGAGATCTAACTTGTTTTTTTGTCTTAGGTGCTGTGATGTTTAGAATTTTAGAGACATTACTGTCCTCTGTATACAGCATGCCGTGACCCAGAAAGGAGATGTCGTGAAAACCGACAAATGCCTTCGATGGCTTCGCTGTTAAAGTATAATCACGTAACGTAGACAGTAAAGCATTTAATCCCTGAATATGCTCATCCCATGAGTCGCTAAAAAGACAAATGTCATCAATGTAAGTAATGACATCGGGACGATGAGAAAGTACGTGACGCATCATGCGTACAAAGGTAGCAGGTGCGTTTACTAATCCAAATGGCATAAAATTCCATTGGAATAGACCACGTGGTGTCGAGAAAGTGGTGAGTGGTTTTGCTTTAGGTGTGAGTGGCACTTGCCAGTATCCCTTAGAAAGGTCAAATTTAGAGAAGAAGGTAGAATGTGCTAATTTGACCAATAAGTCTTCCAAGAGGGGCAAAGGTTCGGCATAGAATTTTGTCACTTTGTTTAATTTCCTGTAATCTACGCAAAGACGAATATTGTTGTCTTTCTTTCTAATGATCACCATAGATGATGAGTATGGTGATGAAGATGGTTCAATTATATTTAATCGAAGCATCTCATCCAATTCCTTATCAACCTTATCACAAAAGTGTAAAGGGATAGGGTATGAACGGACTCGAATAGGTGTATCGTCAGTCAAAAGAATATCATGTTGGATAACTGATGTATGACCTGGGATGTCAGTGAGAACATCCTCATACGAGTGCAGAATTGAAGAAACTTGCTGACGTTGATCAGCAAGAGAGTAGAAGAAATAGTGACGTCATTCCAATTCTCAGTGGAATGAAGCGGTACAACTGGTATAGGCAATTGTACATCATCAAAAGAAGATTCTTCTTCTTGGATAACCGATAAATTAGAGTAGTGTTGAATAGGAGGGGTGGGATCGTCAGTTGCTTGGAACACTGACTGTAGATAATCAGGACGTGAGTAATACTCCTTCAACATGTTAATGTGGAAGGTTTTATGTTTGCCATTAATATCCACGATGTAGTCAACATCGGATATTCTCGAGATGATCCTAAAAGGACCTCTCCAAGTAATTAGAAGACGATTGTTATGAGAAGGTAATAGAACAAATGCTTCGTCACCAGGAAGAAGCTGGCGAAGACGTCTATATTTGTTTGCAAATAGACGAGCTTTTTCTTTGGCCTGTTCGGATGATGCAGTAGCTAATCTACAAGCATCTATGATTCTCTTTCTCAACGAGATCACATACTCATAAGAGGATTGAGTTTCCTCTTCCATATTCTCTTCAACCAGTAAGTCGTGAATTAACGACATCGGTCCGCGTGGTTGCATGCCAAAAACAAGCTGGAATGGAGAAAAACCAGTGGCTTGATTTTGTACCTCGCGATATGCAAAAAGAGCAGCTGGCGGGACTCGGTCCCAATCCTGAGGGTGATCTTGAGTTATCTCACCCAACAACTGCTTGAGTGTCCTATTCAGATGCTCAATTAACCCATTGGACATCGCATGATAGATCGAACTGAGAGATCTATCTATTCCTAACGTTTTCATAACCTGAGACATGGATTTGGAAATAAACTGGACACCATGATCCGATAAGATCTTACGCGGAAAACCAATGCGTGAAAAGATCAACATTAACGCCTCTGCTACACTAGCCGATGAAGTGTTCTTCTGAGGTATGGCCTCAGGCCAACGCGTACACATATCAATACAAGTAAGTATGTGTGTATGTCCTCTGGCAGATGGTAGCATCGGACCAATGATATCAATTGCCATTTTATCAAATGGTCTAATAGGGATGTCCGCAGCCTGAATAGGAGCCGCATGAAATGGACCCCGTACTTTAACCTCCTGACATATCAAACATGAACGACAATAGAGAGTGATATCTCTATGGACGCCAGGCCAGTAGAATGCAGATAGCAATCTAGATTTGGTTCGCGAAAAACCCATATGGCCTGCGCATTGCGAGTCGTGTGCATGCTGTAATATCCGAGCTCTCATAGAAGACGGGACTAGAATCTGTGAACGTAAGGATGAATCCTTTTCCCGTATCAGCCTAACCAAAATACTATTTTTAAGAGCAAAGTCATGTCTAGATTTTGCATTTCTGGTGTTGGTATTATTTTAGTTCACAAATTGAAAATTTTTTTTTTAAAGAATCATCATTCTTTTGCAAAGTCGCAAACATCTCCCGTGAAATAGGAGAATCATCATAAGTGGCATTAACTGTAGGTTCAGCAGATGTATCACGCGACATAACAGTAGCTTGCGCTCTGGTGACTACTGCATTCGCAGCCTGAATATGTCGCTCTTCCCATTCAGCAATTTGCTGAGGGGTACACTCTTTTATACCGTGTATTCGACCTAGAATCACATCGCTAATCGGATTCTGAAGAAGGCACGCATGAATTTTCCCTGAAAAAATGGTGTATGTAAATTAATTATAGCTGTGGGAAAGGTTTCCACAGTGCCTCCAAAGGTGACACATTTCACAACATTGCCTGTAGCGGACGATGGGTCGATCAGCGAAGTCCGGACACCGACTGTGCTACAACCTGAATCAAATAAAGTAGAGCATGGAATGGAATTTACATATCCTTTATTAAATTTAAGACAACCCTGTCCCTGGTGTACTGACGCAGAAGTGGCCGTGCAGACTGCAGGTAGACTAGGCAAAATATGTCCGCATCGCAGCGTCGTGATCGCCTTTGGCTGGAAAAGAGTCGTACATTCAGAACAAGCTTTTACCTGATTAAAATCTTCTTCTTCTTCTTCGTTCGCCCTGAAAAGGACGGTGGTTGCGTTGTGTCTGTTTACAACGTAGCTGTGATATCTGCACCTTTCGGTCGACACATCCGACTTCTGCACGGCATTTTTTAGGACCGGGTTTGCCTTCCCATTTCGATCCACACTCGCTCAGCCAGCCTGCACAGCTGCAGACTGTTTCCAGGACCACCACGTGGAGGTGGAGTGCGGTCTTGATTAAAATCAAGAGAACAAGACATGGCATTATGCGTATTAGCATCTTTATCTTGTTCATTGTTAGTCTGTGTATCTCTTATAGCAACATTAGCATGTCGACGTGAATTGCTTGAAGATCTATCTCTTCGTCGCGATCGATTCTGACTATTGGCATTAAAATTGCTATAATTACTATTTCTGCCTGAGTTGGAATCTGGATGAGTACGCCAATTATTGTCCTCACTGTTGTGATTTTGGCCAAATGATCTATTCCAAGAACCCTGTCTATTTTGAGGATTTTGTGATTGTGATCGCCAATTTTGTTTATTATTGTTTCCTTGATTATATCTGAAATTATTGTTACCAAAATCTCGTGATCTATGAGATTGGCCCCAAGAAACATTAAATGGAGCAGATTGCTGGTATTGTTTCCCCTTATAAAAATTACCATAGTTGAAATTGTCATTACTTCCCTTATTAAAGTATCTGTCGTTACTCATCGAACGATGGCGTGAAACGTTCTTCTGTTGCATAGCGAAAGCAACAGGTAACTCATTTTTGATCTGCGCATTACTAATATCCATGTTTGGGTGAGCGGTGCATAAATTTTTTACAATTTTCTTCTAATTCTTTTATTGAAGAAGGTTTACGCTCATGCAAAAATGAAAGAAATGCAGGATTTACTGACGATAAAACTTTATCACGCAGCAATAAATCGAAAAGACCGTCATAAGACTTTTCCACCTTGGACAATTCGATCCATCTTTCCAAGGTCAGCCGTATTTGGGAAAGAAAGTCACTGAAGTTCTTTCCTGATTGTGGTAACATAGATTTAAAACGCAATCTGTATTGATCTTCAGTCATTTGATATTTCCTAAGAAGAGCGGCTCTAAGTGCGTCATAATCATTTTTTTTTCATTAGCACTAGTTGTATGATATACCGCCATAGCATCCCCTGTAAGTAATCTGGATAAATATGTACAATATAATGTTTTATCCACGTTATAAGACCTACAAGTGGCCTCAAATCTGTCTAGAAAGAATATTACGTTGTCGGATGGTGGATTAAATTTGGGTAATTTTAGGTGAACTTCCCTAAAATTATCATGTCTAGATGAAGATTGGCCTTCATGAGTTTTCTGAGAATTAGCTTCATGAGCTAATTTAAATTGTTCAAATTCCATCTTCTTAATTGTTTGTTCATGTTGAACCTGAAGCTGATATTTTCTTGTATTTTCTTCAGCTATCAATCTCCTCTCTTCCATTTCCTTTTGCTTACATTCCATTTCAATTCTGAGTTGCCTTTCTTTTTCAGCAGCTTCCAAACGAAGTCTTTTTTCGTTTTCTTCAGCCTCCAATCTTTTCTGTTCTGTTTCATGCTGAAATCGTTTGTCCTCTAATTCAGCGGCTAATCTCATTTTTTTTTCTCATTTTCTTCAGCCTCCAATCTTTTCTGTTCTGCCTCAAATTTTACATTTTCTAGTCTTAGAGTTTCTAATTTCTGAGCCTTTTCATATTCTGAAAGTGCGAATGCTTTTACCTCTTCAGGAGTCATCTGAAGGGCTTTAGCTTGTTTAATCAAATAATCTAGCGAATACATTATGATTAATAAGTAGTCACTATAATTTTTCCTTATTAAATGAAAATTAATTAATGTAGATTAATTTTCCTTATCACTATAATGAGTGATACTCGTTCCTGTCCAAGAACGGTAAGCAATTCATATATAATTTTCAAATATATTATTAATCAATACAATAAGTTATGTAATGTTATGATAAGACAAAAGCAATAGACAATTACGACAATAGTGACAAGACGAGATAGTAAATGACAAATGAAAACATTTGCAGAAATCAAAAAAGTTAAAATGAAAAAATAATAAATAATTTTGCAAAAAGTGCAATGATAACTGCAATAGACAAATAAACAAGACAATGGACAACACAGTGTATAAACATAGGTTTGTAAAAAAACTCAACGATAGTAAGGTGAGAATGGACGAATGTTACAAACAAGATACATCATAAAACCAAGGTACGAATAAAAATAACTACGAAAACTAAATGAAAACTTGACAATACAGCTAAACAGACAGGTGTCACAGACCACCAGACACAGTGGACCTAGAATCCTTCGACACACAGGTGCCGGAACATTCCACTGCGGGAAATATGCAAAAAAACTTATGGAACAATTATGAAGGCCCTGGGATGTTCCCTTCATAATTCACCTACCCAACCTCCCACTATAAACATAAAACATAGAACAAGCAACTTACATGAATAATATGTGGACATAATCAAAAGAAGAGGCACAGCTAAACGCAACACAGTGTAAAAACGATACTACGTTTATACTTATCTCGCCCGCAAGAAAAAATAATATGCCTCGTCTCCGTAGGTGTACGTATGAGAAATCGCAATACTTCTTCTTGAGTAATACAATGCTCGTATTTGACACTGAGGACTGAAAGATGAGGTCCAACTTAGTCCTTGACCTTGAGAAAACCGTTATCCGGAGTACGTATACAGTTTGAAAATCCACGTATCTCAGTATACTGTAGAACTACAGGAGGTAGTTCCCTTATTGAATCCAGCGTAATTCAAGACACACTGTGCCGCCATATTGTTGGAGTTGGTTTATGTTTGAATGTGTTGACGATGGTAGGTGATACTGACAGTTCATGCCAATAACGCGAATTCAAAAATGAACTTCAAGTATGTCAATAGAACTTTGATCAACTGAAGTATTCAGCAAAGGCTTGTCTTTAAAGTTCAATGTATTTATTCACGGATACAAACACGATATGAAATAGTAGACGATACGTTTGATGCATGGACGATCATTAAGAAAACAGGATGGTGAAAATCTGGCGTAATGTTCCTAATGGCAATATACGTCTTTCCAGTCAGTTCCATTATCAATATTCTTCCTCGCTAAACTAAAGTTCATACAATTAATCTGTCTCTATGATAGTTTCTAAGGCATCGGCCGTTAACCTTCTACAAGGACATCGGGCTTAATATACATCTTTATAATACTTGATAAGGCATCCAAAATATACTGTCTTGCTCCATAAACTTCTTCCATAGACTGCTCAGACAGTTGATTAAACATTAGATCCACACGTTTCTACATCAAGATAAAATACATGTTAGCGACTATCCTTGGCTAACCTCTCCAATACGTGCCATGACTGAGATGTCGGCACTTCGTAATACAATTTTGCAATATATTAAATAATATTTCCTCTCGTAGGATTACCACTACGTTTACAAGTGAAGCTATCAGCTCATCTGATCCATTCTTGAAATCCTGCCATGAGGACTCCAGCTAGATGCTAGTAATGAGTGGAGACATCACTTAAAATCATCAATAAGATTATTTATCAACACATGGGTGCAAGACTTACATATACATCTTGACATTGGCTTCTGATAAGAAAACCAGTTGTCCTCCATAGAAATAATTCCCATTCATCAGGAACACAATATAATATATTACCGACGATCAGTCGGCTTGACCATTCAACATCCCTCTCTGACGTCATTCTCTAGATCTTAGAAACCCCTGCGCTAGAAGTCTCTCATACACTACATAGTGCACACACGTGCGTGATAAATCATACGCACAAATAATATTTCTATCATAAGAATGGTGCGTAACCTTTTAACACAGGCAGGACCTAAGACTGCCATCTATGTAAAAGTACGCAACAAACGTACTATACAATAATTAATTAGCGTTGAATACGACAGATGTATGACACAGAAAATATGTAAATCACCAAAAGTGTTAATGTACAAAGTTGGCACATATATCTAGAGAATAACAGCACTTTTTACACTTTGAAATGAAAAAGCTGCAATTTTCCTCTGTATCTTAGTACCCGTACTTGAGTTAATAAAAATGTCTTTCCATGACATCCTTAAATTCAAAGAAATGATAAATTAAATCATCTTGGCATCCAGCCTGCATTATATACATGTTAGTTTTATCCATGCAATTTGAAACTTCCAACTGTGAAATAGTTTGTACCGTTAACATACAGTCATCATTATCTCTAGAATTTGTACACTCTTAAATGATAAAGCACTCTTAAATGAAAAAGTCTGTAATTTTCCTCTGTACTTTGGTACCTGAGTTAATAAAATGTCTTTCCATGGCCTCTTTAAATCCAAAGAAATAAGAAATTAAATCATCTTGGCATCCAGCCTGCATTATATACATGTTAATTTTATCCATGCAATTTGAAACTTCCATTTGTGAAACAGTTTGCACTGGCAACCCACAGTCATCATCATCATCTCCATCTAGGTCAGGATTGGAAAGGACAGAAGATGAAACTGTTGGCATACACTTCCCTAGAATATCAGCACTGGCAAGGCTAGCACTACATGTAGTAACAATATCATTGTCAATGTTGACAAAATCTTCTGCTGAAATGTTCAGTTCCTGAAATAGTCGATGAAGCAAAGGTTCCACACAAGTTTCAGTTATAATACTGCCATTACAAGTATTTGATACAACCGTGTTTTCATCATCTGTATCATCTCCAACTTTAAAGCCTGCTTTTCGAAAACAGTTTGCAATAGTCACAGGCAACACTTTACCCCATGCAGATTTCAACATAACAATTGCGTCCAGCAGGGTTATCTTGAAGTCTTCAGCAACCAAGTCTGCATCAATGTGACCTACAAGTTTGGACAACAATGCTGACCTATAATGAACCTTCAGATTTTAAATAATACCTTGGTCACAAGGCTGAAGTTTGGATATCGCATTTGGTGGTAAAAATAAAAGTTCTGTTGCTTTTAGATTTTGAACATTTAGGTGGGCTGAACAGTTGTCAAGCACCAAAAGAACTTTGCGATGTTGACGTTTCATAGAATGATCAAATGCATGTAGCCACTTGGTGAAAATGTCTGATGTCATCCAGGCTTTTTAATTAGCTGCATAATCAACACACACTTTTTTCAAACCTTTAAAACATCGTGGATTTTTGAATTTACCGATTACAAGTAATGGCAATTTTTCTGAACCATCCATATTTGTACACACAACAATTGTGATTCTTTCTTTCGATTTTTTCCTCCCATGACACTTTACATTTCTGAAGGAAAAAGTCTTGTCAGGCAGCAATTTCCAAAACAATCCAGTTTCATCAGCATTAAACACATCAGCGGAATTATACATACTCATGGCTGGTTTTAGCACCTCCTCCGTCCATGACTCGGTAGTCGTTTCATTAACAGAATGCCTTTCCCCACACAGAGCTTTGTAAGTAATGTTGTGCCGTTTTTTAAAACGACCCAACCAGCCAGGACTACATTTCCAGCCAGTCCGACCTTCCAGAAGTGCTAACTCTTCTGCCTTTGCAGTTAATATAGGTCCATTTACAGGAACATTTGCTGATCTCGCCATGGTGAACCATTTTAGGAGTGCCGTGTCAACAACATCACACGCCGCTTTTCGGTTCTTCATTCTGTGACAATCAACTTGTCCACCATAAAACATTTTTTTGTACCGACATTTTTTTTTTAATGATTCCTGAAAGCGTTGATTTTGGAATGTCGAATTCCGTTGCTATTTCCATTTTCTTTTTGCCACTATTTTCCACTTCTTGTAATAGCTCAATCTTTCTTTTCAAAGATATGGATTTTAACTTTCCAGCCATTTTTAAAGGGGAAATAACTAAAATTCTAACACCGACGAAGCGCGCAATTTCCGAAAATAGCCGAAAAGTTGTACAAATGTCCAGGTACTGTATTTGAAAAAAGTTCGTCTTAAGCAGATCAAATTATATAGTCGGGACACGTTTAATCGTTTGGCATATCCGAAAATTCGTGATTTTTTTTTTTTTTTTTCCTTAACCAGCGGCACTTAGGCTTTCAGCCCTTCGGCCCAATGGCATGTCATTGCGAGGCTGGGGAACCTGAGGACTTTCCTTCCAAACCGGTCAGGAGCTTCGCTCCTTCCCATCCACAGATGGTTTATCACAGGAGCCGTTCAGGCTATTCAGTCAAATTTCCGGCCGTAAACATTTCTTCAAACGCCGACGCCCGGGTTTGAACCATGAACACCTGGTCGCCAGTACAACGCCGAAGCCATTACACCAGCGCGGCTCCGAAAATTCGTGATAAACGGATTCTGCTTAACCGGACATTTTTTACAAAGACAAAGAAGAAAAATTGCCGGGGATAAACAAATTGTTCTTCACAACAGAAATTCGCCACATCCGAGATCGCCTTAAGCGGTCTGCACTGTAATCGTTACTGATTAAGTCAATCCTGTGATGTGAGAACCTGTTGTTGGTTTGTAAAAGCTTAGATTAACTAACGGCCATCAAAGTTTCCTCTACCTACTACCACTATCACGAGCTACACTGCCCTATACACCACTGATTAAGTCAATCCTGTGATGTGAGAACCTGTTATTGGTTTGTTAAAGCTTAGATTAACTAACGGCCATCAAAGTTTCCTCTACCTACTACCACTATCACGAGCTACACTGCCACATATATAATACAACGTTTTGGTGCCGTGACCAGGATCGTCATTTTTGGTGTGGTAATACAGTTTATGCATGATGGATCCAAATCTGCAACAGCAGTTTGAAAATCAAATACAGTTGCTTCAACAACAAAATCTGTTGTTACAACAGCAGATACATGACATGCAACAACAGCATGCGTTAAGTCAGCCATTGCCAGATAACGCTGAAGTTCCCAATAGTTCTCTACAAGCTATTGCTATCACCCTTAGCTTGGTTACACAGAGAGCAAATCTGCACAACATCAATAACATTGTTAAGCCTTTTTGTGGCGATCCGTCCACTTTTCGGCCGTGGTTACGTGACATTGAGAAATTTTCTTCATTGATTCCATCAGCCACTGATGCCGATCGCAAACGTGTTGCCGTCTTATCATCTCAGTCACTTGTCACTGACTATCTACATCGCCGTGCCCAGTTATTTCTAGACGAGACCTTCGCCTCTCTACAAAAGGAGCTCATCCGCCGTTACTCTTCCGTTAAGGATCACCAACATGCTTGGACTTTGCTTCGTGGACTCCATCAGGACCGTCACGAGTCGGTTCAATTTTTTGCTGATAGGTTGTTAAACCTAGCTGAAGATGCTTTAGTGGAACCTTCCTCTGCGTCTACTGATACGGAAAACCAACTTGTTGGCATTTTTATAGATGGTCTCCAGTCAGATGCGCTGAAACTCCATTTAATAAGGAAAGACCCACAGACAATCCTTGATGCCATTCAACTAGCAATAAATGAAGACAATGTGAAGAAACGGTTTGCAAATAGACTTGGGCGTGAACCTCGTGCACACGATCACACAGATGAAGAGCCAATGGACGTCAGTCATTACCGTCAGTCTTGGCAGCAACCATCCATGTTACAGCCGTGCGATACTCCATTGCCGGGATCTTATCGCCAACAGTTTGGTCAGCGCACTTAACACCAACGTCACCCATCTGCTCTACAAGTTCAACAAGTTGCTCCAGTTATTTGCTACTTTTGTGGTTTGGCCGGACACACATCAAAAAGTTGTGTGCAGAATCAACATAATCTTAACAGGACCTTGAACCACGCTAGATCACAACCTCAATACCCGGTGAATAATCAACGTCAGCCGCACCAGCTCTCATGGTTACCATCCAACCCCATGCAACCACCTTGTGTCCCTCCACGTTCATTCAACCGTGGAAAGTTCCACCCCCAGCCTCTTATGGGCCAGGGAAACCATTCCGCCACTCGGTAGATAGGATCGCGTTGTGTGGCTTTAACCCACCTCTTTTGGGCACTAGATCCTCTCGCAAAGCAAACACATTTCGTCACTTTGACAAGTCTTGTGATAGTCTGAAAAATTGTTCTTCCTCTTCTACGGTCTCTCCAGCTCCCATATCTTATATCTCTCCTCCTTCGGTCACTCCTGATCCTTCTTCTTGTCTAATTGCCATTAATAAAAAGAATTACCGAGCACTTGTGGATACTGGTGCTACTGTTAGTTTAATAAGAGAACAGTTATTTCGCCAGATCCGCAAACACGTCCAATTCTTTCCTTCTTCCACTTCTTTAACTTCTGTCACTGGACAACCTTTGCGTTCTATTGGAATGGCTATCATTCGCCTCCAGATTGGATCTCAATCTCTTGCGCATCCTTTTATTGTTGCTAGTGGGATGACTAGGAATTTCATTCTTGGTCGTGACTTCTTTCTTCATCACAAAGTGCGCATTTACTTTGACTTGAAACAGATCCGTGTCAATAATGAATACATCCCTCTTCAGGATGATATTCACATTGCGTCTCTTGTTAGAGTTATTGCCCCTGTTACCTTAAAACCTCATTGTCTTACTATCATTACTGGTCAGGTCAAACGGTCCTACTATATACCCTCAGGTCATTCTGTTTACGTGGAACCTCTGCCTGACTCCGATATCATTGATGATCCCTGTATCCATGTCATCGATGGCATTGTCACTGTGTCCACGTCACGTGACTTTTCCCTTATGCTCCTAAATTCTTCAGGAAAACCTCTTACAATACCCAGAGGTACTATTGTTGCCCGTGTCACCAACCACTCCCAACTGTCTTCTAAACTCCCAACCCCCCATACATGTTCTCTCAATGCTCCCTCCCATCTGCACACCTGTCCTCCCCTGGGGAATGATAGACGATCTTCTTCCTTCAAGAGAAGTCTTCTCCTTGGAGTTTGAATACCATTAGTGCTGTTACACATGCGCGTTTACCACATGGTAACTACCCTCCTCAGCACTACTTATCTTCCTCTCCTACATTTTCTACGCCACCCCCTCCTTCACATTGGATGAAGGAAACGACATCTTCTCCTCCACCTCTCCTTCCACCCTTACTCCTGCCTCCACCTCCTCTGCATCGTCTGTGAGAATAGCTCAGTTGTTAGAGCAAATACCGATTGACTCTCCTTAAGCTAATCGCAGTAGTCAGTTTGTGCGAAAGCATAGTGATATTTTTGCACTCTCTGATATGGAGTTGAAGAAAACTCATACCGTTGAGATGACCATTGATACTACTACCGAAGTGCCCGTGTCTTTAAAACCATACCACACTCCACTAAAGAATAGGGAGATAGTGGAAAAATCCATTACAGAAATGTTGGCAGCAGGCATTATCGAACGGTCAAGATCCTTATGGTCCTCTCCAATAGTGATAGTCACCAAGAAGGACGGTTCACATCGCTTCTGTTGTGATTACCGTGCACTGAATGCCATCACCAAGACCATCTCATACCCTCTTCCAAGGGGTGATGATATCTTGTCCACGATTGGAAAATCCAAGTGGTTTACCACCCTTGATGCCCGTTCAGGATTTTGGTGCATACCAATGTCTCCAGAAGCTAAGATCAAGTCCTCATTTTCTACACACATTTGGAGTTACGCGTGGAACGTTATGCCTTTCGGCCTAAAGAACAGCCCTGCTACATATATGTCCCTTATGGACGAGGTATTGAAGGGCATGCAGTCTTACGCCCTGGCTTATATTGATGACATTCTGATCCACATTCCGGGAACCCTTGAGGATCATTTGCTCCATGTTGAGAAAGTTTTCACTCGTTTGAGAACACATAATGTAATGCTCAAGCGGAGCAAATGCTCGTTCCTTCGGACCGAAGCCAAGTATTTAGGCTTCATCATCAACCAAGATGGCGTCCGTCCGGATGATGCTAAGATTCAAGCTATCCGAGATATGTCTCCCTCTACCTCTGTCCGCCATGTTCGTGGTTTTCTTGGTTCTTGTTCCTACTATCGAAAACACATCCCCAATTTCTCTCGAGCTGCTGAACCTCTTATCTCTCTTACCAAGAAATATGCTCGTTTTCATTGGACTGAGGCATGCCAACAAGCTTTCAACTACCTTAAATCAGCTCTTTCTGACATTCCTCGGTTGGCATACCCTGATACCACACGTCCAATGATCTTATACACTGATGCCTCTTATAGAGCAGTTGGTGCTTGTTTAGTTCAATCCAACGTTTCTAATGCTCCTCCTGTTTTTCACAATGACCCTAATGAGATTCCTATTGCTTTTCTTTCTCACTCACTCAGTCGGTCCCAACAGCGATGGACAGTAACTGAAAAGGAAGCATTCGCCATTCACTATGCGCTTCAAAAGCTTGATTTTTACCTTCGAGGTACTAAAGTGTTGATTAGGACTGACCATAAACCTCTCCTTACATGGCTGTCTAAGACTTTTGAACAGCCTCGCAAACTGCAGACCTGGGCTCTGAATTTACAGAGTTACAATGTCACTATTGAACATATCCAAGGTGAACATAATACTGTGGCTGATCTCTCTAGGAAACCGTATGAAGCATGTACGGGTGTCTCTTATTCTTTTCCGGCAGACCCCAAAGCATCATCAGATTTGGATGACAATGCTAAAGAGATTTTGGTTATAAATACTAACCGTCCACCTCCTGTTCTTTCTTCTCCTGGTGTTTCTTCATCTAGCTCTTCTGATGAGTTTCTTCATTCTTCCTTCACCTTACAGGAACAACTTAAGGATGCTGAGCTTTTGAAAATACGAACTCAGCTTCAAAGTGATCCTAAGTTACATCCCAATTATATCTTACTCCCTTCAACAAATGTCCTCCACTGGATTGATCCTAAGAAACCAGATGATTTACGTGTATGTCTTCCTTCTCAACTAGTTCCCCGTGTGCTCCGTGCATTTCATGATGACAATGGTGACATGGGCCGAGACAAAACTCGCGATATCATTCGCCGTCGCTACTTCTGGCCTACTCTTTATAAGGACGTTGCTCTGTATGTTAATTCTTGTAGAACATGCAAGCAACGCAACATGCGTCCTCTGCGTGTTCCTACGCAACAAATGTCTCTGACACATTACCCATGGAATACGTCAGTGTTGATATTTCCGGGCCGTATCCTACTTCTCAGTCTGGCAATACACATGTTCTTCACTTTGTTGACATGTATTCTGTCTGGCCAGAATGTTTTCCTCTCCGTGGTTCTTCCTCTGAGGACGTTACTAACATTTTCCTTACAGAGTTCGTTCCTCGACATGGATATCCAAAGTCTGTCCTTTCCGATAATGGTAAACAGTTCACTGGCAAGCCCTTCTCTTCTACCCTTGCTAGATTGATCATCACTCATAAGATGACTAGTTTCTATAGGCCCCAGTCAAACGGCCGTAACGAAAGAATGCATAAAACTTTACATGACATCCTTTCAAAGTTCACTGCTGATAACACACAGTACTGGGATTACTACCTTCCCCAAGCTCTCGAAGCTTTGCGTGTTAACGTGAACGACACCACTGGTTTCTCGCCCTTTTACTTGTTGTATGGTCGAGAATCGCGGTTACCAATGGATAATCTTCTCACTCTTCAAAGGAGATATATGGGTGATGATCCCATAGAAATTATCCTCCGCAATAAGTGTCTAGCCCACCAGATGGTCCACTACAACATCACAAAGGCTTTTAAAAAGCGCCAGCGAGTTACAGATAAAAGGTCTCGTATGCCATCCTTCGCCCCTGGAGACCTTGTTTGGTTTAAAAAGAATGCTCGCAGTGGCAAACTGGACCATCATTGGATACCAGGCTATAAGATTGTGTCTCAAAATTCTCCAGTTCAATTTGATGTCTGGAATGAAGAGACTCAACACCATACTAAAGCCCATGCAACCCAACTTAGGAAAGACGAGCAACACCCCTGCACTATCACACTCCCACAGTCCAGCCGTCCCCTTCGTAAGGCTACCCTTCACTACAATTTTTCCTCTACTTCTCTTCTCCTTTCTTCTTCTTCCTCTTCCTTGTCCGGTGATCCACCCCACCCTCCCCCAGCAGTTACTTCATCCTCTCCTTTTCCTGTTCCTCCTCCATTAGGTCTTTTTCCTGATGCATCATCCTCCTCTTCTGATCTTGATTCCTTCCCTGGTGAAGATGTTCACAACCTAAGGTCCCGTACAGTCCGTAAGGTCGTTGATAGTCCCATGATCAGGGATAGATGTAGACGATACCGTTCTAGTTCCACCCCTGAAGATGATATGCCCCTACCGGAACTGGATGCACGTGTTCGTTTTCGTGCAGCTAGATTGGCTTCTGCCTTCTGCTTCTAGTGCGTCCCCCCCCCCTCTGTTCATCCGGTACCTGCCCCCACCATGGATCTGCATGATCATGCGGTCGCTCCCTCCTCAGCTGATGCTATGACACATACCTCTCCTCCTCCCCCTGTACACCTCTTCTCTAATCCCGCTCTTACTTCTTCTGATTGGTTTCCTTCCCCTACTTCTTATGTAGATTCCACCCTCCCCTCCGTATCTTCTGACATGGAATCTGATATTCCTTCACACCCTACTCGTTTTCCCACCAAACGACACCACTCTCCTTCCTCCTGTGATTCTGCTCCCCTTCTCAAATACCTCCTTCAGCCCACTGCTCATGTCCGTCCCCGTTTTTCATGTCTCCCACGACTTCGTCAGTCCCATCCGACTCCTCCGCCACCCCCTCACCCCCTGAAAAGTTCCGTACATCCCGTATTCCAGTTCGCGTTTCACTGCCCTATACACCTCCTGCCTTTAGATCCCATCATTATGTTCCATCCCCTCCTGCGGTCAATGACATTTGTCTTCCCCGACGCAAACGGAAAGACATATTACCTCCGCCTCGATTGTTGCGTGATGCCAATACGTCATCACCCACGACCATAGCACTCATTGATTCCTTCAACCGTTTACTCCAGACGTTGACAACTTGAACTTTTGCCTCCTTCCAGATGTTATATCAGATGTTTCAAGCTCCTTGCAGCGGTTATCTCTAATACATACGGAGACATGATTCTTCCTTCCTCCACTCAAGCATATTTTATTCTACACTCCGCATGTTGAACTGACCGATCCCTACACCTCTCGTGTGAACGTTTCGTATGCTACCTCCATGTCTTATCATTGGGATTTCTTCCTGATGCTTATCATTCAGCCAGTATGGACATGTTTGAAGGCTCCTCTTTTCTCGAATCACGTTTCCTCCGGCATGTTGCTGCTCTACTTGAACCGTCCACAGACTTTATTGATTCTCCTAGTACCTGGACCGTGACTCTTATGACATTCCTCAGGCCGCTGATGATGGCGATACACCTACTCAGCATTTTTTTTTAATGAGTAAAGATTTTATTACTTTTTTTTCATTTCCCATGCCCCTCATGTGGATATCATCCATGTCTTGATGATTCCATTTTTGTTTCCATGTTTCAATACTTTCCATTTCATCTACGACTAATATTGGTTTTTTTTAACATGCAAGTCGTAGTCACATATTGCATGCCCTTATGATTGTTTCTCTTGTTCGAGTTTTCGGTTATTTAACCCGAATTATTACAGATATGTTTAAATTGGTTACCCATCTCCATTACATAGTTACTTATCCATGCCCATTGATGACCATCCCCATTGACTTTATTTTATGTTCTTGCCCATTTATTGCTATTATGTTTACGATATTTTCATGATTTACTTAATGTTTTGCCTTCTGTTTTACCACCGAGTTTTCTGGTTTATTTTCATTATGACGGCCATGTTGTACATCCGCCATTTTGGGCGTCCGCCATATTTTATGTGCACCCGCCATTTTTTTTTTTTTTTTTGTTTCTCAGTTTTTTTCCCTTTGCGACGTTAACTCGCTTCTCATGTTCTATCATGTTTTATAATTCGCATATGTTTGAGAGATATTGATAACTATCAACCCATAAAAGGGTTTGCTAGTTGGTTGATGATTGTTTAGTTACTTTTCTTTTTTGCCCATTATTAGTGCTAGTTGTCCCTTGACTATGTCCATCAGTCCCTATCTATGTCCCTACCCCTTCATAATTACTTCTTGAAATGTTCATGATATTGTTTCATTCATCATTCCCATCCATTGTTTGTTGTATTCCTTCAGACATGATTTCTGATGGGATACCTGAACCCCCATATTTTAGGGATTAGTCATTTTTTTAGGGACTAAAGTGTCCCCCTACGGGATACACTTTGGTGGCCCCTGGGCGTATGTAGCCGTGTGGCCTACTACGCCACCCTTAGGATAGAAAGTACTTTAGCAAGTCAGATACACTATGTACATGTATAGGCTAGCTAGTACTCACACTAGTCACAAACCAATGACATCATTTGTCATGGTACTCATGAGTCCATGATGTCATTAAACCTTGTGTGGATTTTCATACAAGATATACCGGAAAGTCCATAAACTGGAACTATGATTGGTCAACGTCCCTTGGTAATAATACATTTGGTAGAGAGATTTTGTAGTTAGTTGGTTTAGAGATTAAATTAACTGACTGTTGACCAAAAGACCAATCATTAGTTAGTTTCCGGTCAACGATTAAAAAGGATAACATCCGCCCAAGACTTGGAGAACAAGGGTATCTTTTGAGTCTGACTGAATGTATTTTGAGTACAAGTCGATGTTCCCAGTCATATTACTTCACAAGATATCCCATACTGCAATAAACATCTTGAAACGTATAATCGTTACTGATTAAGTCAATCCTGTGATGTGAGAACCTGTTGTTGGTTTGTAAAAGCTTAGATTAACTAACGGCCATCAAAGTTTCCTCTACCTACTACCACTATCACGAGCTACACTGCCCTATACACCACTGATTAAGTCAATCCTGTGATGTGAGAACCTGTTGTTGGTTTGTAAAAGCTTAGATTAACTAACGGCCATCAAAGTTTCCTCTACCTACTACCACTATCACGAGCTACACTGCCACAGTAACTTGTATTTTGTATAAAGAGAGAAAGTGCGTCTAATTTAAAGATAGTCGTACGATAGGCTGGATTAGAGAAATTACTCAACCCAGAGACTGTCCTTTCTCTTACACGATCATCTCATGAAACCGAAACTATTTCTTACACCTTAATCCTTACTCTCATATAGTATCACTATCACTTCTGCTCAGACAGGACTATAAACATATATTACCTATCTGAAAAACATCTACGACAATATATATATATATATATATATATATATATATATATATATATATATATATATATATATATATATATATATATATATATATATATATATATATATATATGAGAGAGCTTTTTGTGTGTATTTTCTTAAAAATAATTGCTAGAACTGTTTTTATTATTATCACTAATATTATTTTTGTTACTTGTTCATGGAGAAGGTCATTGAGTATCCTGCAGCCGGAATAAAAGGGGTAGGGTCCTATTTGGATATGAGATTTTTTTTAAGGCACCTTCCATCCTGTGTATTGGGTGTGGGGACATCCAGATGATTTTATTTTGCGATATTTTTCGCCTGGCTGGTTGTGAGGATCTTTGACCGCCATGTCAGTCCCTAAACCCCGTACGATACTTGCAATGTCAGTATATTCTGCACTTAGTGACTTCTTGTATTTATCCTTTCTTATTGTGGTGAAATTACAGTGATGCAACGTTAAAATTCCTCCATTTATAAAGTAAACAGGTAAAATAACATGTAGGGATAAAAATATAGGTAAGGTACGCTGATACATTCTCGCCCATGCCAGCGTTTTCTAGCGCCGTTGAAACTAACTAGTTATAACATGCAGACTAAACGAACTATCTTTTTAGACGGGGTGGAAACAGAGATAAAAGAAATAATTGTGACGGTCTTAACACGTGTTTGAATCTAAAAAGTCTAGAAGACGCAATTTGTAGTTTTAAAGAAAAAATTACGCCACTAGATGACACAATGTAAAGAAATGGAAAAAAACGACCTTAGCTCTTATCAGAAACAGACGTATCTTGGACGTTTTACTGTAATTAGTCGTTTTAGTTTGAATCTAGCGGCAAACGCGTGAACGAAGGTACAAAAACAAATTTCAAAACTAACCTTGAAAAAAGTAGGTTTTTTCTTAATAATAAGTTTAGGAGAATAAAAAATAGCTAGTTTGATAGCCCATCTTTAACAGAGAAAGAATATACTTTTAATTACACAGACGGACAGATAACACGGAAGATATTGACGAAAGACTGTATTGTTCAATACAGACTAGCCAACAGTTATTTGTGCATACTTCTCACAAAAATCACTTTTGACGCGTCCTTGAGCCTAACGCATAAAAACAAACTGCAGGTGGACAAGGGGCAAAAAAGGGAGGGTAGAAGCTAAAAATAACTTTGTCTCGAAATCGTATAAGTAAGTGGGGTGAAATTTGTGTAGTTTTTTTTTGTTTGTAGTTTCGTCTAGAAACAAGTGTAATTTTGGGAAAAGCCAAGTTGGGACGGACAGACCGACATACAAATATTACACACTAGACAGAAACTGGACCTAAATTTGACTTTGTAGTTTAAATATTTGAACGTTAGTGGGGAAGTCCGCTAATTGGACAGAAGATTTCATATTGTAGAAAAAAACTCTAGAAGCAATTGCCATTTTATAGAAGACTGTCCAGATGCACAGTTCGTTAATGCTAGAAGAGTGATTTCCAGGAGATATTATATATTATCAGTGGGACGCCATAATCTAGCCAGCAGCTCAGCTGAGTTTTGCTAGTACAACGTAACTGTGTTTTCAATTTTGAATTGTGTTAAGGGGAAAAATTCATTAACCCTTTTATTTAATATTTAATATTTTGAGTGATTGATACTGCCATATCATGAAAAATGATTACGACAAGTGAGTGCTTATTCTAGGTCCCCAGCGACAGTCCAGGGCCTAGAAGCAAACAAATAATATAGGGAAATATATCCAAGACTATAGAAGACAGATCTATATTTGAGATCAGTGGGAACATATCACCCACCTTATTGGATGGAATAGGAGACTAATGAACATATTTCGGATGCAATGCAGTCATGGGAAACTGGTACTATTTGATACCACCTGCGTGAGATGTGCTAAGTTGGTCAGAGAGATCTGACCCGATCTTTGTAAATTTTGCTTTGCTTTGTTGTGTGTAAAATTGGTGCAGTAGGCAGTGTGTTGACACATGGCACAAATTTTGGTTTCAGAGTTTCTGGTCTGGCACTATGCTAGTGCCAGATGCTTGAAGAGGTCCAAGAGTGGATGCCTAAGAATCCTATCATTTTACTCCAGCACTTGTGAGGAGTGGGCCACGTGAATTCTTTACTGCATCGTCACAGGCCAGATAAGTTGAATACCTGGCCTGCTGTAGATTCATCAAACTGTTTCCACAAATAAATAAATAAACCAAATCCTGGTTGATAAAAACTATATTCCAGTACTATATTTCAAAGACAATGAACATTGTGAACAGAGATCGGGTATGATGACATCACCCCGACTAAACATCCAGTGCTAGTTTTCCAAAGACACTGTAGTTAGTGTTAATATTAAACAGTGTATACATATATCTATGTACAAAATTTGCATGTGATTATTTTATATATATATATATATATATATATATATATATATATATATATATATATATATATATATATATATATATATATATATATATATATATATATATATATATATATATATATATATATATATATATATGCACTTTTATTGATAAATACATATTGTTTCATACGTCCTGACCATAAGAAAATTTGGTTCAGGACTAAATAAATTCAAAAAATTATAAACTTTAACTTCTAAAGCCAGTGTTAGTTGATTTAATCATAGAGCATATTATTATTATTAGAATTAGTGTTTACATGTGTGTGTCAGTGTATTTAAATTACCTACACATCACATTTCAGTACCCTAGACATTAAACGTAGCTAACATACATAATAGCAGAATAAGTCTGTTTGAGGTCATAAGTGGTAGCAGAAAGGCATTCTGTAACTCACATAAACTTTTATCTTCAGGAGCCTTCACAGCTGACCTCATCCAGTACACTAGGTAACATAGCAACCACACAATAACATCAAAAACCACTACAAATATTGGGGCTCGTCCGGGATTTAGATTTAACAAAGATATTAGGGTCTCCTGGTCCGGGAATTAAATTATTGGGGGCATAAGTTGTATAGATTTTAACAGTGTCCCTAAAATTAAAAGTGGAAAATAAAAGTTAATGAGTCTTCACAGCCAGTGGTAATTAATTAATTAATATATTACCTTACTAATTAGAGATTGGGTAATTTACCTTAGTCATTGTTAAATTGTGTGATATAGTATGGCAGATCTAGCCAAATTCAGATCGGCTGCTGTGCTGACGGCTAAGGAGATGAACATGGATGGTCAGGTTTTAATTCAATATGTAACTTCAGAATGTGACAAGTATATTGAAAGGGAAGATAGGAGGTTAGCTGAAGAGAAGAGGTTACAAATTGGGGCTGATAAAGAACTTGAGAGGCTGCAGATTGAGGCTGACAAGGAGGCTAGGGCAAGGGAGGCAGAAGAAAAGAGATTGACTGCCGAAAGGGAAGCAGAAGATAGGAGATTGCAAAGGGAGCACGAGTTACGACTAAAGGAGTTGGAATTACAAAGCCATGCTCCGAAAAATGGTGCCAGCCCCTTTGCCTCAGATGCCACGCCTAGTCAGGGAGCCTCAACCTCAGCTATGGGGTTTCATTTAGACCATTTTGTTGAGAAAGACGATGACATAGAGGGGTACCTAAGTAGATTTGAACTATTGGCTACTACGTATGGGTTAGAGAGAGAGAGGTGGAGTCTCAAGTTATCCCAAGGGCTTAGAGGTACTTCTTATGAAGTTTTTGCTAAGATGAATAGAGACGACCAAGACAATTATGACATGCTAAAGCAGGCTCTGTTATTGAGATATGAAAAGAATGGTGAATTTTATCGTAAGAGGTTTAGAAATGCCAAACTTTTGTCTGGGGAGACATACCACCAATTCTCTGCCAGACTGGAAACCTATTTGGAGAAATGGACTGCTCTGGGGAAGACCCAAGATCTCAAAGAAATGATCATGATAGAGCAATTAAGAGAGTCCATGGCTCCAGACCTGAGAAAATTTCTCATGGAACAAGGTGCAGAGAGGTTGGGGGAGGTTTTGAATGTCGCTGAGAGGTATCAAGCAGCCCAGGCAGAGGTAGTTGGCTCTAAAAAAACAGATAGAAAAATTTAAAGCCCCACAGCACTTTAATAAATTTGATACCAGAGAACAAGGTAATAAAGGTAGGACAAACTTTGATAGGCCACGAAATGATTATCGTGATAGAAACTCACAGTTCAATGACCAAAAATATAATGAAAGAAAACCGTTTAACCAAGGAAAGAGGTGGTGCAAATGGTGTAAGAAGGACAACCATAACACCGAATTTTGTAGAAGGAAACCTTCAAACATTGCTGCAATGAAATCGGGGAACCAGAGATTAAAGGTTAATCCTAATGGACAGCAGGAACCTTATCACCCCCCAGTTTGTGAGGATGTTATTTGTAATGGGGTCACCATAAGGTGCCTATATGATACAGGTTTGGATTATGATTCAGTTGTGAAGGCTAGCCTAGTGGACCCAAGTCAGTATACCACCTAAACAGTGGAAATACAAGGGGCGACTAAGGACATACCACTCATGACACTTCCCATCGCAAGGATAACGGTGAAAACTCGCTATGTGGAAGGAGAAATCAGAGCAGCAGTGATAGATGAACCAATCTACCCTCTGGTATTGGGGTGTAGATACGTCTTCTTGGGGAATCCCGAGAGACCTGTGATCATGGCGACAGTGCAGACCAGGTCACAGTCAAAGGAGGAACAAGGTGAACCTATAAATGCTCATCCAGAAGAGACGAGGAAGGCGCAGGCTGAGGATAGGACACTCAAGCCATGTTTTAAAAAATTGCCCAAATGTCACACACCTCCAAGCAAGGGAGAGTATATTATGAAGAACAAATTGCTATACAGGAAGGCCGGAACTGGAACAAATGGTCACAACCAGCTGGTTCTTCCCACTTCATATAGGGAGAAAGTGATGGAACTAGGGCATGCGATTCCCTTCAGTGGTCACATGGGGATCAGCGCCACAGGACAGCGTATAGCTTGTCATTACTTCTGGCCAGGGATAACTGAAGATATAAAAAGATATGTCCAATCCTGTCCAGAATGTCAAAGGGTAGCTCCAAAGCATTGGACTGCTCCTGCAACTCTAGGGGAAATGCCCAAAGTGGGAACACCTTTTGAGAGGGTTGCAGTGGATATTGTGGGACCTCTCACTCGGACCAAGAGGAGGAACAGTTACATCCTTACTCTGGTGGACACTTGTTCTATGTGGGGAGAGGCGGTAGCTCTGCCATCAATTGATTCGAAACATGTGGCAGAAGCACTACTTACAATATTCACAAGATTAGGATTCCCGCATCAAATCTTGACTGATAATGGTTAACAGTTCAAGGGGAAACTAACGGAAGAAGTTTTTAAGCTATTTCAAGCCAGACACTTTCATTGTAGTCCGTACCATCCACAAGAGAACGGCCAGGTAGAGAGGTTCAATGGGACCCTCATTTCTATCCTGAGGAAGCTGGCACATGAGAAACCTGATATGTGGGATCAATTTCTGCCCACTGCGTTGTTTACGTATCGGGAAGTACCACATAGTTCAACCGGGATGGCACCCGCAACCCTGTTATTTGGGAGGCCAATAAAAGGTCCATTAGAAGCATTATTAAGGACCTGGACAGATTTTTTTTTTCGTACGCCCGCTAATACTCGAGGCGAAATCTCAGGTTATTATTTTATGTCTAACCTGACATTGATTTTACGTGAGTATCCCTTTATTTCTTGTACAGAGACAGGTGTCCCTCGCCATTCAGGCAAATACTCGCCGATTTCGGAGGTACCCATTGCAGCTGGGTCGGCTCAGGAGCCGCCAGTTCCTGGTCGACGACACTCCTTCAAATGTCCTCGCCAGGTCTCGAGTTAATCCAGTACAAATCCCGGTCGACGAAAAATCCTCAAATGCCGTCGCCCGGGTTTGATCCTGTATCACCCGGTCGCCAGAGCGGTGTTGTAACCACTATGCTAGCGCGGCTCCCACCTGGACAGATGAGATGGCAGAGGAGACTGTTACCTCATCATATCAATACGTGAACGAACTGACCACTCGTTTGAAAGCTGGATGGAAACTGGCAAATGATAATTTGAAACAAGCCAGGAAGAAACATGCAGCATATTTTAATAGGAAGGCAAAGGACAGAGAACTAGCTGTGGGAGAGAAGGTGCTTCTTCTACTACCCGGCAGCCAGAATAAGTTGCAAATTGGATGGCAAGGTCCATATACGGTTCTAGAGAAGGTGTCTAGAACAAACTATAAAATTGACAAAAAGGGGAAGGAGAAAATATATCATGTGAACCTTTTAAAGAAGTATCTGGACAGATAAATCCAGGAAGGCACCCCCTTACTAACCTTGGCTATCGCAACTGAAATGAAAAAGGAACCACTCACCTCACATGAATACCCATTACACCCCTGTGAGACAGCCGCACAGGTAAAAGTCAGTAAGCACCTGACTAAAAATCAGAGGGAGAGAGTTCAACAGGTTCTGGAGGAACATACGGATGTATTAACAGATTTTTTTTTTTCGTACGCCCGCTAATACTCGAGGCGAAATCTCAGGTTATTATTAATGTCTAACCTGACATTGATTTTACGTGAGTATCCCTTTTTTCTTGTACAGAGACAGGTGTCCCTCGCCATTCAGGCAAATACTCTCCAATTTCGGAGGTACCCATTACAGCTGGGTCGGCTCAGGAGCCGCCAATCCCTAGTCGACGACACTCCTTCAAATGTCCTCGCCAGGTCTCGAGTTAATCCAGTCCAAATCCCGGTCGACGAAAAATCCTCAAATGCCGTCACCCGGGTTTGATCCTGGATCACCCGGTCGCCAGAGCGGTGTTGTAACCACTACGCTAGCGCGGCTCCCTATTAACAGATAAACCAGGCCATACAAATTTGCTACAGTATGACATGAAACTGGTAGACTCAAACCCAATCTGTATGAGAGCCTATTCTGTTCCGTTCGCTAAGGAGAAGGCATTGAAAGAGGAGATAGATTATTTGTTGAAAGAAGGGATTATTTCTCACAGTGAATCTTCTTTTAGCTCCAGTGTAGTTTTGTTGAGGAAACCGTCTGGGGAACATAGACTGTGCATAGATTACAGGAAACTGAATGCTGTCACAGAAGGTCAAGTGGATCCATTACCAGACACAAAACAGTTATTTGCCAGATTGAACGAGGCAAAATACTTTTCGAAGGTGGATCTTAGCATAGGCTATTACCAGATTCCAGTGAAGCCTGAAGTTAGACCTTATTTAGCTTTTAGCACCTCGGAAGGACATTATGAATTCAACATGCTACCATTCGGACTGAAAAATGCTCCGAGTGTATTTTCTAGGATGATGCGCAAATTGTTGGATCCCTTGAATAATCCATGTATCACCAATTTCATGGATGATATTCTCATCGCCACAGAAACATTTGAAGAACACATTAACTCTCTGAATATGTTATTTGATAGGCTCAGAGAAGCGAACTTAACTGCTAGACCAACAAAATGTTGTATTGGATGCAAAGAGTTGGAATTCTTGGGACATACTGTATATCAGGGTAACATGACCCCTGACCCCAAGAACTTGGAAAAACTGCAGAGAGCACCTAGACCGCAAACAAAAAAAGACGTGCGATCATTCGTGTCGTTATGTGGATTTTACCAAAAATATATCAAAAATTTTAACTCTATATGTGCTCCTCTGACTGATCTGACTCGCAAGGGAAATCCAGATAAAATTGTTTGGTCAGCGCAATGTGAATTGGCATTTCAAGAGTTAAAGGAAAAACTCACTAGCAAGCCTATTCTCAAATTGCCTGATTTGACACAGGACTTTGTGGTGAGAACAGATGCAAGCAATGTAGGCCTGGGGGCTACTTTGTTGCAAAGGTCCTCTTAACCCAATGGGGAACTGAACCCAGTCGCTTATGCAAGCCGCAAGTTGAACAAAGCGGAACAAGGATATTCCACAAGCGAAAAAGAATGTTTAGCGTTAATCTGGGCAATAAAAAAGTTCCAAATCTATCTGTATGGTAGGACTTTTGTGGTCCAGACAGATCACCAGCCGCTCGTGTTCTTATCTCAGGCCAAGCATGAAAATGCAAGATTGTTAAGATGGTCTTTATTGTTGCAACCATATCAGTTTAATATTGAATATATCCCGGGGTCACAGAATATCGGTGCAGATTTACTCAGTAGGCACCCCTGTGATCAAAATTAGAGTAGTTGGCAGGCGTGAGGAGTTAATTTTATCTATGTGTATCACTGGTTTTGGAACTTGCATTAGTGCATGTTCTCAAGTGGGGAGATGTGTGGTGAAATTACAGTGATGCAACGTTAAAATTCCTCCATTTATAAAGTAAACAGGTAAAATAACATGTAGGATAAAAATATAGGTAAGGTACGCTGATACATTCTCGCCCATGCCAGCGTTTGCTAGCGCCATTGAAACTAACTAGTTATAACATGCAGACTAAACGAACTATCTTTTTAGACGGGGTGGAAACGGAGATAAAAGAAAAAAATTGTGACGGTCTTAACACGTGTTTGAATCTAAAAAGTCTAGAAGACGCAATTTGTAGTTTTAAAAATGACCTTAGCTCTTATCAGAAACAGACGTATCTTGGACGTTTTACTGTAATTAGTCGTTTTAGTTTGAATCTAGCGGCAAACGCGTGAACGAAGGTACAAAAACAAATTTCAAAACTAACCTTGAAAAAAGTAGGTTTTTTCTTAATAATAAGTTTAGGAGAATAAAAAAATAGCTAGTTTGATAGCCCATCTTTAACAGAGAAATAATATACTTTTAATTACACAGACAGACAGATAACACGGAAGATATTGACGAAAGACTGTATTGTTCAATACAGACTAGCCAACAGTTATTTGTGCATACTTCTCACAAAAATCACTTTTGACGCGTCCTTGAGCCTAACGCATAAAAACAAACTGCAGGTGGACAAGGGGCAAAAAAGGGAGGGTAGAAGCTAAAAATAACTTTGTCTCGAAATCGTATAAGTAAGTGGGGGAAAATTTGTGTAGTTTTTTTTGTTTGTAGTTTCGTCTAGAAACAAGTGTAATTTTGGGAAAAGCCAAGTTGGGACGGACAGACCGACATACAAATATTACACACTAGACAGAAACTGGACCTAAATTTGACTTTGTAGTTTAAATATTTGAACGTTAGTGGGGAAGTCCGCTAATTGGAAAGAAGATTTCATATTGTAGAAAAAAACTCTAGAAGCAATTGCCATTTTATAGAAGACTGTCCAGATGCACAGTTCGTTAATGCTAGAAGAGTGATTTCCGGGAGATATTATATATATATTATCAGTGGGACGCCATAATCTAGCCAGCAGCTCAGCTGAGTTTTGCTAGTACAACGTAACTGTGTTTTCAATTTTGAATTGTGGTAAGGGGAAAAATTCATTAACCCTTTTATTTAATATTTTGAGTGATTGATACTGCCATATCATGAAAAATGATTACGACAAGTGAGTGCTTATTCTAGGTCCCCAGCGACAGTCCAGGGCCTAGAAGCAAACAAATAATATAGGAAAACATATCCAAGACTATAGAAGACAGATCTATATTTGAGATCAGTGGGAAAATATCACCCACCTTATTGGATGGAATAGGAGACTAATGAACATATTTCGGATGCAATGCAGTCATGGGAAACTGGTACTATTTGATACCACCTGGGTGAGATGTGCTAAGTTGGTCAGAGAGATCTGACCCGATCTTTGTAAATTTTGCTTTGCTTTGTTGTGTGTAAAATTGGTGCAGTAGGCAGTGTGTTGACACATGGCACAAATTTTGGTTTCAGAGTTTCTGGTCTGGCACTATGCTAGTGCCAGATGCTTGAAGAGGCCCAAGAGTGGATGCCTAAGAATCCTATCATTTTACTCCAGCACTTGTGAGGAGTGGGCCACGTGAATTCTTTACTGCATCGTCACAGGCCAGATAAGTTGAATACCTGGCCTGCTGTAGATTCATCAAACTGTTTCCACAAATAAATAAATAAACCAAATCCTGGTTGATAAAAACTATATTCCAGTACTATATTTCAAAGACAATGAACATTGTGAACAGAGATCGGGTATGATGACATCACCCCGACTAAACATCCAGTGCTAGTTTTCCAAAGACACTGTAGTTAGTGTTAATATTAACCAATGTAAACATATATCTATGTACAAAATTTGCATTTGATTATTTAATATATATATGCACTTTTATTGATAAATACATATTGTTTCATACGTCCTGACCATAAGAAAATTTGGTTCAGGACTAAATAAATTCAAAAAATTATAAACTTTAACTTCTAAAGCCAGTGTTAGTTGATTTAATCATAGAGCATATTATTATTATTAGAATTAGTGTTTACATGTGTGTGTCAGTGTATTTAAATTACCTACACATCACATTTCAGTACCCTAGACATTAAACGTAGCTAACATACATAATAGCAGAATAAGTCTGTTTGAGGTCATAAGTGGTAGCAGAAAGGCATTCTGTAACTCACATAAACTTTTATCTTCAGGAGCCTTCACAGCTGACCTCATCCAGTACACTAGGTAACATAGCAACCACACAATAACATCAAAAACCACTACACTTATCCTTTTATGTTTCCTTTTGATCATGTAATAATTTCTGTTTTTTATTTACTAGTCACCATATTTGAGGATTGGATGGACTAACACTTCTTATGAAGATGCAGTAGTGTTTTTTGTTCTATGATTTATCTGTCCCAGTCTATGTGGTTAAGATGGACCGATTTGTGCATAAAAACTGAGTATCTGTCTGCCTGTTACTGATACATTTTGACACCATATGACCTGTTGGGACAACACTTTGCAGAGTTACTCCTTATGATCTAACTAACTGGTAACACCATATGTGTTTTAAAGCAAACAGTAGCTGCTGAGACTGAAAAGCTGCAAACAAACAAACCATCTCATATATGTATTGTACTTTAATGACTGTTAAAGAGCATAATTTGGTCACCTGCAATGCTCCACACAAATTATTTTTTGAAATTGAAGCACTAATAATATTACTGTATAACCTTGATCTGACTAAACTTTGTAATGGATTCAAACTATGAATGAAGAACCTCATGCAAACGTGAATCAACAATGCTAACAGTCTGTTCATTTCACTCTGATACCCACTGATGTAGTAGCAGCTGCACAATCATGTGACTTGCATTTGCAATAACTAAAAACAATGCTCAAGATCAGTCATTTAAAGTAGCAGGCATATATTGAGAAATTCCATGAGACATGAAATTATATGTTACTTGCTGCAGAGTGGGCACACCAAGGAGATTTATTCATTTTAGTCCTGGATTTTCAGAACAATAATAGCCGTGTTGCAACAAAAAATAGCAATAAATAATAGTTAACAGCAGTAAGCAAATTTGAAACAATGTAATAAATAATATGAATTGTAACTAATGTCAGTATGATAAATTATATTAATTGTCACTAATGTCATTTTACCACAATAGACAATGTGAATTAATTAAAATATCATAGTTTATTTAATTCATGCTATACAGAGCTTCTACAAATTATGTGAGGACAGCAAACCATAAGTCAGACGAGTTCAGGACCACCACTGGTGTAAGACAAGGTGATATCCTGTCACCTTATCTTTTCAAACTCCTCATGGACGAAGTTATCAAGGCATGTAAGGAGAGAACAAGAAAGCATTCAGTGGGGTACTGGAAGATGAGACAGGTATGTATTTCAGAGCTGGAATTTGCTGATGATGTTGCCCTGATTGCTAAATCAGAGGCACATCTCCAATCCAACCTGCAAGTCTGGAAGGAAGAGCTGGAGAAGAGAGGGATGGTCATAAGCAGCTTTAAAACAAAATCCATGGTGATATCGCGAGAAGAAAGAAGACATCAGATTAAGCCGAGAGAACAGGTCCTGGAGCAGGTTGACCACTTTAAATATCTCGGAGCTATTATAGACTGAAAGGGAGGCATCAAAGAAGAGTTGGCCACTCGAAAAGCAGCAGCTGGGAGACTTTTCCAGGCCATAAATCGAGGATTCCTCAGCAAGAAAGAGGTTGGTAAGAAAACGAAGATGGCTGTATACCGCTCCACCTATGTCCCAGTCTTGACATATGGATGCGAGTCATGGGCAATGACTACAACCCACAAACGCCAGATCCAAACCTCAGAACTGAAGAAGGTGGTCCGCAACCAGACGATACGTCAAGGCCTAAAATCCCATCCGCTGCAGACCCAAATAGAACAGTCCCAACTAAGATGGTTTGGCCATGTCTGCAGAATGGGAGAAGATCGGCTACCACGACAAGCATGGGAAACAAAGAGCCAGGGATCCAGACCCCCAGTACGACCCAGAGTCCGCTGGGAGGACAACATTAGACAATCTTTGAAGGACTGAGGACTAGAATGGAACCAGGCCAGGAAGAAGACATCCGATTGCATAGTCTGGAGCTCTCTTTTCCAAACCTCTACACCTCACAGTAGAAGGGGAACGACTAAGTAAGTAAGTAAGTGTTAGGCCCATATTTTCTTGACCATCGGCACACTAGGGGTGATGTGGTCAGCATCACGCCGGCCGCCTTAACCTTCCCAGAGTTGCTCTGGTACCCAATTAGGGCTGGGTCGACCGAGGAGCCGTTTGCGGCCTAAAACAATCCCACCTCATCTGGGGATCGAACCATAGACCACTGAGCTAGGAAGCCAGTGCACTAAATATATATCATCATCATCTCAACCCATAACCCGTCATGGGTCGTAGGGGTGCCATGGTGGAAGCATCAGCAGACAGGGTCCTCCACTGCTCACTATTCTCAGCAATGCGTACAAGTGTGGAAAAACCGTGTCCTGCCCATTCTTTGATGTTATCAGCCCAGGATTTTCTTTGCCTTCCTCTTCTCTGTTTACCTTCGACTGTTCCCTGGAGGATCGTTTTCGAAAGAGAGTCATGACGAGTTACATGCCCAAACCAGGCAAGCTTTCGACGTTTCACTATTGACAAAAGTGGTTCTTGGTGGCCTGCATTAGGTGTTTATCTTCTCTCTAACATAGACATTTGTTTTGTGCTCTTTATAGCAAATGCGCAAAATTCTTCTATAACATTTATGCTCGAAAGCCTGAATCCTTCGCTCCGTATCTGCAGTGAGTGTCCAGCCCTCACACCCATACAAGAGAATAGATAATATAAGTGATTTGTATAATTTGATCTTCACAGGAAAACTGATGTTACTTTTCCAGATCACATTCAACCTTGTCATGGCAGCTGAGGCCATCTCAAGTCTTGTCTTGATTTCCTTACTTGATCTTCCATCACTACATATAGTGGACCCGAGATATTTAAAGGTGTTAACTTCTTCTAACGTTTGCCCATTTAACGTAATGTTGGTCGGAACATGTTTCTTATGGCTATTCACCAATATCTTGCTTTTTTCTATATTAATTTCCATCCCATACGTTCTTGTTACTTTCTCCAGTCTAGAGGTAAGGTCTTGAAGTTCTGATTCTGTTCCAGCTATCAGATCAATATCATCAGCAAAACGTAGATTACACAGAGGTCGGCCTCCAATCGATATGGTTGATTTATAATCGTAGAGAGCCTCCTGCATAATATGTTCTAGATATATATTAAAGAGCACTGGTGACAGGATACATCCCTGGCGAACTCCTACAGTTGTTTTGAAAAATTCTCCAATGTCGTTGCTTGCAAAAACAGCACTGCTTGCGTCCTTGTATAGTGCTTCAATGATATCTATGATGTTGGTATCAAAACTGAATTTTCTCATTATTTGCCATAAGCCTTCATGCCAGACTCGATCGAAGGCTTTTGTGAAATCGATGAAGTTATGGTATAAATCATGTTGATGCTGGAGATGTTTTTCGATCAGTAATCTAATATTGAAATATATATATATACTGTTTTAAAAAAAGAAACGCATAGCTATCCGAGGGCGCGTTTTTATGAGTTTGTAAGTACAATTTGGTGCTAGTGTATATAAAAACCAACCTCAAATGTTCTTTACAGTGTCAAATGCACGTGTTGACCTGAATTGCGTTTTTTTATTCGTTACAACGCAGTGGTCAACAGTGTTTATGATGCAATTTTTGACCACAGCTCATGATGCGTGCACGTGAAAGCAACAAAATTTGGGGTGAACACTATTCACTGACTACGCAACTGAAACCCTATAAAAGGATAATGCTACACACAAAAAATTCAGTTCGTTTTCAAGCAGACACTTATGGCATCTCTATCGATAAATTTAAGGAACATTGCTATTGGCCGACTGCATGCAGGCGAAAGTCAAAGTCAGGTTGCCAGGCATCTAAACGTGCATCAGAGTACCATCAGTCGACTTTGGCACCGGTTCCAAGCCACTGGCTCAGTTGAAGACCGGCATCGCAGTGGACGACCAAGAGTGACAACAGCAGTGGAGGATCGCTTTATTCGGCTTCGTCACCTCAGAGACAGGTTTACAACAGCTTCCTCAACTGCTCAGTCATTGCCTGCAGGACGTCATGTGTCTGATCAAACTGTGTTGAATAGACTGCATGACGCTGGACTTTGGGCACATTGACCTCACCGAGGACCTGTCCTTACGCGCCGCCATCGCTAAAATCGACTTCTTTGGGCCAACCAGCATCGTTCCTGGGCAGCTGACAATCAATGGAGACGTGTCTGGTTTAGTGACGAATCTTTCTTTTTGTTGCAGCGTCATGATAGACGGCGTAGGGTCTACCGTAGGCGAAATGAACGTTTTTGCCCAAAATTGCGTTTATGAAGCTCCGCCGCACGGTGGTGGAGATGCAGTGGTGTGGGGAATGATCAGTTACAACGGAAGGAGTCAATTGGTGCACACTGGAGGAGGCTTGAATGCGCAACGATACGTCAATGAAATTCTTCGACCCCATGTCCTTCCACTTTTGGCTGCCCAAAGTCTGTGTTTCAACAGGACAACGCCAGAACCCATTGTGCACGGTTGACCACGCAGTTCATGACTGCCAACACCATTCTCATCCTTCCCCGGCCATCCCTGTCTCCAGACATGAGTCCGATTGAGCACCTGTGGGATGAGCTGCATAGACGTGTTTGTCGCCGAGACGTTGCTCCAGCCAATCGTCGTGATCTGTTCCAGGCACTCCATGAAGAGTGGGCAGCCATCCCACAGGCCCACATCAGACGTCTGATCGCATCCATGCCCAGGAGATGCCAGTCACTGATCGATGAAAGAGGAGGCCACACACCATACTAACGGGAAAGCCCGTACGCCAAAAATCTCTCGTGACCCAGATGCAAAACAACTGTCAATTGATTGGTTGAACCCTAAGGTATTCTTGTGCGCAATTTGAACAATTAACTCATTAAATTAAAAAAGTTATTAAATGTCAAAATTATGGCTATGCGTGTGCCTTCAGTAGCTATGCGTTTCTTTTTTTGAACAGTATATATATACAGGTATATATATATACTGTTCAAAAAAAGAAACGCAACATTATTGCAGTGGTAATGGACACCAAATTTCAAACTTGTACCAAAATTTTATTTTACGGAATTAATGTTTCAATCTTGGCATGAAGAAACTTTCAGACTTTAACAATGAAAGGATGTTCATTAAATTTGGTTTGGACTTTTATTCTTTGCGACTGGGGCCTCCGTTTCAGTAAGTGTATGGCCTCCTCTGGCCTCTATCAAAGAACGACATCTCCTTGACATGGATCCGATTAGCCGTTGGCTCTGTTGTTGTGGGATGGCTGCCCACTCTTCCTGCAGTGCAAGAGACAACTGTCGGAGATTGGCTGGAGCCACGTCTCGCTGGCGGAGTCGTCTGTCGAGAGTTCATCCCATAAGTGTTCTATGGGGTTCATGTCTGATGACATGGCTGGCCACGGAATGGTCTGGACGTTGTTGTCAGCAAGGAACTGGGTGATGAGTTGTGCCACATGAGGTCGAGCGTTATCCTGCTGAAAAATCGACCCTCGTGCAGCCAGAAGTGGAAGGACGTGAGGACGAAGAATTTCAGTGACGTATCGTTGGGCATTCAGGCGTCCTTCAATTTGCACCAGGTCACTTCTTCCCATGAAGTTGATCGCTCCAACCCCCCCCCCCCCCCCCCATCAGTACACCTCCACCACCATGTGGAGGAGCCTCATCAACGCTGTTCTGGGCGTAGCGCTCATGGACTCAGCGGTAAACTCTTCTCCGTCTATCGTGTCGCTGGAGCACAAAAAATGGTTATCACTAAACCAAACCCGTCTCCAGTCATTCCCAACGGTCCATTGACGATGCTGGTTCGCCCACTGCAATCGTTTCTGGCAATGCCGGTCCGTAAGAACAGGACCTCTGTAGGGTCTTAAAGACCAGAGTCGTGTAGCCGGTTCCTGGCCATTTGATCTGAAATTCGACGAGCTGCTGACATTGACTGGACTGTGGAGGATGCAGATGCAAGTCGATTCCTGAGGTGACGCAGCCGTATGAAGCGGTCTTCGGCAGGAGTTGTGACTGGGTCTTCCACTGCGCGGCCGGTCTGCCACTGAGCCAGTTTCTTGAAATCGCCTCCAAAGGTGACTAATGGTGCTTCTAACCACATTAAATTGTCTGGCCACTACACTTTGTGACTGTCCAGTCTGTAAACGTCCAATGATGATGAGTCGTTGTTCTGTAGTGAGATGAGCCATACTTGCGCATTGAATTTTCAACTGAATTTATTCGAAGAGCGTCAATATTTTATAGGCATTCAATAATATGGTCAGAGAGTTTTGTGTTCAGTAAGTTTCATGGGATTCTCATGAACTTGTCACGAGTTATTGTCAAAAATGTTGTTTTGACCTTGACCTCTTTCATGACCTCATGAATCATAAGGTGAGTACAATTCAGGTAACCACGAGAAGTTAATGACCAGGTGGACACAGTCGATAGGTTGACTGATGTCCAATCAGCGAATATCTTTTATAAAAGTAACACCAAAAAAGTTGCGTTTCTTTTTTTTGAATAGTATATATATATTCATTCATTCATAACCCTCCACTCCCAAAGGAGCATAGGCCTTCAACAAACACATGCCAAGTCCTCCTGTCACGTGCCATCATCTCAAGTTCTTTCCATGTTCTCCTCATCATTTTCACCTCTGTTTCCAACTCTCTTCTCCATGTACTTCTTGGTCTTCCTCTGCCTCTCTTGCCCTGGGGGTTCCAGAACAAGGACTGCCTTGTAATGCTATCAACAGGCTTCCTCAGTGTGTGTCCTATCCATCGCCATCGTCTTCTTCTCATCTCTTGTTCCACTGGCACTTGTCCAGTTCTTGTCATCAGTTCCACATTGGTAACCTTGTCATACCATTTTAATCCCTCTATTCTACGCAAGCACCCATTTATGAAAGTCTGTAGCTTTTTGGTTGTTGTCTTTGTTGTTCTCCATGTCTCCGAGCCATACAATAGGACTGACTTCACATTTGAGTTGAAGACTCTTATTTTCGTGTTGGATCCGATTTCTCTTGATCTCCATATATTTCCCAATGCAATGAAAGCTCCTCTTGCCTTTTGTATTCTTATTTTGATATCGCTGTCTGTCCCTCCAACTTTATCTATATTACTGCCAAGATATGTGTATGATTCTACATCTTGTATTGGTGTTTCTTCAAGTTCAACCCTGTTTTCATTATCTGCATTTATTCGCATTATTTTTGTCTTTTCCCTGTGTATTTTCAGACCCCAATTGCTGTGACCTCTCATCCAGTGTTTTCAATTTGTCCTGCATCTGATTACGGTTATTGGACAGGAGAGCCAAATCATCAGCAAAATCCAGATCATCCAACTGCTTAGTCAGAGTCCACTGGATTCCATTTCTGTTGTGTGTTGTCGATGATCTCATAACCCAATCTATTGCCAGCAAGAAAAGAAATGGAGACAAGAGGCATCCCTGTCGCACTCCTGTTCTTATCCCAAATGGTTCTGTAAGCTGTCCTTCATGAAGAACTCTGCACGTCATGTCTTCATAGGTTTTCTTTAGTAAATTAATGATCTTCCATAATGCCTCATCAATTTCCAAAGTGATTCTCTGTCCACACTGTCAAATGCTTTTTCGTAGTCCACAAATCCGATGTATAGTGGTGAATTCCATTCCAGACTTTGTTCAACTATTATTCTCAAAGTGGCTATCTGGTCTGTACATGATCTGTTTTGTCGAAAACCTGCTTGTTCATCTCTCAATTTCTTGTCTATGGACTCCTTTAATCTCTCAAGGATAATCCTGTTCAATACCTTTCCTGGCACTGATAGTAACATTATTCCTCTATAATTTGTGCACTCTTGTAGATTTCCCTTCTTAGGCAACTTAACCGGATATCCTTCCTTCCATTCTGCTGGTATCTCTTCTTTTTCCCAGACTTTACCAAGTAATTTATATAACATCTCTGTAGCCGTGTCGATATCTGCTTTGATGGCCTCTGCTGGAATGCCATCAGGTCCAGACGCTTTTCCATCTCTTAGAAGCTTTATGGCTTTCTTTATTTCTTCCTTCGTTGGTCTTTCACCGTTAATTTGTAGCTCTTCTTCTGCTGGCTGGATGTCCGGCGGGTTTTGTGGAGCTGGTCTATTGAGAAGGTCCCCAAAATATTCTGTCCACCTCTTCATTTGCTCTTGTATATTGCTGAGCAGTTTCCCATTCTTATCTTTTATGAGGCAACTTGTTTGCTTGTATTTCCCTGTTAGCTTCTTTGTGCTGCTATACAGTTCTCTCATATTTCCTTTGGCTGCAGTATCTTCTGCCTCTCTTGCCAACTCCTCAATATACTTCCTCTTGTCTCTTTTGATACTTCTTTTTACTTCTTTGTTTGCTTCTGTGTACACTTCTTGAGCCTTGGCTTTGGAGCTTCTAGTTTTGCTTGTGTTTAACTCTGCTTTCTTGTTTTTTCTATCTTTTATCTTATTGATGGTTTCTGTTGTTATCCATGCTTTTTGTTGTCTTTCCCTTTTCCCCAGTATTTCTTCACATGTCTCCTTCCATACCGTTTTGACCTGCTGCCAATAGTCTTCTGTATTCTCTACATCTTCCAACTGTTGGAGCACTTGGAATTTGTTGGATACTGTGACCGCAAATTTGTCTCTTGTTTCTTGATTTCTTAGCTGTCCTACATTAAACTGTTGTCTATAATTTTGCATTGTTGCATATCTCTTGAGTTTCATTTTTACTTTGGCTATCAGAAGATGGTGATCTGATGCCACATCTGCTCCTCTATATACCTTTACATCCTGCAATGATGATCTAAACTTCTTCTTTATGCATATATGATCGATCTGATTTTCTGTTCTATGGTCTGGTGATATCCATGTTGCCTTGTGTATTCTCTTATGTGGAAACATGCTTCCTCCTATAGCCAGTTGATTTGAAGCACAGAAGTTTGCGAATAGTTCTCCATTTTCATTCATTACTCCTAGCCCATGTTTTCCCATGACTTCTTCAAATCCGGTATTGACTGTACCTATCTTTGCATTCATGTCACCCATCAAAATTGTGATGTCTCTTCTTTTTACTTTATCCATAATTTCCTGTAGTTTAGTATAAAATGCTTCTTTCACAGACTCTTCTTTGTCATTAGTTGGTGCATAACATTGGATGACATTGACATGAATTTTCTTTTTAGCTGTTTTGAAAATAGCTGTTATTATTCTGGGTCCCACAGCTTCCCATTCAATGAGTGCTTTCTGTGCTTCTTTAGATAACATAAGAGCTACCCCTTCACTGTGGTGTGAACTTTTGTCTTCGTGTCCTGAGGACAGCACCAATTCACCTGTGATGAGTTTCTTCCTGTCTACCCCCTTCCACTTTGTTTCACACATTCCCAGAACCTCGATTTTGTATTCCCTCATTTCTGCTGCTACTTGTGCCACTTTCCCTTGTTCGTTCAATGTCCGAACATTCCAGGTGCCAAATCTGGAAGTTCTCCTAGAAGAAAGAAGGTTAGTCAGCAACACAGACTCCTTTCGGCTTTCTCTGTGTTGCATCATACGCCTCCCCGCGAGAGGACCTTCCCCTGTCTTGGATGGCTGTGTTTTATTTTCTTTATTTGACTTGTCCATATTTGTTGAAGTTTTTTGTGGTTTAAATTTTTTTTACAGGATTGAGTAACCGGCCCCATGCCCAACCCTCCTTAGTCGCCTTCTACGACATGCTTGGCAGGGGACAGTGTTACTATTCTTTGCTCCCCTTTCGGGCCCCGGTAACACACGGGTGAGTATATATATATATATATATATATATATATATATATATATATATATATATTATATATATATATATATATATATATATAATATATATATATATATAATATACTGTATATGGACAAATAATAAACAGGACATTATCTTAGATGTGTTACTACTTGTGTTTTGTGAGATTTTAAAAAAAAAAATTGACTTCTGTTAGCGAGACAAGGATTTTTTTTTAAAAGAAGCAGTTCTGTAAAGAAAGACGATTCTCGAATTCTTCAAATAAAATATTGACCTATGATGTGCTATGGAATCATCACGAAGACATAAAGGCGATGCCAATCTTTGTGACAACGCACTGCTATTCAGCCCCTGGCAATGGTGCCACAATCCAAACAAATAAAAAAGTGAATCTAGTTAAAAATCAAAGAAATAGATGACAGAGAATCATGAAAAAAACATGGTGCTGGGCAAGGCAGCTGCAAACATCTGCTCTGGAAAATTAAGGGAAAGACTACGAAATGTTCTTGAAAAATATTTAAAAAAAAAAAAAAAATCAGCTTCACTGGGCACGCTGGGGAGGTGTCTTTAATGACTTTTTTTTGTGTGTGGAAGGTATGAAAAGAAAAGCCATATGTGAAATGCACTGTAAACATTTCAAGAACATATATTTGAGTTTTATTGATTAAGATAATAATAATAATATATTTGACAGGAAGAAGCACGACTGATATTCATGAAATGTTTTGGAAGAAATAACAGTGTGTTATGCATCTGTTTCATCTGAGCACTAATGAGATCAATTGGGCGATTTCCCATAGTCAGTTATGACTGAAAATGCTATTATTAGCAGTAGTAGTTGTAGTACAAGTAGTAGTAGCGGCAGCAGCAACATTGGTAGTTGCAATAGTTTAGCAGTTATAGCCATTATATATTGATATTTCTCCAAACAATGTAAAGGTTCACGACTGCATGTAGACCGAGTGTTTGTAACTCTGAACTCTACCAGAAAGTTAACCACAAGAAATATTTGAAAAACACAGACGATAAACATGAAGTTTTACTATATGACATTTTTAAATGGTATTAACTGAGAGTTGAGAAGGGGTGGGCAGAGAGAGGGGAGATACGTATATATCTTATTAAAAAACAAAAACATGTTTTTTTTCAACTGATATAAAAAAAAACTATTCTGTTCAGCCTGTGGCAGGTTATAATTATGATATATAATTTCAATTACCATTATTTGTTTAAGGTATTATTCTTCCTGGTCATTTGTTGTAATTCCTTACTTTTATTTTTTCTCCACTCATGCGGAGTCGGGACCTCAAGTTTGCGTTTTTAAGCCAAGTGTATCGCCTTGGCTGCTGTGAGCCTGCGTTGTTGTAGGATGTCTGTGATGTTGTCTATCCATCTGCGTCTTGATCATTCCCGTGCCCGGACCCAGATTGTCTAGAGTTGTAGGCGTGTAGTGGTAGTTTATCGGGCTCCATTCTCCTAAAATGACCAAACCACTTAATTTTCTATCTCTCGATATATTTGATGCAGAATGGAGTTCCTATAATTTTTCTGATATCATTTCTCATTCTGTCTCTCCTGGTAACAATTAAGGGGTTTTTATGCATCTTTTCTCACACGACATGATTTTCCTCTCCTGTGCTTAGAATAAGGACCTAGGTGGTAACCTAGCCAAAGATTACAGGAATAAATGCTACATCTGATAGCGAGACTGCCCGTGGAGACGCGTATCTACAAAATGTGAACTTACACATACAGTATACCGTTACAGCAACCTAGACAAAGATAGTGAGAATAAATGCTCCAGATACTATCTAGAGAGTACCAAATGCTATCCAGATAGTACCAAATGCTATTCAAATAGTACCAAATGCTATCCAGATAGTACCAAATGATATCCAGATAGTACCAAATGATATCCAGATAGTAACAAATGATATCCAGATAGTAACAAATGATATCCAGATAGTACCAAATGATATCCAGATAGTACCAAATGATATCCAGATAGTACCAAATGATATCCAGATAGTAACAAATGATATCCAGATAGTACCAAATGATATCCAGATAGTACCAAATGATATCCAGATAGTACCAAATGATATCCAGATAGTACCAAATGATATCCAGATAGTACCAAATGATATCCATATAGTACCAAATGATATCCAGATAGTACCAAATGATATCCAGATAGTACCAAATGATATCCATATAGTAACAAATGATATCCAGATAGTACCAAATGATATCCATATAGTAACAAATGATATCCATATAGTACCAAATGATATCCATACAGTACCAAATGATATCCATATAGTAACAAATGATATCCAGATAGTACCAAATGATATCCAGATAGTACCAAATGATATCCATATAGTACCAAATGATATCCATATAGTACCAAATGATATCCAGATAGTACCAAATGATATCCAGATAGTACCAAATGATATCCATATAGTAACAAATGATATCCAGATAGTACCAAATGATATCCATATAGTAACAAATGATATCCATATAGTACCAAATGATATCCATACAGTACCAAATGATATCCATATAGTAACAAATGATATCCATATAGTACCAAATGATATCCAGATAGTACCAAATGATATCCAGATAGTACCAAATGATATCCAGATAGTACCAAATGATATCCATATAGTAACAAATGGTATCCACATAGTACCAAATGATATCCAGATAGTACCAAATGATATCCAGATAGTACCAAATGATATCCAGATAGTACCAAATGATATCCAGATAGTAATAAATGATATCCAGATAGTAACAAATGATATCCAGATAGTACCAAATGATATCCAGATAGTACCAAATGATATCCAGATAGTAACAAATGATATCCAGATAGTACCAAATGATATCCAGATAGTACCAAATAATATCCAGATAGTAACAAATGATATCCAGATAGTACCAAATGATATCCAGATAGTACCAAATGATATCCAGATAGTAACAAATGATATCCAGATAGTACCAAATGATATCCAGATAGTACCAAATGATATCCAGACAGTACCAAATGATATCCAGATAGTACCAAATGATATCCAGATAGTACCAAATGATATCCAGATAGTACCAAATGATATCCATATAGTAACAAATGATATCCATATAGTACCAAATGATATCCATATAGTAACAAATGGTATCCATATAGTACCAAATGATATCCAGATAGTACCAAATGATATCCAGATAGTACCAAATGATATCCAGATAGTACCAAATGATATCCAGATAGTAATAAATGATATCCAGATAGTAACAAATGATATCCAGATAGTACCAAATGATATCCAGATAGTACCAAATGATATCCAGATAGTAACAAATGATATCCAGATAGTACCAAATGATATCCAGATAGTACCAAATGATATCCAGATAGTAACAAATGATATCCAGATAGTACCAAATGATATCCAGATAGTACCAAATGATATCCAGATAGTAACAAATGATATCCAGATAGTACCAAATGATATCCAGATAGTACCAAATGATATCCAGATAGTACCAAATGATATCCAGATAGTACCAAATGATATCCAGATAGTACCAAATGATATCCAGATAGTACCAAATGATATTTAGAAGATATGCACTCACAGATACAACTTGGCAGCATAGGCAATCAGTGACTGCCTTCTTCTTTGTTGTTCTCTCTCAGATAACCACAGCCATTTTGTTACATTCCATTCTGTTATCTTAATGTTTACAATTGTGTTATCTTAATGATTACCATTGTGTTATCTTAATGATTACAATTGTGTTATCTTAATGATTACAATTGATGAAAGCGTTGGACAAGTAACATCTAGGGTGATAGCAAGTCAAAAGTCCAATGGAAAACGACAACAGTAACTTGTGAAGTAAATGCAGCTCACTCTTGTTGACAATTCTTATAATTTAACTAGCAATAACCCGTCAAACTTGACAGGTTTTTAATTATAGTGTGCTGTTTCCGTTCCCGGATGAGCAGATAGAAGTAGTACATTCTTAGAGTGTTTTTGGTTTCTTTCCATTATACGGTGTAATCAAACTGTTCATGAACACCGTCATTTGAACGCTTTGTTGATTGTAACTATTTTCGGGAGAGTATATATAATGGAAACAATTTTTACGCACTATTTCTTTGTCGAGAACTACTAATTTCGTGAAAGAATTAAAAAAAAAAAAAGTAAATAAATAAAACCAAAGTATTTGTTTTATATAACACCCACGCAGCCAAGTTCCACACCGTGCGTAGCGCACTTTTTTTTTTTGGCGTGAATTACTATTTTGAGTGAGACCAACCGACGTAACATACATCGGTAATTATGTTAGTTGAGATCACATTTCCCACAACACGCAGCTACACATATAGATAACGATTCACGATTATAATCTGCACACTGGCCAACTCTACTTGGCCATAATTACAAGTCCGTTACACTGCAACAATAATGGTGCTTTCAACACCTCTCCGTAAAGTCCGTCACGTTGAGCGACATAATTATATGATTTCTCAATATTCTCAGAATAACCATCTACTTAATACGAATTTCCTGGCATCAATAAGTGCAGACACTTTTTTTTTTTATACACAAACATGACGACGGACATAGCGGCCTCAAAAGAACACACATAAAACGCAGGAGAAACTTCCAAAAGTCAACTGCCGTTGCTCTGCCACGGCTGTTTGTACCCTATACCAGAGCGCTCTTTCAGTTTCGGTGACCGGAATTCTGACACCGGGTAATAATCTTCATGTACACCGTAAATGATTACTGGGGTATTTGGCGGGGAAAATCAGCTGGTGTGTGTGTAAAATCAGTAATTATATAAATCATTACACACTCGTTCTGGATAAACACAGCGCAAAAATTCTTTTGTGTACTATAACTTTGTTCTGTGTTCTATTTTTGATTGCATTTTTATTTGTTTGAAATTATTTTTGGCGGAGTTACAGACTTTTGAAAACAGCGTCATCATTTGAGGAAATTCATAAAATAAGTAATCTTTTTATTAATCTAAAAATCGGCCCATTCGTATGAGTTTATAATTACAAAGACTTCTCGAAGGGAAGCTAAAGATTATTTCCACATACTTTTTTTTTTTGGTTTCATATCTTGAGAATGTGTGGTAGTCAGTTTTGTGAGTTTGGCATTACAAGAACAAGCATATTGTCACCAGATTTTATAGCATTTAAATCACTGTAAACGCATTCCTGATACTCGCAAATCTTAAATAAGGTTGTAAAAGAATAACTTTTTGTAAAGCACCATCTGTTTTAGCATTTTCATTCATTTATAATGATATTTAGCTACTTATATAAGCGTCAGAAAATATGTAAAGCTATAGATAGAATACTTCCACATACTTTTGTATATCTACTTTCATTCACAGATAAAGCATTCTACAGCGTGGTGTTAGACGTGATACTCCCAAATATTCCATTATCTTTATACATACATGTTACGTGCAGTTTTTCATAACTGATAATGTAGTCTGTCTGTATGCTTGTTATATTTTGAATACGATTTTTGGGTCTAATGTATTTTTCATTGGAACCATAATCTAAGGGCGAATACTCATCTTTTGCTTTGAGGGAAAGTAAATATGTAGTTACTCCTCTTTAAAAGGTGACACCAGCTGACTGGATAGGTCAGAGGGGATGCGAACTGCGCATGTCCAAACTAAGAGAGTTTTTTGATGAAGATTTCCGGCGGGAGGCCGTGTGTTTTTGTTCTGGGTCTGTCAGACGGAATGTCTGATTATTTCTCTGCATTGCCTTTTGGGGATGGAAACTCTTCCACTGTATTTAGAGTCCCCTGTGTTATTTCTGTTCGTCAGGAAGACGACAGTTGCTTCGAAGTTGTGTTAGGAATTCGTATCAAGGTAAAATAACGAAACTTTCACACTTCCTTTGTAAGGATCATATTTTTGAGTCAACCAGTGACAAGAGCTCACAAATGGTTGGAAGGCAGAGTATTCCTCTTGTTACGCTCGTTGGAGCCATCTAAGACTGGTTTTCTAGATTTACACACAGAGACCCATGAGTATAGCTAGTATTCTACAACCCGCATGATTGGCGGTATATTTTGAACTTTGACACTTATGTCTACAGAAGAGGAATCCACAGTGTTTACTGTTTGATAGAGGCCTAATATATATAACTATCTGGAGTGGAAGAACAGATGGGCTATTAGTTATTGCTATCATAACTTTGAAAATGAAAACTCGCCTGATGTACAAGGGAGTTGTATAAGCCTATCTTCGAAAGGACAGCCTATCTTCGATACGTCCGATTAGAGGGATGGACTATGCTAATTTCGTCGCCCGCCATGTTTGGGAGGTCGACTTAAGAAGAATGACTTTGATGAGTCAGAAAGAAACTGTTGGATATTATACATTATTTACCCGTTGTGTAATACGGGGTTTTTCTGCTAGTTGTGGAATGAGAGAGAAACTGGAGTCTGCAACACTTTGATAATCATATAATTATTGGAACTTATGTACATGCCATTGTTGTGAACTGTTTTCATATCCGCCATGTTCCTGTGTCATGCTTACATGGAGTTGTCTTCGTCTTGTTGCTGTGACCATAATAAATGATCAAAACGTACACAGCTGTTCACCTATATTTTGACTCCATATTTGTAACAAGTACAACATATGCTTCCATCAACTTCACATCTACATCCTTCAGGGTGATGAATACCACACACACTCTTGTATGTTACGTGTGGTGATACCAGTCTGCACTGATACATAGATGTCCACCTTGACGAACTACCATGTCACACATTCGCGATTAGTCATATTACAGCACGATACATCACCAGCCACGACCACCATAGCAGTATATATATATATATATATATATATATATATATATATATATATATATATATATATATATATATATATATATATATATATATATATATATATATATATATATATATCAGCCTTACTGCATCAGCTGAACATATGTATGCACCTTATTGGTAACAATACGCAAGTAATTATACTACATAACAACGAAATGGAACATACTTTGTTGCATCATATGAATTGTCCAGTGCACTGTGCAGAGCCTGTGGCAAGAGAGCATTAACTTCCCAAACAAAAAGTTCAAAACGGAATGCACTGAACTGTGCGAATTACGTTAGTGATCTGTTCTTTGTATTTGGAATTAACGTATCAGATGATAAACCGACAGAGCATTCGACTATATTTTGTAGGAAGTGTTACTTACCAATACAAAACGCAAAAAGGAAGCATAATGAGAAGTGTCTTGAAACAGCCAAGTTACTATCGGAAAACAGTCAGCACATCTGGAAAGACTATGAGCATAATTTAACTATAAGTGAATGTCAACTGTGCAATTATTTTGCAAAGACATCTTTTGGTGTTTTAAAAACAAAAAGCTGCTCTATCCCCTGTGATGTTCTTTCTGACCCCTCCATGTCTAGTCAGTCAGTTAGTTGTAGTCAGTCAGTCAGTTAGTTGTAGTCAGTCAATTAGTTGTAGTCAGTCAGTTAGTTGTAGTCAGTCAGTTAGCTGTAGTCAGGATAGCTCTGTACAGTAGGAGGTTGATGTGCCTGCCCACATTAGTGATGATATTGTTCAACTGGAGGTTGATGTGTCAGCTCACATTAAAGGCGATACCATTATTCATTTGGAGGTGGATAACACTACTCACCCTAGCATGCCAGTTTTTGTTGCCACATCTACACCTACCAAGTCAGTTATACATACGACAAGTACATCCACCTCGCCTGTCTTCAAAAGCGACATCACAGTACAACAGTTACTTGCGAAGCCACCTTCACAACCACAAACACAAGAAGAAGAACCCATATTCACATTTATTGTTAGAAAAAAACTAGAAACAGCAAAAAATAATATCATAAAATGCAAATCCAGAGGACAGCCTATTGTACTACAAAAACTAATTAAACATAGAAGAGAAACATAAGTCACCAGAATGCCAACAAAACGTAAGCGATCTCAATTTCTCCACATTGTTAGGAAACATATTGTTGAAACATCAACTGACTCACTAGACCTGCAGCAGGCACATGAGAGGAGAATTTGTACATTCCACTATTTCCAAAATTGAAAAACACGCCAGTGGTATTAAAAATATAATTTCACAATTAAAATTTATAATGGAAACTCATTTGTTACGAATTTCTCCATCTGTGAATGTACAGATTCCTCTTATTAAAAAAAAAGGAAGTGTGAATGATAATTGAGCGAAATTTTGGGGCTAGAGCAAATTTTGGCAGTTGTTGCGTGAGAGTGACAGAATTAACAGAGTGTGGAAATCATTTAATAGATGTATTTATTAAATACACCTATTTATCTATTAAATTGAACATTTCGTTTTACTCATGACCATACTTATTTTTACATGACCATCGTGATGTATGATTGAGATAATTGTTAGCTCTCATGTTTTGGGGACAATTGGGTGTGTTATTTTAAGGTAATAAATGTGGACTTGCAATTTAATGTTTCAATAATTAATGTTTGACGCATGAAACCAAAACAAAACTTTGATATCCATTTTCTGCAGGTTTTCTACTTTTGATTTCTGTAATTTGTTACGCATGTTGATTGTGACCGTTTTAGTGTAAATTGCATTAGAAACAAAGCATAACAACATATTAAAAAAACGTAAATTTTACACTATTTCAGACTATTATATCTTCTGTTCTAATTGTGATAAAATGTTTGTTCTTGTTCTAAAATTTACTCTAACATTTCTAGTCTAGCTTTACGCAAAATTAAAGCCGGTATTTATAATAATAAAGTAGCCTAATAGCATTAATTAAGTCCTATCAAAAGTAAACATTGCCACATTTTTCCCGTTAGGAAGTTGACCACGTGACTTCTGTCACGATAGCTATAAATAACGCAGTCAGGAAAAACTAAAAGATCGCTGGCAAACAGCCGTGCTCTGCATGCGTAATTATTTTATTTGACGTTATTTTAATCTAGCGACGTTCTATTTGAGCACCGCGATGTTTCGAAATCATGAACGCATTACGGTGCACAAAAAGAGTCGTAACACTTTCCTTGCGTAAAACTCGCTGAATATCTTAGACGTCTCTCATCGCATTACAGTTTCTTCTTCAAAGCAATGCTGTCAATCTGCTACTTTCATGGAGCCGACATTCTTGGAAGACATGTACTACTGTTCTTTCTTCTCTTCCCTATACGGATCCAATTGTCCCTGCTCGATTTTCGATTTATTGAGCAGATTAAATTTGAGCCTACATCGGCCTGTGCTCAGTCTAACAACTATGAGCTGATCGTTCTACTTGGAAATGGGCGGTAGGCTTCTTCTCAGCTGTGATATCAGAATAATAAAACAGAACATACGAGAGGCTTTCACTATACAGTAGAACTCCATTTATCCGAACCCCATGGGACCGAGCATCGTTCGGATAATCAAATGTTCGGATAATTGGATTACATAATGTATCGAGTACATGTACACATATTTCTAAAAATAATTAACCATCACAAGGAAAATACACTATAAAACATATTTACTTGTACTGTAATAATAATACCCACACTGTATTAGATCACTGTATCACCAAAATCTTTTATTACACTGCAGTGCATGTACTTCTTGTATTAATTATTTTTGTTAAGAAAGAGAAATGTTTTCAAAATAACATTACAAACGATTCAAAACCAGGCGCAACTTACGTATATATGTACTTGCACAGATGTAGCCGCCCACTGCAATGGGTTCCGAAATCGGCGAGTATTTGCCTGAATGGCGAGGGGTCTCTGTACAAGAAATAAATCATCTTCTAGCCACATGTGTGCATCATCTTTGTCACAGTCCGAAAATCCGGGCATTGCTTGAAACAGTTCCACAACTTCATTTATACAATCATCATTTGTGTCCACTGCAGTAGTTTCATTTCCTCCTTTTTTCCCAAGCAATCTACTCCAAGCCTTGTTGAGATTATCTTGTGACAGGGTGGTCCAAGCATCAGCTAACATATAGCAGCAGTCTTTGAGATTAAGCTTTTTGGAAAACGCCACCACACTTTCTTCATCTTCAGCCAACAATAAACGACGCAGGACTTCCTTCTTGTACATCTTTTTAAGCTTTGCTATAACACCCTGATCCATTGGTTGAATCAGTGCTGTTACATTGGGAGGCAGAAAAATTACTTTAAAATTTGCATCAACTGCATTCAATGTATCCGTCTCTGGATGAGATGGTGCATTGTCCAGTAGAAGAATTACTTTTCCAGTTTTCTTTTCTTGTTCTCCCAACCTCTTCACATTTGGGATGAACTGATTTGTATACCAATCAAGAAATATTTCACTATTCATCCAAGCACTCTTCTGTGCTTTGTAACACAATGGGAGACATGTCACATTCTTTAAACAACGTGGTTTTTTGGCTTTGCCGATCATTAGCACCGGTAAACGATGACTTCCACTGGCATTCGCGGCTACCAAAATTGTTACTCTCTCTTTGCACTTTTTAAACCCAGGGGCAGCTGCTTCGCGCTGAGATGCAAGTGATTTTTGAGGCAATGATTTCCAGTATAAGCCAGTCTCATCGGCATTATACACATCCTCGAGTGAATAACCTTCTTCTTCCAAAAAAGCCAAGAATGTTTCTATAAAATTTTTAGCGGCAGTTGCATCGCTAGATAAAGATTCCCCTTGAATCTCCAATTCTCGTATGCCATGAAGAGATTTAAAGTTTCTTAACCATTCCTGGCTAGCCTTAAAGTCAGGAGGACCGTCAAGTTGATTGTTGAACTGAAGTGCCTTTTCACACAACAGAGAACCAGAGATAGGTTCCCCTTTGCTTCTTCTTTGCACAAACCATATATACAAAGCCTCTTCCAATTTCACATCTTTCGCATTTCTCATGGTTTTACGTTTCTTCGACCCATTTTCACTATCAAATTTCGATGCAAAACTCATAATTTTATCCTTGTTACTTTTAATGTCAGAGACGGTAGCTTTCCCAACATTGAAAATCCTCGCAAGTGAAGACACAGTTTCACCTTGTCCTAGTCTCTTGATAAATTCTGTTTTCGTTTCAATTGACAAAACATTGCGGTTCCTTTTATATGCTTTAGGCCTACTGGAAGATGCCATATCGCACAGAGAAATACTTGTACGCCAAAATTATTCTGCTGTAGTAGCAGACACAATTATTTTAAGTTGAACTGTCTGTTTAGCCAGTGTTCTACCTAGAACGCACACGTACACTGTATTTTTAAACCAGATATTAACTGACTTTATGATCTAACTGACTTCCTGTACGTAAGCGACCGACCATTAGCCATCCCATTCTCTACAAATTGTTCGCACACATTTGAAGTTTGCCGCATCAAAAGATTCAGAATTTTAGTCTAACGTGACTGTGGCATCTGATTTTTTTTTTTTTCTGGAAAAAGTGTTCGGATAATTGGATGTTCGGATAATTGGGGTTCGGATAAATGGAGTTCTACTGTATTTGAAATATTTTGAAATAAACAGAAAAAAAAAAGACAGAACTGTGACATCTTATGTAAAAGCAGTCATATTACGTGACCTCTGATGTAAAAGCAGTCATATTACGTGATCTCTGATGTAAAAGCAGTCATATTACGTGAACTCTGATGTAAAAGCAGTCATAATACGTGACCTCTGATGTAAAAGCAGTCATATTACGTGACCTCTGATATAAAAGCGGTCACATTACGTGACCTGATGTAAAAGCAGTAAAATTACGGGACCTCTGATGTAAAAGCAGTCATATTACGTGCTCTGATGTAAAAGCAGTCATAATACGTGACCTCTGATGTAAAAGTAGTCATATTACGTCACCTTTGATGTAAAAGCGGTGACGTTACGTGACCTCTGATGTGAAGGCAGTCAAATTACGGGACTTCTGATGTAAAATCAGTCATATTACGTGACCTCTGATGTAAAAACAGTCATAGTAAGTGACCTCTGATGTAAAAACAGTCATATTACGTGATCTCTGATGTAAAAGCAGTCATATTACGTGAACTCTGATGTAAAAGCAGTCATAATACGTGACCTCTGATGTAAAAGCAGTCATATTACGTGACCTCTGATATAAAAGCGGTCACATTACGTGACCTGGTGTAAAGGCAGTAAAATTACGGGACCTCTGATGTAAAAGCAGTCATATTACGTGCTCTGATGTAAAAGCAGTCATAATACGTGACCTCTGATGTAAAAGCAGTCATATTACGTCACCTTTGATGTAAAAGCGGTGACGTTACGTGACCTCTGATGTGAAGGCAGTCAAATTACGGGACTTCTGATGTAAAATCAGTCATATTACGTGACCTCTGATGTAAAAACAGTCATAGTAAGTGACCTCTGATGTAAAAACAGTCATATTAAGTGATCTCTGATGTACAAACAGTCATATTACGTGACCTTAGAAATGTTGAAGTACAACAAAAATCTACATTGACGATGTTACCATTATTTTCCTGCCAGCTCCCTGTGGAGAAAGGAGCAACCATTGCTGTAAGCCTGTATGCAGGAATCACACACAAAACATTCACATGTTCTTGCAGCAGTGGCTTATGTAATAACTTATGTTATATGATGAGGTTACCAACCACACGCACAAACTCATATTAGTTACCTTGTACGACGACGTTACACTGAAACAATTCAAATGTGACCATGCATTTGTACAGTCAAGGGACATAAACACAGTAAGTAATATTAAAGTATTTATTGTTTTCTTATAACGCCCCTTAGGTCATTGCAATGGTTCTCCCAAACCTGTTTTGATAGGGCATACGCAATCCTCCTGCCAATATGCCATTACAAATTCAATAGTTAAGAATGCTAAACACTTTTAAAAAAACATACACTTCTGTTAGTACTTTATCTTCTTCTTCTTCTTCCGTCCTTAGCCAAAGACCGACCAAGCAGTCAGAGGCCACCACGCCTTGTGGCGTCTTAAGGGCAACAGCAGATTGATTTTCTCTGTTGTAGTTTCCCATCACGCCTAGCGGCGTCTTTAGGGCAACAACAAATAGATCCATCTGCCGTTGTTTCCGTAATCGGTGTGACAAGCCAACGGGTGATCAGCCCATTGGGCTTAGTACTTTATGCAGAGTACAAATTTCTACCACTTTTGCTGTACACAATAAATACAGAAAATTAAATGACAAACATATTGATAAATTGTACAAATATTCAGACATTAAATAATTGTAATGTGGCTGCTAGCAGTATTAAAATACCGCCCAGCAGTGCGTCAAGGTCAGATTCGCATATAGAATTACGGTTAACAGCCTTACAGCCGAATACATTACTTAAAGATGACTGGGTATTGTGCATGTGTCATTATCGATTACATATATCGATTTCTGGGGCGGTTTTCCCTTACTCATCAAAGTTTCCAGGATTTCTCACGAGCATTCTTGATTTATGTGACCTGTGTCAGACATGTTAATAACTAAGACAGAATGACGTCTCCAGGAAAGTACAGAATAATAAAACATATATACATTAACCTCCACGTATGACGTCACATTAATTACTTACAAATCCCGTTTCAATTCTTCTTATTACCTTCGTCATCATCATCAGTGTCTTACAGTTCCCTGTGGAACATAGGCCATCAATAAGTACATGACAAACCTCCTGTCCGGTGTTGTCCCTTCGCGTTTCCAATTCCATGCATTTTTAAAGTCTTCCTGTATTTTTCTTTCCCTGGGGGATTCCAGAAAAAAGGACAGCCCTATAATACTATCACCCCATAACGGACGTCAAGTCTGTTATTAGTAATACTATAGCTGATTTTTAAAAATACTTTTGATATTATTATAAGCAATATTGGACTGAAAGTTCGAAATCTCCTTTCCCCATTTACACTCTTGTACCTAACTTTCTTTTTCTGAAATTATACCTTCTTTTTTCATTACAAATTGTTCAGCTTACAAAAACGGTTCGGTATTAACAGAATTACACCTACTAATATGACAGACGACATTGTATTACCCAGGTCCGAAAGGGCAGCAAAGAACGTTAACACTATAGCATAAAACGCAAGTCGTATGAGGCGATTTAGGAGGGTTTGTGCCATTATCGATTACAGTAATCTATAGAAACGTTAAGATTAAAAAAAAAAAATTCATTAGCAACATAGACTAAGCAAAGAAGAATTAAACTAATTCAACTATTTTGTTTATCATCATCAGGTGTCATCTTCACATCGAAGGTTGGCTGCAATGGATCTCCAACGTCTTCTGTCTGTTGACTTGATGGTACACTCTGATAGACCTTGATGGTACACTCTGATAGACTCTTTTCTGTCCATCTCTTGATTTTATCTTCCCACTTATAGCGCTTCTTCCTCTTGCACATTTGTCTTCATCAGTTCTTCTATTATGGTCTTCTGTAAGGTGTTTTGTCTGTTTGTAGTGAAATTGACAGAGATACAACGGTAAAATACTCAAAAGATAACATTTAAGGATAAAAACATAATGCGTAGGCTGCTGATGTACATGATCGCCTAGACCGCGGGTCATCACCCTCCATAAAATTGACTTGCTAGACAGGAGGGGAACGGCGGATCAAAAGAAAAAAAAATATGACTGGAAAGGCTAAGGAGACGCAATGGGGGGGGGGATGGAGGAAAGTAAAAATTCACGTCCCCCAAATTGACACGAGGTACGGAATTGGACGTTTTGCGATACCAAGCCTTGATTTGAATTGAGCGGCAGAACGCGGATGGTAGGAAAATTACAAAAATTTAAAAAGTAATTTTTCTTAATATTAATGTTAGGAAAATAAAAATTAGCTGGCCGGATGGCCTATTCTGAGCAATGAAATAATATGATCTTAATTTTACAAACGGATAGATAATATTGAAGATAATGACAAAAGACAGTGTAGTTTACATCATCGACAGACTGCCTTGAATAAAAAGTGTCGTTATTTGCACACAAAACACGACCTTGGGGACGCAGGTGTTCAAAGTTACTTATTATGGAGGAGAGGGTTTTTGAGCGGTAGCTGTGTCTAAATATAACTTTTTACGACAAAATTTTAAGGGGAGAGAAAGGTTGCTTCAAAAATCAAGCACATTTTTTTTAGAAACACAAGTAGAGACGGACAGACTAACAGATAACCATCCATACTTGACTGAAGCATGACTGAAATGACTTTAGTGTAGAAATTTGAAATTTAAAGTACAACTAGGCAGTGATTGGCCACAGACAATCATATCATTAGCGCTCAGACGCGAAAGTGGGGTCATTCTTCAATAATTGTTCAGTGTTAGACACAGATTTTAAAGTGTGGTGTTTTCCCATATGAAAGACAGTGAATAAATTTAGGGACGCCATACTATAGCCAGCAGCTCAGCTGAGTTTTGCTAGCACTTCTGTGTTAATTATTCATAATCTGGTAAGATTGAAATTATTTCTTTATATATTTTGAATATTGTTTCATGTTCGAGTGATTTGATACTGCCATATCATAATCTAGCCTTACAAACAAGTAGGGATTTTGCTCTAGACCCCCCGCCCAAGTCAGGGTCTAGGGACCAACAAGGTACATAAACTACAGCAAGGATTATGCAAGATAGATCAAGCGTTGAAACAGGTTACCTATCTTCTTTTAGGGCCGACAACTAATAAATATTTTTCAGAATCTATGGTCTGGGAGGATCTGTCTGATGTAGGCCCACCATGGTAACTGTGCTGTTTGGTCAGAGAGATCTGACCTGTCTGTATGATGTGGTTGTTGTGTCAGTGTTGTGTCCAGACGTGGGTAGAGAATAGATTTTGACACATGGCCCATACTTTGATTGCAGAGCTGTGAGTTTCTATCGACAACAAAGCAGAGTCTATTCGGTGGGTGACTGTACTCGAGTGTATCTGTGCAGTTCTTGTGACAGAGACCACCATTATTGCCCGCCAGCACGGAGAGGTGGGACCGCAAGTTTTCAGCACCAGAGCTACAAAAAGATGAGTGAGCCTCTGGTCTGCTGGACATTCACCAACTATTGGTAGTGACTAATATCCCCGTAAAAATTCCCACCATTTTCTGGACATTGTGTAGTCAATATAGACAGGTGTGATGAGGCCACCCCAACAGCACAAACAGTAAATATCCTCCCAAAGAGATGACTACTCGAACTTTTTTTAATAAAACTAACTAGTCTAGTACTTAAATAGGTACGCTCTTGCATTTATTATGTAACATTCCATGCATTTTTTTTCATAAATTTTCAATCCTTCTTTTAAAACAAGTTCTGGTCACATAAAACTTGATCCAGAACCAATAAATGTAATATAATTATATCAAAAACTTTATACACGTGAGTTAGTTCAGTGTATTTTAACACTTGTTAATCTTATTAGTCTTCTTAAATGTCTGTGGGTGTATTTATAACTAACACACCACATTACACATCATTACCCTAGACACTTTACGTAGCCACATTCATTAAAAAAAAAATTAAGAGTGAGGTCGTAGTGGTAGCAAGAAAGGCCTTCTGATAATTCTCAACTACATTTTATCTCAGGAGCCTTCACAGCTGGCCTCATACAATTTACATGTAGTACCATCATCATCATACAATACCATCAATACCACTACATAAATTGGGGTCTTGTCCAGGGATAATTAGCCCAACAGTAAAATTAGGATCTCCTGGTGGGAGAAATAAAAGTAGGGAAATAAATTGTAAAATTTCCTTTAAAATTAAAAGTGTCCCTGCAGATAAAAGTTGGTGAATCTTCACAGCCAGTAATAATTAATTAGTTAACTGGTTAGTTAGAATTAGTTAGACTATAGTCATATAGTAATTAGAAGTACTTAGTGTATTTACTGGTTAGAGATTTATCTTGTATATTATTATATTGTCCAAAAAGTATGGCAGAGCTAGCAAAGTTTAGATCAGCTGCTGTGCTCACTGCGAAGGAGATGGGGATGGATGGTCAAATTTTAATTCAATACGTAACGACTGAATGTGATAAATATATTGAAAGGGAAGATAGAAAGGTAGCTGAAGAGAAGAGGTTACAAATTGAGGCTGATAGAGAAATTAAGAGGCTGCAGATTGAGGCAGAAGAAAAACGACAGCAAAGGGAGGCAGAAGAAAAAAGGTTGACTGCCGAAAGGGAGGCAGAAGATAGAAGGTTGCAGAGGGAGCACGAATTACGACTAAGGGAGCTGGAATTACAAGGCCCGGCCCCTGAAAATGGTGCCAGCCCTTTTGCCTCAGATGCTACGCCCAGTATGGGAGCCTCAAACTCAGCTATGGGGTTTCATTTAGACCATTTTGTTGAAAAAGACGATGACATAGAGGGGTACCTAGGACGTTTTGAGTTATTAGCTACTACATATGGGTTAGAGAGAGAGAGGTGGAGCTTAAAGCTATCACAGGGATTGAGGGGTACTTCTTACGAAGTATTTGCCAAAATGAACAGGGAAGACCAAGACAATTATGACATGTTAAAGCAGGCTTTGTTATTAAGGTACGAAAAGAATGGTGAATTTTATCGTAAGAAATTCAGAAATGCCAAACTGTTGTCTGGGGAGACATACCACCAATTTTCTGCCAGAATAGAAACCTATTTGGAGAAATGGACGGCTCTGGGGAAGACCCAAGATCTTAAAGAAATGATCATGATTGAGCAATTGAGAGAGTCCATGGCTCCAGACATGAGAAAATTTCTCATGGAACAGGGTGCAGAGAAGTTGGGGGAAATTTTAAATGTTGCTGAGAGGTATCAGGCAGCTCAGGCAGAGGTAAGTGGTGCTAAGAAGAAGCACATAGACAATTTTAAAGCTCCACAGCAATTTAATAAATTTGATAATAGAGAGCAGGGAAATAAGGGTAGGACAAACTTTGAGCGGCAAAGAAATGACTATCGCGACAGAAACTCACAGTTCAATGACCAAAAGTTCAATGAAAGAAAACCGTTGAACCAAGGGAAAAGATGGTGTAAATGGTGCAAGAAGGATAACCATAACACCGAATTTTGTAGAAGGAAACCTTCAAACATTGCTGCAATGAAGTCGGGGACGCAAAGATTAAAGGTTAATCCTAAGGGACAACAGGAACCTTATCACCCCCCAGTTTGTGAGGATGTTATTTGTAATGGGGTCACCATAAGGTGCCTTTATGATACAGGTTTGGATTATGATTCAGTTGTGAAGTCTAGCCTAGTGGACCCAAGTCAATATACCACAGAAACAGTGGAAATACAAGGGGCGACTAAGGACATACCACTCATGACACTTCCCATCGCAAGGATAACGGTGAAAACTCGCTATGTGGAAGGAGAAATCAGAGCAGCAGTGATAGATGAACCAATCTACCCTCTGATATTGGGGTGTAGATACGTCTTCTTGGGGAATCCCGAGAAACCTGTGATCATGGCGACAGTGCAGACCAGGTCACAGAAGAAGGAGGAAGAAGGTGAACCTATAAATGCTCATCCAGAGGAGATGAGGAAGGCGCAGGCTGAGGATAGGACACTCCAGCCATGTTTTAAAAAAATTACCCAAATGCCACACACCTCCGAGCAAGGGGGAATATTTCATGAAGAACAAACTCTTATACAGGAAGGCCGGAACTGGAACAAATGGTCACAACCAGCTGGTTCTTCCCATTTCATATAGAGATAAAGTGATGGAACTCGGACATGCGATTCCCTTCAGTGGTCACATGGGGATCAGCGCCACCGGACAGCGTATAGCTTGTCATTACTTCTGGCCAGGGATAACGGAGGATATAAAAAGATATGTCAAATCCTGCCCAGAATGTCAAAGGGTAGCTCCAAAGCACTGGACTGCTCCTGCAACTCTAGGGGAAATGCCCATAGTGGGAACACCTTTTGAGAGGGTTGCAGTGGATATTGTAGGACCTCTCACTCGGACCAAGAGGAGGAACAGTTACATCCTTACTCTGGTGGACACTTGTTCTATGTGGGGAGAGGCGGTAGCCCTGCCATCAATTGATTCAAAACATGTAGCAGAGGCACTACTTACAATATTTACCCGATTAGGATTCCCGCATCAAATCTTGACGGATAATGGTTCTCAGTTCAAGGGGAAACTAACGGAAGAAGTTTTTAAGCTATTTCAAGCCAGGCACTTTCATTGAAGTCCGTACCATCCACAAGGGAACGGCCAGGTAGAGAGGTTCAATGGGACTCTCATTTCTATCCTGAGAAAGCTGGCACACGAAAAACCGGATCTGTGGGATCAATTCCTGCCCGCCGCATTGTTTGCGTACCGGGAGGTACCACATAGTTCAACCGGGATGGCTCCCGCAACTCTGCTATTTGGGAGGCCAATAAAAGGGCCTTTAGAAGCTCTATTAAGGACCTGGACAGATGAGAAGGCGGAAGAGACTGTTACCTCATCGTATCAATACGTGAACGAACTGACCACTCGTTTGAAAGCTGGATGGAAACTGGCAAATGATAATTTGAAACAAGCCAGGAAGAAACATGCAGCATACTTTAATAGGAAGGCAAAGGACAGGGAACTGGCAGTCGGAGAGAAGGTGCTGCTTTTACTACCCGGAAGCCAGAATAAATTACAAATTGGTTGGCAAGGTCCATATACGGTTCTAGAGAAGGTGTCTAGAACAAACTATAAAATTGACAAAAAGGGGAAGGAAAAAGTTTATCATGTAAACCTGTTAAAGAAGTATCTGGACAGACCACTCCAGGAAAGCACCCCCTTATTGACCTTAGCTATTGCAACCCAGATGCAAAAGGAACCACTCACCTCACATGAATACCCATTACATCCTTGTGAAACAGCAGCACAGGTAAAAGTCAGTAAGCACCTGACTAAAAACCAGAGGGAGAGAGTTCAAAAGGTTCTGGAGGAACATACAGATGTATTAACAGATAAACCAGGCCATACAAATTTGCTACAGTATGACATGAAACTGGTAGACTCAAACCCAATCTGTATGAGAGCCTATTCTATTCCGTTCGCGAAGGAGAAGGCATTAAAGGAAGAAATAGATTATTTATTGAAGGAGGGGATTATTTCGCACAGTGAATCATCTTTTAGTTCTAGTGTCGTTTTGTTGAGGAAACCGTCTGGGGAACACAGACTGTGCATAGATTACAGGAAACTGAATGCTGTCACAGAAGGACAAGTGGATCCATTACCAGACACAAAACAGCTATTTGCCAGACTGAACAAGGCAAAATACTTTTCAAAGGTGGATCTTAGTAAAGGCTATTACCAGATCCCAGTGAAGCCTGAAGTGAGACCTTATTTGGCTTTTAGCACTTCGGATGGACATTATGAATTCAATATGCTACCATTCGGACTGAAAAATGCTCCGAGTGTGTTTTCAAGGATGATGCGAAAATTGTTGGACCCCCTGAATAACCCATGTATCACGAATTTCATGGATGATATTCTCGTCGCCACCGAGACATTTGAAGAACACATTGAAGCTCTGGAGATGTTGTTTGATAGACTTCGGGAGGCGAACTTAACTGCTAGGCCAACAAAATGTTGTATTGGATGCAAAGAGTTGGAATTCTTGGGGCACACTGTATATCAGGGTAATATGACCCCTGATCCTAAGAACTTGGAAAAACTGCAGAGAGCACCTAGGCCGCAAACAAAAAAAGACGTGCGATCGTTCGTGTCGTTATGCGGATTTTATCAGAAATACATCAAAAATTTTAACGCCATTTGTGCTCCTCTGACTGATCTGACTCGCAAGGGACTTCCAGATAAAATAATTTGGACTGCACAATGTGAACTAGCGTTCCAAGAGTTAAAGGAAAAACTCACTAGCAAGCCTATTCTCAAACTGCCTGATTTGACACAGGACTTTGTCTTAAGAACCGATGCAAGTAATGTGGGACTAGGAGGGGCTTTGTTGCAAAGATCATCTTCACCTGATGGGGAACTTAAACCAGTCGCTTATGCAAGCCGCAAATTGAATAAGGCGGAACAAGGATACTCCACAAGCGAAAAAGAATGTTTAGCATTAATCTGGGCAATAAAGAAGTTTCAAATCTATCTGTATGGTAGGACTTTTGTGGTGGAGACGGATCATCAGCCTCTCGTGTTCTTGTCTCAGGCTAAGCATGAAAACGCAAGATTGCTGAGGTGGTCTTTATTGCTTCAACCTTATCAGTTCAGTATCCAATATATCCCAGGCAAATTGAATGTCGGTGCAGATTTCCTCAGTCGGCACCCCTGTGATCAAAATTAGAGTAGTGGCAGACGTGAGGAGTAATTTTACCTATGTGTATCGCTGGTTTTGGAACTTGCCATAGGCATGTTTTCAAGTGGGGAGATGTGTAGTGAAATTGACAGAGATACAACGGTAAAATACTCAAAAGATAACATTTAAGGATAAAAAACATAATGCGTAGGCTGCTGATGTACATGATCGCCTAGACCGCGGGTCATCACCCTCCATAAAATTGACTTGCTAGACAGGAGGGGAACGGCGGATCAAAAGAAAAAAAATATGACTGGAAAGGCTAAGGAGACGCAATGGGGGGGGGGGGGGGGGAGGGAGGAAAGTAAAAATTCACGTCCCCCTAATTGACACGAGGTACGGAATTGGACGTTTTGCGATACCAAGCCTTGATTTGAATTGAGCGGCAGAACGCGGATGGTAGGAAAATTACAAAAATTTAAAAAGTAATTTTTCTTAATATTAATGTTAGGAAAATAAAAATTAGCTGGCCGGATGGCCTATTCTGAGCAATGAAATAATATGATCTTAATTTTACAAACGGATAGATAATATTGAAGATAATGACAAAAGACAGTGTAGTTTACATCATCGACAGACTGCCTTGAATAAAAAGTGTCGTTATTTGCACACAAAACACGACCTTGGGGACGCAGGTGTTCAAAGTTACTTATTATGGAGGAGAGGGTTTTTGAGCGGTAGCTGTGTCTAAATATAACTTTTTACGACAAAATTTTAAGGGGAGAGAAAGGTTGCTTCAAAAATCAAGCACATTTTTTTTAGAAACACAAGTAGAGACGGACAGACTAACAGATAACCATCCATACTTGACTGAAGCATGACTGAAATGACTTTAGTGTAGAAATTTGAAATTTAAAGTACAACTAGGCAGTGATTGGCCACAGACAATCATATCATTAGCGCTCAGACGCGAAAGTGGGGTCATTCTTCAATAATTGTTCAGTGTTAGACACAGATTTTAAAGTGTGGTGTTTTCCCATATGAAAGACAGTGAATAAATTTAGGGACGCCATACTATAGCCAGCAGCTCAGCTGAGTTTTGCTAGCACTTCTGTGTTAATTATTCATAATCTGGTAAGATTGAAATTATTTCTTTATATATTTTGAATATTGTTTCATGTTCGAGTGATTTGATACTGCCATATCATAATCTAGCCTTACAAACAAGTAGGGATTTTGCTCTAGACCCCCCGCCCAAGTCAGGGTCTAGGGACCAACAAGGTACATAAACTACAGCAAGGATTATGCAAGATAGATCAAGCGTTGAAACAGGTTACCTATCTTCTTTTAGGGCCGACAACTAATAAATATTTTTCAGAATCTATGGTCTGGGAGGATCTGTCTGATGTAGGCCCACCATGGTAACTGTGCTGTTTGGTCAGAGAGATCTGACCTGTCTGTATGATGTGGTTGTTGTGTCAGTGTTGTGTCCAGACGTGGGTAGAGAATAGATTTTGACACATGGCCCATACTTTGATTGCAGAGCTGTGAGTTTCTATCGACAACAAAGCAGAGTCTATTCGGTGGGTGACTGTACTCGAGTGTATCTGTGCAGTTCTTGTGACAGAGACCACCATTATTGCCCGCCAGCACGGAGAGGTGGGACCGCAAGTTTTCAGCACCAGAGCTACAAAAAGATGAGTGAGCCTCTGGTCTGCTGGACATTCACCAACTATTGGTAGTGACTAATATCCCCGTAAAAATTCCCACCATTTTCTGGACATTGTGTAGTCAATATAGACAGGTGTGATGAGGCCACCCCAACAGCACAAACAGTAAATATCCTCCCAAAGAGATGACTACTCGAACTTTTTTTAATAAAACTAACTAGTCTAGTACTTAAATAGGTACGCTCTTGCATTTATTATGTAACATTCCATGCATTTTTTTTCATAAATTTTCAATCCTTCTTTTAAAACAAGTTCTGGTCACATAAAACTTGATCCAGAACCAATAAATGTAATATAATTATATCAAAAACTTTATACACGTGAGTTAGTTCAGTGTATTTTAACACTTGTTAATCTTATTAGTCTTCTTAAATGTCTGTGGGTGTATTTATAACTAACACACCACATTACACATCATTACCCTAGACACTTTACGTAGCCACATTCATTAAGAAAAAAAAAATTAAGAGTGAGGTCGTAGTGGTAGCAAGAAAGGCCTTCTGATAATTCTCAACTACATTTTATCTCAGGAGCCTTCACAGCTGGCCTCATACAATTTACATGTAGTACCATCATCATCATACAATACCATCAATACCACTACACTGTTTATGTCACGGATTTCCTCCCCTTCTTTGCAGTAGGGGTCCAACAGTGGCCAAAACTCAAGAGTATCTAAATGGGTCGTCAAAGGTGTCTACCTTCGCACAAGATTACTCTTGGCAGAGATGTAGATAGAAATGCAATGACGCTTCCATCCTAAGGGAGTGTTCACAAGATAATTCAGAAGTCAAGAACCATGCGGCATAGAGCTGAGCAATGATTAACTTATATCTGATCCGTCGCCTTTTGTGAAGAATTAAACAATGTTTGTGGCGAGAGGTTTTATTTTGGCTCTAAGATCAGTATAGTACTGACAATTACAGAAATATAATTTCTGCAGAAAATGGTGAAGTCCCAGTGTCTGAGAGAACTACTGGTATCACAAATTAGTTACGGCTGTGAATGTTCTGATCTCGAAAAATTAGTAGAGAGGAGACCGACATAAAGCGCCACCTCCGCTGTGTAACTAACTGTGATATTAATAAAACAAGGAAACAGATTTTGCTTAACAATGATAAAATTGACAAGTCTTCAAATACAATTTCCGAAGTATTTATTTAGTATATACACTATCTACTCTTGTGCTGAAGGGTGAATGTTGAAAAATGGAAGGTAATGGATTTGTAAGTTTACATATGATTTATAAATGTTTATTTTTATTAAAAAATATATAAATATTTTACAACAAGTTTTCCAATTATAGGAACACAAAATTATATCAGCTGTGCTGTTATTTAATTATAGTACATGGATCAGCTGTGCTGTTAATTAAGGATATAACACTTCTCAGCTATGCTATTAATTTTGTCTCTTGCTATGTTAAGTCACTTTCTCATCACTGACAGTTTCTATGCTCACAATGCTGACAGAAATGGTACGAATGAGTACTCATCTCTTAAAACGTTCTGTTCTCCTTAGTTTGGTTCACACCACTCCTGCTGAGGCTCGTTACTTTAGCCCACCCAAGACTGAGGGGGACTAAAATGTAGCTTCTGTACAATCTCTATGCTCCTGCGAAGTTCCAGGCAGCGGGTTTTTAGGACACAAATAAACCTGTAACAAAGCAAAAATAGGGGCTAATTTCTGTCCTCAAGCCCAGCTATTTCTATGTCGTGGAATATTCTAATCCACATATATAAATTATTAGGTAAATATGAAGCCTAACAAATAAAATTAATAAAGAAAAGAGCAATGGTAAATAACAGTGCTGTCACAAAGAAGGTACTCGAAATTCCCCTTGTTTTCTACTTCGTCGGCAAATTGTAACGCTTTCACGTTGATATTAAAGGCCTTCTGCAACATACACGCGTTTCCCAAACACACAATAAAATGTGCTGCCTTTCTAAGAAAAACCTTGAAATATGCAAGTTGACCTAAATTTTAAATTCCATTCATGTCTTTTTCTACACTATGTTACCAAAAACAAAAGACAGATGGACTAAAGGATAGCGAGAAGGGAGGGGCGAATAAAGCCGAACGCATGCAAAATTAAACACGCGTCTCGCTATTAATGCCACCCCCAACCCGCGTCGCGCGATACACAATTACTACTATCACGCGTGTTAGGCTACAAGCACTAACTTTTTCGGACGGACAGTGATAAATTCACTACCCTTCCCAGAGTTAGGTTTTAAAATCATAAAAAACGCTTATTAGGAAAGATAACAATAGATGGGTTTACGTTTGAAAACATAACAGTACCCAGACAGCACATCTTCGAAACAGGAGGTAGAAAATACATATTTTGAACGCAGCCACGTAGCTCTTTTAAATTTGGATATTTGGGTTCCTTAGGGCTTGCTGACCAAGAATATGTAAAACGTTACGCAAATAGTCCAGGAATTAATAAATTATACCCAAAATAAAATAGTGGGGATGCCTGACAGCATGGAATCATTTCTGCTCATAAAATTTTTTATAACGTGTTTAAAAAAAAATCTTACGTTACAGAATTAGCCTACCATGTAAACTCCAAATTGATTGGAGCGCAACAAATGAAAGACTAACCACGATTGGTCGGGCTATAAATACTATCTTTCGTTGTTAGGGGAGACGTGAAAAGGTAACATTTTTTTCAAACACTTGTCGAAACGTGGCCTCATTGGCTAGACTCGCTGATATACTCACTTGGGAGCGTTAGTTCGAGACCACTAGTGCAAATAATCTTGATAAAGCAACAGTGCGTTGAAGCCAGCTCATATTTGTGTTAAATAAAAGCCTGGAACATAAGCAGATGGGAATTTGTGCCAGTATTTTGTGCCAGAATTCATTGCTAATCAACGTATCTGTGTTTATTCTATGAATTGTGGTAAGCTTGAACCATTCAGTATCTTTTAATGGAAATTGAATGTAAATTGTTAATTTATGCCTGTATATATATATGTGTAGTTCAGTGGCAAACAGGAGATAAAGCCTATGGTGCTCCAGCCTGAACAGAGGGTGTCGGAGGGAAGTAAAACGGCATGGAATGGCCAAATAGTACACTGACACCTGGATGATTGATTAGAAAGAAATAATGCTGGAAGTGCAGAGGCGTGGTAACCATTAAGGAGGTAAATACTGGTATAAAGTATTTCAGATGAAGCTGACAGTTGGCCTAACGCTCTGAACTCAATGTTTGTGATGTGTTGTGCTCAGTGTAGAACTAGAGTATCAATTAGTTATGAAGTAGAAGGTACATCCTTCTTGTTTTCAGGGACCGTGGTCTTGATGGTACTGAGCAGCACCTGGTCAGAGCTTTGCTGAATCCAGAGTCGGACAGCATACTCCTTGGTCTTTTTAGCTATCAGTGAGGTGTCTCCAGAGCCCAGGGGAGAATTCGAGCAGAGGAGTCCTTTCCTGCCGCCATCACGCAAGATAAGCTGATTTGGCCAGCTGAGCTCAACATTATGTCCCCTCATCTTGAAATAACTTTGTAAAAATAACATTCAGAGGGGAATTTAATTGTCTTAATATCAGGAACTGAGAACATCTCCAATACTAGTCCCTAAGACAAACTATTGAAGTCATGATGACAAATACCAACAGAGCTTGAACAAAACAAAACCAGTATTACCTCATATTACTACTACACAACTGACACACATAGGATATTTTTAATAATATATGTCACTACAATATTCATATTGATAAAGTCTGTACATATACTTGTAATTAAAATTGATTGTGATTCCTGGTTCCTTTGTATTTGAATCAGGACACATATACCTTTATGACAAAAATGAATACATATTGTTATTTGAAAAGTTATCAGTGACTCCTTAAGATATTCTCATAGAGTGTTATATGTATGTGAGTGTCACAGTGTTGTCAAGAGTGGTGGATTAAATTAAATTGTTTATCTGTCTGTTGTTGTGACTTACACTTCATCATACACATACCCTAGACACATAACGTAGTCATCACACTATTCCAGAATAATTCTGACTGAGATATATAGATATGTGGTAGCAAGTAAGGTTATCTATAATACACTACTCTTAATAGATATAGATACCTTCACAGCTGATCTCAGTCAGTACACTAAGTCCCCTATAAATATTTATAACATCCCACTTCACCACATTCTAGTGTGAGTGAAATGAGCGTGTCTCAGATGTATGCATGTAGGATGAATGACAACATGGCTCAGTATGATTTAGCAATAGCGAGACAAGACATGTGTCTCCTTGCAAAGCATTCTTTCTGATAAACTAATTCATGGATACATTCAATAATATAGATTCAATACATGAATACATTTAATACATGAATACATCCCATAATATAAATCAATACATGAATAAATCCAATAATATGTACACCTAGGTGTGATACAACAATGTCCTTCCCCCTATACTATACCACGTCCTCTCTGTCAAGTGCTATACTAGCTGGTAACATATATCCTAACAATATTGTTATGTTCTTATGATAGGAGTATATGAGACGAGGACTGTTTGGTGATATATCAGGTGGGAGTTATAGGAGACAATAGATTGGAGTTAGATGCGACAATAGATTAAGTCCTGACAAGGACTGTTTTGGTTATATTGCAGTTGGAGTTAGATGAGACAATAGATTGAGTCCTAACAAGGACTGTTTTGGTTATATTGCAGTTGGTCTTATCTGAGACAATAGATTGAGTCCTAACAAGGACTGTTATGGTTATATTTGCAGTTTGGAATTATCAGAGACAATAGACTGAATATAGGAGACAATAGATTGAAGTATGAGTCCTATTAGTCTTCGTCTATTCAATCATATACATTCATAGGGAACCCAAAATATATTAAAAATATACAGGTGTAGGTAGTATAATGACACACAACAAATACCAGCATTATATGCCTGCTGAAGGCCTATTTTCCTAAAGGTTATCGTAAATTTATATTTACCCTCCAAGATTTAAAAAACGGCCCGTTTGACTCGACTAGTGAAGTAGGTTGCAGGTCGATGCCCTCAGGTAAACAATCAATCAAGGTGACAGCTTTGTCACAAAATTAACCATGATACAACGTTAAAATATCTCCAATGATACAACGTAGGGATAAAAACTAATGCGTAAGCTGCTAGAATACATGATCGCCCACGCCGCGGGTCATCACCCGCCATGGAAATTAAATTGTTAGACTTGAAGGCAAAACGGAACGGGATGAGAACGGAGATCAAAAGGAAAAATCTGACTGAACGCGTGCTTGAAACTAGCGAGGTTAAAAGGACGCAAATTGGTGGGGAAAGGAGGAAAAAGTCACGTTCCCCAAGTTGACATAAAGTAAAGAAATCGACAAAAGGGACCTTGGATATTATACGCCACAGTCATTTCTTGGACGCTTTTGCGATAACTTAGCCCGTTTATTTGAATGCAGTGATGAGAAGATTCTAGAAAATATTTGAAAAGTAACTTTTCTTAATAATAATGTTAGGAATATAAAACCTAGCTGGCCGGATGGCCCATCTTGAGCAGTGAAATAATATGCTTTCATTTATACAGACGGACAGATAATAATAAAGATATTGACAAAAGACTGTGTTGTTCATATCAGCGAGCGTCTGCATTGAAATAAAACATGTCACTAATTTTCAAAAAATTGTGGCCTTGAGACGCAAGTGCTAAAATCTAGTTGGAATGAAGAGACGGGGTGGGATGGTGAATTGTGGCTAAAAATAACTTTAAAGGCAAAATTGTGTAGGGGAAGGCAGGGTTGGTTCAAAAAACAAGTGTGTTTTTTTGTGAAACGCAAGTAGAGACGGACGGACCAACAGACAATAAGGCATACTTGACTGAGGTATGACTGAAATGACTTTTGGTAGGATATTTGAATTTGAAAAAAGAAAAGGCAGTGATTGGCCATAGATGAATATATTATCGGCGCTCAGACGCGCATTTTGTGCCATTCATTATAAGTTGTCCTAGTAGACACAGTGAATTATTAAGTGGTGTAATTCCCAGAAGCTATTGAAATATTTAGAGGGACGCCATACTAAGGCCAGCAGCTCAGCTGAGTTTTGCTAGCATTTAACTGTGGTCTATATTCATAATTCTGGTAAGACTGAAATTAGTTCTTTGTACATTTTAATATTTGTTTAAGGTTTCGAGTGATTTGATACTGCAATAGCATAATCTGTCCCTTACAACAAGTAAGGATTCGCTCTAGACCCCCCGCCCCAGTTCAGGGTCTAGAGACAAATAAAATACATAAACTCCAGTAAGGATTATGAAGGACAGATCAAGTGTTGAGATCAGTGGAACATATCACCTATCCTATTCTATGGCAGGAAGCTAATGAACATATTTCAGAATCTGTAGTCTGGGAGAACTTATCCTATGTGAAACCAACTTGGTAAGATGTGTTGTTTGGTCAGAAAGATCTGACCCGTCTATGTGGTGTTGTTGTTGTGTAGTGTTGTGTCCAGAAATGGTTAGAGGATGGAATTCTGACACATGACTAATACTTTGATTGCAGAACTGTGAGTTTCAGTTGGCACCAATGCGGTGTCAAATGAGTTGTTGAATATTATCAGAGTGGACCCGTGCAGTAACATTTTGTCAGAGCAGCCTATTATAGCCCCCAAGCACGGAGAGGTGGGGCCACCAGACTTCTGATATTGCCCCCAAGCACGGAGAGGTGGGGCCACCAGACTTCTGATATTGCCCCCAAGCACGGAGAGGTGGGGCCACCAGATCTCAGCACCAGAGCTACACAAATTCAAGCTACGTGAGCGTCTGGTCTGCTGAGAATTCACCAACTCAACTTATTTGCTAACACACCCATCAAATTTCCATCAAATAACTGGACAATGTGTAGTCACCATAGACAGGGAGTGATGAGGCCACCCCAACAGCACATCCATTAAATGTTCTCCCAAATAGATTACAACTATAAACAGTAATAATATTAACTAGTCTAGTAACATATATATGTACACACCTTGCATTTATTATGTAATATTCATGCATTTCTTTCATAATTGCAAAACCTTTCATATGTTCTGGCCAAAATAAAACCTTGGTTCAGAACAAATAAATGTAAAGAAAATTACTATCCAATTTTTACACACTTGAGTTAGTTCAGTGTATTATAACATTTATTAATATTATTAGACTTAGTAAATATCTGTGTGTGTGTATGTAAACTACCACAACACATTACATATCATTACCCTAGACATTTAACGTAGCCACATTCATTAGTAAAAAAAAAGATAGGTGTGAGGTCGTAGTGGTAGCAAGAAGGGCCTTCTGACAATTCACAGCTACATTTTATCTCAGGAGCCTTCACAGCTGACCTCATGCATCACACTTAGTAATATCACCATCATACAATACCATCAAATCCACTACATATATTGGGGTCTCTTTGTCCCGGGATAATTAGCCCATTAAGTATATTAGGATCTCCTGGGGGGAGAATTAGATTAGGGGAACACATTATAAAAATTAAAAGTGTCCCTTAAAATTAAAAGTGTCCCTGAAAATAAAAGTTGGTGAATCTTCACAGCCAGTGGTAGTTAATTAATTAATTAGAATTATTTTAGACTAGAGTAATTAGAAGTACTTTAGTGGTTGGAAATTTTATCTTGCACATTGCTAGATTTGTTTAAAAAGTATGGCGGAGCTGGCCAAATTCAGATCAGCTGCTGTGCTGACGGCAAAGGAGATGGGAATGGATGGTCAGATTTTAATTCAATATGTAACGGCTGAATGTGATAAATATATTGAACGGGAAGAAAGAAGGTTGGCTGAAGAGAAGAGGTTAGAGGCTGATAGAGAAATTAAGAGGCTGCAGATTGAGGCAGAAGAAAAACGACAGCAAAGGGAGGCAGAAGATAAAAGATTGACTGCCGAAAGGGAGGCAGAAGATAAAAAGGCCGAAAGGGAGGCAGAAGATAAAAAGGCCGAAAGGGAGGCAGAAGATAGAAGGTTGCAGAGGGAGCACGAATTACGACTAAGGGAGCTGGAGCTACAAGGCCAGGCTCCTGAAAATGGTGCCAGCCCTTTTGCCTCAGATGCTACGCCCAGTCTGGGAGCCTCAAACTCAGCTATGGGGTTTCATTTAGACCATTTTGTTGAAAAAAGACGATGACATAGAGGGGTACCTAGGACGTTTTGAGTTATTAGCTACTACATATGGGTTAGAGAGAGAGAGGTGGAGTTTAAAGCTATCACAGGGACTGAGAGGTACTTCTTACGAAGTCTTCGCAAAAATGAACAGAGAAGACCAGGAGAATTATGACATGTTAAAGCAGGCTTTGTTATTGAGGTACGAAAAAAAATGGGGAATTTTATCGTAGGAAATTTAGAAATGCCAAACTGTTGTCTGGGGAGACATACCACCAATTCTCTGCCAGACTAGAAACCTATTTGGAGAAATGGACTGCTCTGGGGAAGACCCAAGATCTTAAAGAAATGATCATGATTGAGCAATTGAGAGAGTCCATGGCTCCAGACATGAGAAAATTTCTCATGGAACAAGGTGCAGAGAAAGTGGGAGAGGTTTTAAATGTCGCTGAAAGGTATCAGGCAGCCCAGGCAGAGGTAAGTGGTGCTAAAAAGAAGCACATAGACAATTTTAAAGCTCCACAGCAATTTAATAAATTTGATAATAGAGAGCAGGGAAATAAAGGTAGGACAAACTTTGAACGGCCAAGAAATGACTACCGAGACAGAAACTCACAGTTCAATGACCAAAAATCCAATGAAAGAAAACCGTTTAACCAAGGAAAAAGATGGTGTAAATGGTGCAAGAAAGATAACCATAACACCGAATTTTGTAGAAGGAAACCTTCAAACATTGCTGCAATGAAGTCGGGGACTCAAAGATTAAAGGTTAATCCTAAGGGACAGCAGGAACCTTATCACCCCCCAGTTTGTGAGGATGTTATTTGTAATGGGGTCACCATAAGGTGCCTTTATGATACAGGTTTGGATTATGATTCAGTTGTGAAGTCTAGCCTAGTGGACCCAAGTCAGTATACCACAGAAACAGTGGAAATACAAGGGGCAACTAAGGACATACCACTCATGACACTTCCCATCGCAAGGATAACGGTGAAAACTCGCTATGTGGAAGGAGAAATCAGAGCAGCAGTGATAGATGAACCAATCTACCCTCTGATATGGGGGTGTAGATACGTCTTCTTGGGGAATCCCGAGAGACCTGTGATCATGGCGACAGTGCAGACCAGGTCACAGAAGAAGGAGGAAGAAGGTGAACCTATAAATGCTCATCCAGAGGAGATGAGGAAGGCGCAGGCTGAGGATAGGACACTCAAGCCATGTTTTAAAAAATTGCCCAAATGCCACACACCTCCGAGCAAGGGGGAATATTTTATGAAGAACAAACTCTTATACAGGAAGGCCGGAACTGGAACAAATGGTCACAACCAGCTGGTTCTTCCCACTTCATATAGGGATAAAGTGATGGAACTCGGGCATGCGATTCCCTTCAGTGGTCACATGGGGATCAGCGCCACAGGACAGCGTATAGCTTGTCATTACTTCTGGCCAGGGATAACGGAGGATATAAGAAGATATGTCAAATCCTGCCCAGAATGTCAAAGGGTAGCTCCAAAGCACTGGACTGCTCCTGCAACTCTAGGGGAAATGCCCATAGTGGGAACACCTTTTGAGAGGGTTGCAGTGGATATTGTAGGACCTCTCACTCGGACCAAGAGGAGGAACAGTTACATCCTTACTCTGGTGGACACTTGTTCTATGTGGGGAGAGGCGGTAGCCCTGCCATCAATTGATTCAAAACATGTAGCAGAGGCACTACTTACAATATTTACCCGATTAGGATTCCCGCATCAAATCTTGACGGATAATGGTTCTCAGTTCAAGGGGAAACTAACGGAAGAAGTTTTTAAGCTATTTCAAGCCAGACACTTTCATTGTAGTCCGTACCATCCGCAAGGGAACGGCCAGGTAGAGAGGTTCAACGGGACTCTCATTTCTATCCTGAGAAAGCTGGCACACGAAAAAACCGGATCTGTGGGATCAATTCCTGCCCGCCGCATTGTTTGCGTATCGGGAGGTACCACATAGTTCAACCGGGATGGCTCCCGCAACTCTGCTATTTGGGAGGCCAATAAAAGGTCCATTAGAAGCCCTATTAAGGACCTGGACAGATGAGAAGGCGGAAGAGACTGTTACCTCATCTTATCAATACGTGAACGAACTGACCACTCGTTTGAAAGCTGGATGGAAACTGGCAAATGATAATTTGAAACAAGCCAGGAAGAAACATGCAGCATATTTTAATAGGAAGGCAAAGGACAGAGAACTAGCAGTGGGAGAGAAGGTGCTGCTTCTACTACCCGGTAGCCAGAATAAATTACAAATTGGATGGCAAGGTCCATATACGGTTCTAGAGAAGGTGTCTAGAACAAACTATAAAATTGACAAAAAGGGGAAGGAGAAAGTTTATCATGTAAACCTGTTAAAGAAGTATCTGGACAGACCACTCCAGGAAAGCACCCCCTTACTGACCTTAGCTATCGCAACTCAAATGCAAAAGGAACCACTCACCTCACATGAATACCCATTACATCCTTGTGAAACAGCAGCACAGGTAAAAGTCAGTAAGCACCTGACTAAAAACCAGAGGGAGAGAGTTCAACAGGTTCTGGAGGAACATACAGATGTATTAACAGATAAACCAGGCCATACAAATTTGCTACAGTATGACATGAAACTGGTAGACTCAAACCCAATCTGTATGAGAGCCTATTCTATTCCGTTCGCGAAGGAGAAGGCATTGAAGGAAGAAATCGATTATTTGTTGAAGGAGGGGATTATTTCGCACAGTGAATCATCTTTTAGTTCTAGTGTCGTTTTGTTGAGAAAACCGTCTGGGGAACACAGACTGTGCATAGATTACAGGAAACTGAATGCTGTCACAGAAGGACAAGTCGATCCATTACCAGACACAAAACAGTTATTTGCCAGACTGAACAAGGCAAAATACTTTTCAAAGGTGGATCTTAGTAAAGGCTATTACCAGATCCCAGTGAAGCCTGAAGTGAGACCTTATTTGGCTTTTAGCACTTCGGATGGACATTATGAATTCAACATGCTACCATTCGGACTGAAAAATGCTCCGAGTGTATTTTCAAGGATGATGCGCAAATTGTTGGATCCCCTGAATAACCCATGTATCACGAATTTCATGGATGATATTCTCGTCGCCACAGAGACATTTGAAGAACACATTGAAGCTCTAGAAATGTTATTTAATAGGCTTAGGGAGGCGAACTTGACTGCTAGGCCAACAAAATGTTGCATTGGATGCAAAGAGTTGGAATTCTTGGGACACACTGTATATCAGGGTAGCATGACCCCTGATCCCAAGAACTTGGAAAAACTGCAGAGAGCACCTAGACCACAAACAAAAAAGGATGTGCGATCATTCGTGTCGTTATGCGGATTTTATCAAAAATATATCAAAGATTTTAACTCTATTTGTGCTCCTCTGACTGATCTGACTCGCAAGGGACTTCCAGATAAAATTAATTGGACTGCGCAAAGTGAATTAGCGTTCCAAGACTTAAAGGAAAAACTCACTAGCAAGCCTATTCTCAAACTACCTGATTTGACACAGGACTTTGTCTTAAGAACCGATGCAAGTAATGTAGGACTCGGAGCGGCTTTGTTGCAAAGATCATCTTCACCTGATGGGGAACTGAAACCAGTCGCTTATGCAAGCCGCAAATTGAATAAGGCGGAACAAGGATACTCCACAAGCGAAAAAGAATGTTTAGCGTTAATCTGGGCCATAAAGAAGTTTCAAATCTATCTGTATGGTAGGACTTTTGTGGTCGAGACGGACCATCAGCCTCTCGTATTCTTATCTCAGGCTAAGCATGAAAACGCAAGATTGCTGAGGTGGTCTTTATTGCTTCAACCTTATCAGTTTAGTATCCAATATATCCCAGGCAAATTGAATGTCGGTGCAGATTTCCTCAGTCGGCACCCCTGTGATCAAAATTAGAGTAATGGCAGGCGTAAGGAGAGATTTTATCTATGTGTATCAATGGTTTTGGAACTTGCCGTAGGCATGTTTTCAAGTGGGGAGATGTGTCACAAAATTAACCATGATACAACGTTAAAATATCTCCAATGATACAACGTAGGGATAAAAACTAATGCGTAAGCTGCTAGAATACATGATCGCCCACGCCGCGGGTCATCACCCGCCATGGAAATTAAATTGTTAGACTTGAAGGCAAAACGGAACGGGATGAGAACGGAGATCAAAAGGAAAAATCTGAATTAACGCGTGCTTGAAACTAGCGAGGTTAAAAGGACGCAAATTGGTGGGGCAAGGAGGAAAAAGTCACGTTCCCCAAGTTGACATAAAGTAAAGAAATCGACAAAAGGGACCTTGGATATTATACGCCACAGTCATTTCTTGGACGCTTTTGCGATAACTTAGCCCGTTTATTTGAATGCAGTGATGAGAAGATTCTAGAAAATATTTGAAAAGTAACTTTTCTTAATAATAATGTTAGGAATATAAAACCTAGCTGGCCGGATGGCCCATCTTGAGCAGTGAAATAATATGCTTTCATTTATACAGACAGACAGATAATAAGAAAGATATTGACAAAAGACTGTGTTGTTCATATCAGCGAACGTCTGCATTGAAATAAAACATGTCAATAATTTTCAAAAAATTGTGGCCTTGATGACGCAAGTGCTAAAATCTAGTTGGAATGAAGAGACGGGGTGGGATGGTGAATTGTGGCTAAAAATAACTTTAAAGGCGAAATTGTGTAGGGGAAGGCAGGGTTGGTTCAAAAAACAAGTGTGTTTTTTTGTGAAACGCAAGTAGAGACGGACGGACCAACAGACAATAAGGCATACTTGACTGAGGTCTGACTGAAATGACTTTTGGTAGGATATTTGAATTTGAAAAAAGAAATGGCAGTGATTGGCCATAAATGAATACATTATCGGCGCTCAGACGCTCATTTTGTGCCATTCATTATAAGTTGTCCTAGTAGACACAGTGAATTATTAAGTGGTGTAATTCCCAGAAGCTATTGAAATATTTAGAGGGACGCCATACTAAGGCCAGCAGCTCAGCTGAGTTTTGCTAGCATTTAACTGTGTTCTATATTCATAATTCTGGTAAGACTGAAATTATTTCTTTGTACATTTTAATATTTGTTTAAGGTTCGAGTGATTTGATACTGCAATAGCATAATCTGTCCCTTACAACAAGTAAGGATTCGCTCTAGACCCCCCGCCCCAGTTCAGGGTCTAGAGACAAATAAAATACATAAACTCCAGTAAGGATTATGAAGGACAGATCAAGTGTTGAGATCAGTGGAACATATCACCTATCCTATTCTATGGCAGGAAGCTAATGAACATATTTCAGAATCAGTAGTCTGGGAGAACTTATCCTATGTGAAACCAACTTGGTAAGATGTGTTGTTTGGTCAGAAAGATCTGACCCGTCTATGTGGTGTTGTTGTTGTGTAGTGTTGTGTCCAGAAATGGTTAGAGGATGGAATTCTGACACATGACTAATACTTTGATTGCAGAGCTGTGAGTTTCAGTTGGCACCAATGCGGTGTCAAATGAGTTGTTGAATATTACAAGAGTGGACCCGTGCAGTAACATTTTGTCAGAGCAGCCTATTATAGCCCCCAAGCACGGAGAGGTGGGGCCACCAGACTTCTGATATTGCCCCCAAGCACGGAGAGGTGGGGCCACCAGACTTCCGATATTGCCCCCAAGCACGGAGAGGTGGGGCCACCAGATCTCAGCACCAGAGCTACACATTCAAGCTACGTGAGAGTCTGGTCTGCTGAGAATTCACCAACTCAACTTATTTGCTAACACACCCATAAAAATTCCATCAAATAACTGGACAATGTGTAGTCACCATAGACAGGGAGTGATGAGGCCACCCCAACAGCACATCCATTAAATGTTCTCCCAAAATAGATTACCACTATAAACAGTAATATTATTAACTAGTCTAGTAACATATATATGTACACACCTTGCATTTATTATGTAATATTCATGCATTTCTTTCATAATTGCAAAACCTTTCATATGTTCTGGCCAAAATAAAACCTTGGTTCAGAACAAATAAATGTAAAGAAAATTAATATCCACATTTTTCACACTTGAGTTAGTTCAGTGTATTATAACATTTATTAATATTATTAGACTTAGTAAATATCAGTGTGTGTGTATGTAAACTACCACAACACATTACATATCATTACCCTAGACATTTAACGTAGCCACATTCATTAGTAAAAAAAAAGATAAGTGTGAGGTCGTAGTGGTAGCAAGAATTCACAGCTACATTGTATCTCAGGAGCCTTCACAGCTGACCTCATGCATCACACTTAGTAATATCACCATCATACAATACCATCAAATCCACTACAAGCTTCTTCCTCTTCAGTCAGTATCTTTGGCGTCAAGTTCGGGATTGCGTGTTTAGCATAAAATTCCGCCCTATTATATAGGCAGGTAACTGCTTAAGAAAGGCTTTCGGTTGGTTCCTGGCGGAGCAAAATGATTGGTTTTCTCCGGTTTCGTCTTTTGCTCATACAGCCTAATTTTATTCAGTTTTTAGCCGCCATCTTGCGTGAACTGCGTGAACAGTATAATTTATTCTGTCTCAGAGACTGGTGAACGGTGCAAGTTGATTGGTTGAAGCAAATCTGTATCTCGACATAGTGATTAACAAAGTAGTGGGTTACACTTCGTTTCACGACATAGCCCCCTCCTTTCCTAGCTGTGACTTGTCATAGCTGACGTGTAAACCCCTGCTGTGGTTAATCCTTTTGCGTCTGTCCTTCCAGAGTACTAGGGTGTCGACTTAAAAAATCAGCTCCTACATTGTCTCTTCCCGGAATGTAATTCACGGTAAAGGAATAAGGCGCCAGAAGCAGACTCCACCTTAACAAACTCGAATTTAGCTTTTTAGATGCAGCCAAGAATGTTAACGGTTGGCGATCGCTTTGGACAATGAAGAGTGTCCCATACAGATAAGGTGAAAATTTGTTGATGGGCCAAATTAGAGCTAAACATTCCTTCTCTATGGTCGAGTAGTTCAACTCAGCTGCATTCAGCTTCCTACTGGCGTAGGCGACTGGTAAAAGTTCCTCCGGCTGGGCTTTTGATTTCTGCAAGAGAGTTGCACCAATACCTATACTGCTAGCGTCCGTCCTTAATACAAATTCCTGTGTGATATCGGGTAGTGTAAGGATTGGTTTGCTGGTGAGTTTTGCTTTTAGCTCTGTGTAAGCTTTTTCACAATCAGCATTCCATTGGATTTTGTCAGGCTGTCCTTTCTTCGTTAAGTTGGTTAATGGTGCACACAGAGAGTTAAAGTGGGGTATGTACTTCTGATAGAACCCACATAAAGACACGAATGATCTCACATCTTTCTTCGTTTGAGGTCTGGGTGCCTTCTTTAACTTCTCTATATTCTTTGGGTCAGGAGACATATGACCTGTAGAAATAGTGTGACCTAAGAATTCCAACTCCTTACAACCGATATAGCACTTGGTTGGACGTGCAGTCAATCCAGTGGCTCTCAGTCTGTCAAACAACATGGAGAGTGCTACTATATGCTCTTCAAATGTGTTTGTAGCAACAAGAATGTCATCCATAAAGTTAGTGATATGGGGATTTTGTAGAGGTTCCAATAATTTCCTCATCATTCTTGAAAAGATACTGGGAGCATTTTTCAGCCCAAAGGGTAGTACATTAAACTCGTAGTGTCCGTCCGATGTACTAAATGCCAGCATTTTCCTAACTTCTGGTTTCACTGGTATTTGGTAGTATCCCTTGCTTAGATCTACCTTCGATAAATACCTAGCCTTACTCAGTGTAGAGAACAGCTGGTTGGTGTCAGGTAATGGGTCCACCTGAGATTCTGTGATCGCATTAAGCTTCCGGTAGTCAATACATAACCTGTGTTCACCACTCGGTTTTCTCAATAGCACCACACTTGAGCTATAGGGAGAGTCTGACTTCAAAATAATTTTCTCCTTCAACAGAAAATCAACTTCCTCCCTTAGTGCTTGGGCTTTCGCACAGGGTATAGGGTATGTTCTCATGCATACTGGGGTAGGGTCGGTAACCTTCATGTCGTACTCTAACAGATTCGTACGACCTGGCTTATCTGTGAGCACATCAGCATGGGTTTCCAACACTTTCTGAACCCTCTTCTTCTGCTCTGGAGTTAAATGTTCACTAATATTTACTTGAACATAATCCTCTGTAGTTGTGAGTGGATACTCCATAGAGTGAAGTGGTTCACCGTGCATTTCTGTTGCAATGGCTAGGGTCATAATATGTGCAACTTCTGATGATTCCTTGTCATAGTATTTTTTAAGAAGATTGACATGATATACCTTCTCCTTCCCTTTCTTGTCAATCTTATAATTGGTCCTGGAAAGTTTCTCCAGTATGACATAGGGTCCCTGCCATTCAATCTGCAATTTATTATTCCTGCTTGGCAACAGTAATAACACCTTTTCACCCACCTCCAGTTCCCTATCCTTTGCTTTTTTGTTGTAGTACGCAGCATGCATCCTCCTGGCCTGTCTTAAGTTATCATTGGCCAGTTTCCAACCGGCTTTCAATCGAGATGTCAACTCGTTGACGTACTGGTATGAGGAAGTCACTGTTTCCTCTGCCTTTTCATCAGTCCATGTCCGCAGCAATGCTTCCAGTGGACCTTTTATTGGTCTTCCAAACAACAAGGTAGCTGGAGCCAATCCAGTTGAATTGTGGGGTACTTCCCTATATGTAAATAGTGCAGCGGGTAAGTATGTATCCCAAGTATCAGGTTTTTCACTCGCCAGCTTTCTAATGATTGAAATTAGCGTACCATTGAACCGCTCTATTTGACCGTTCCCTTGGGCATGGTAGGGACTACAATGATAGTGCCTGGCTTGAAATATCCTGAATACTTCTTGTGTTAGCTTTCCCTTAAACTGAGACCCATTGTCAGTCAATATCTGATGCGGGAAACCTAATCGGGTAAATATTGTCAACAGGGCCTCTGCCACGTGCTTTGAATCTATAGCTGACATGGCCACTGCTTCTCCCCACATAGAGCAAGTATCAACCAAGGTTAAGATGTAAGCATTTCTCTTCTTGGTCCTAGTGAGGGGTCCAACAATATCTACTGCAACACGTTCAAAAGGGGTTCCCATAATAGGCATTTCTCCCAGTGTTGCTGGTGCAGTCCTATGCTTAGGAGCTACTCTTTGGCATTCTGGACAGGATCTTACATATCTTTTTATGTCCTCTGTAATTCCTGGCCAGAAGTAGTGACAGGCTATCCTTTGTCCAGTGGCCCCTATTCCCATATGTCCACTGAAGGGTATAGCATGTGCTAGCGTCATAACCTTCTCCCTGTAAGATTTTGGCACTACAAGCTGTCCATGCCCTTTAGGTCCTGTTCCAGCTTTTCTGTATAGTAGGCCATTCTTCATATACAAGTCTCCTTTCTCTGGAGGGTTATGTGCTTTAGGCAATTTGCCAAAACAAGGCTTCAACGTGCTGTCTGCTGCTTGAGCCTTTTTCATCTCTTCTGGATGAGTATTGATAGGATTCTCCTCCATTTTCCTGGAGCTTTCTCTGGTCTGGACTGTTGCCATAACTACGGGTTTTATAGGTTCTCCAAGGAAAACATACCTACACCCCAAAATCAAAGGGTAAATAGGGTCGTCCATCACTGCTGCTTTGATTTCTCCTTCCACATAGCGAGATCTTATGTTGATTCGAGCTATGGGTAGTGTCATGGTTCTTGCTCCCTTGATTGGTCCTCTGATTTCCACTGTTTCTGTGGTTATCTGGTCAGGACTCACTAGAAAAGAGCACACAACTGAATCAAAGTCCAATCCTGTGTCATATAAACACAGTACTTGAGTGCCATTCACGGTCACTTCCTCACAGACAGGGGGATGATGGAAGTCTTTCTGACTTACTGCCATTTCCTTCCTTCCCTGATTCCCTGTTGTAAGACATGCAGCATGATGAGGAGGATTCTTCCTTCTGCAGTCCGCAGTATTGTGGTTACTCATTAGACAAGTTTTACACCACTTTCCTTCCTTCCGGTAAGGTGTCTTATCCGATCTTAGAGGGTTTTTGTCCTTTTGGTCAAATCTTTGTTTGTTCCTTGTGGTATGGTCCTTTTGTTCATATTTGGTATAGTTTTGTGATGATTTGAAGTTTTCACCCTGCTTCTTCTTATTTCCTAATAATTCTGCCTGAGCTGCTTGATATCTCTCAGCAACAGTTACAATATCTTCCAATCTCTCTGCTCCTTGTTCCATGATAAACTTCCTCATTTCTTGAGGCATGGACTCTTTCACTTGCTCCATCATTATCATTTCTTTCAGATTTTGACACTTTCCTAAACTACTCCATTTTTCCAAATAGGTTTCCAGTCTAGCAGAGAATTGGTGATAGTTTTCTCCTGGAAGAAGTTTAGCTGTTCGGAATTTCTTTCTATATGATTCTGAGTTCTTTTCATATCTCACAAGCAGTGCCTGCTTCAGGATTTCATAATCTTCCTGGTCATCTCTTGAGAGCTTCAAATACACATCGTAGGCCACACCTCTCAATCCCTGAGATAGTTTAAGACTCCATTTTTCTTTCACTAAGCCATAGGTAGTGGCTAGTCTTTCGTATCTATCCAGGTACGACTCGATGGCGTCTTCTTTCTCAACAAATGGGTCCAGATGAAAATTCATGGCCCCACTTGAGGTGCTCTGGCTGGAGCTACTCTCAGAGTGAGGTGAGCTACCCCCATTATTGCCAGTATTTGCCTGAATTTCAAGCTCTTTTAATCTCAACTGATGGTCTCTCTCTGCTTGTAATTTCCTTTCCTCAGCTTCAGCCTCCCATTTCTTGGCCTCAATTTCTAATCTTTTGGTTTCTCTCTCAGCTTCCAGTCTTTTGTCTTCTCTCTCAGCTTCCAGTCTTTTGGCTTCTCTTTCAGCTTCCAGCCTTTTGTCTTCTCTCTCAGCTTCCAGTCTTTTGGCTTCTGCTTGCAACCGCCTTTCTTCAGCCTCTAATTGCAACTTTCTTTCTTCCCTATCCATGTGTTTGTCCACTTCTGTTGTGACATACTGAGTAAGAGCATCACCTGTCATATTTAATTCCTTACCCATCTGCATGATCGCAGTCCTGAACTTCACTAGATCAGCCATGGCGTTACTTAGATAGGGTATGTATATTTACTATAACCCAATTATTGTAATTAAACTTAATTAATTTAAATGAACAAAAAATTTCCGTGCAACTTTGTGAGCATTAACTATTTACTGAGTACTAAATGGTACTCCTCCTAAGAAAATAATTTTGTAAAAATCCTATAATGATTTTCTCAACAAAAAAATGTATTTTCTTATGTTACCTATGGTTGGCACAAGTTAGAGTGTAGATAGATGAATAGATTAAGTATGGCTCAAGATATACAGAAATATCCCAGGAACGAGCCCCCAGTGTGGCGAGAGGTTTTATTTTGGCTCTAAGATCAGTACAGTACTGACAATTACAGAAATATAATTTCTGCAGAAAATGGTGAAGTCCCAGTGTCTGAGAGAACTACTGGTATCACAAATTAGTTACGGCTGTGAATGTTCTGATCTCGAAAAATTAGTAGAGAGGAGACCGACATAAAGCGCCACCTCCGCTGTGTAACTAACTGTGATATTAATAAAACAAGGAAACAGATTTTGCTTAACAATGATAAAATTGACAAGTCTTCAAATACAATTTCCTAAGTATTTATTTAGTATATACACTATCTACTCTTGTGCTGAAGGGTGAATGTTGAAAAATGGAAGGTAATGGATTTGTAAGTTTACATATGATTTACAAATGTTTATTTTTATAAAAAAAAATATATAAATATTTTACAACAAGTTTTCCAATTATAGGAACAAAAAATTATATCAGCTGTGCTGTTATTTAATTATAGTACATGGATCAGCTGTGCTGTTAATTAAGGATATAACACTTCTCAGCTATGCTATTAATTTTGTCTCTTGCTATGTTAAGTCACTTTCTCATCACTGACAGTTTCTATGCTCACAATGCTGACAGAAATGGTACGAATGAGTACTCATCTCTTAAAACGTTCTGTTCTCCTTAGTTTGGTTCACACCACTCCTGCTGAGGCTCGTTACTTTAGCCCACCCAAGACTGAGGGGGACTAAAATGTAGCTTCTGTACAATCTCTATGCTCCTGCGAAGTTCCAGACAGCGGGATTGACTCGAACATACGACCTCAGGTTTTTAGGACACAAATAAACCTGTAACAAAGCAAAAATAGGGGCTAATTTCTGTCCTCAAGCCCACCTATTTCTAGTGTGAGTGAAATGAGCGTGTCTCAGATGTATGCATGTAGGATGAATGACAACATGGCTCAGTATGATTTAGCAATAGCGAGACAAGACATGTGTCTACTTGCAAAGCATTCTTTCTGATAAACTAATACATGGATACATTCAATAATATAGATTCAATACATGAATACATTTAATACATGAATACATCCCATAATATAAATCAATACATGAATAAATCCAATAATATGTACACCTAGGTGTGATACAACAATGTCCTTCCCCCTATACTATACCACGTCCTCTCTGTCAAGTGCTATACTAGCTGGTAACATATATCCTAACAATATTGTTATGTTCTTATGATAGGAGTATATGAGACGAGGACTGTTTGGTGATATATCAGGTGGAAGTTATAGGAGACAATAGATTGGAGTTAGATGCGACAATAGATTGAGTCCTGACAAGGACTGTTTTGGTTATATTGCAGTTGGAGTTAGATGAGACAATAGATTGAGTCCTAACAAGGACTGTTTTGGTTATATTGCGGTTGGTCTTATCTGAGACAATAGATTGAAGTGTAGGAGACAATAGATTGAGTCCTAACAAGGACTGTTTTGGTTATATTTGTAGTTGGTTTTATCTGAGACAATAGATTGAGTCCTAACAAGAACTGTTATGGTTATATCTGCAGTTTGGAATTATCAGAGACAATAGACTGAATATAGGAGACAATAGATTGAAGTATGAGTCCTATTAGTCTTCGTCTATTCAATCATATATATTCATAGGGAACCCAAAATATATTAAATATATACAGGTGTAGGTAGTATAATGACACACAACAAATACCAACATTATATGCCTGCTGAAGGCCTATTTTCCTAAAGGTTATCGTAAATTTATATTTACCCTCCAAGATTTAAAAAACGGCCGTTTGACTCGACTAGTGAAGTAGGTTGCAGGTCGATGCCCTCAGGTAAACAATCAATCAAGGTGACAGCTTCTTCCTCTTCAGTCAGTATCTCTGGCGTCAAGTTCGGGATTGCGTGTTTAGCATAAAATTCCGCCCTATTATATAGGCAGGTAACTGCTTAAGAAAGGCTTTCGGTTGGTTCCTGGCGGAGCAAAATGATTGGTTTCCTCCGGTTTCGTCTTTTGCTCATACAGCCTAATTTTATTCAGTTTTTAGCCGCCATCTTGCGTGAACTGCGTGAACAGTATAACTTATTCTGTCTCAGAGACTGGTGAACGGTGCAAGTTGATTGGTTGAAGCAAATCTGTATCTCGACATAGTGATTAACAAAGTAGTGGGTTACACTTCGTTTCACGACAATGTTTTTATCCCGTTCAAGCCCTCAGCAGGTGTAATCTAACGAAATTCCTCTTATAAGTAATGGCTCTATAGATGTAAATATATCTATGTATATATATATATATATATATATATATATATACATAGATATATATATATAGATATATATATATATAAATATATATATATATATATATATATATATGTATGTTTTAAAGAATCTTGCTCAAACGTTCCCTTTTATACATATAAAAACTGAATCGACTATGATTGTTTAGTTTTAAAACAACATGTAACAAAGTTAAGAATGAATTAGTCTTTAACAGTTAAAATAAGGATGGAATGGTGAATTTTGCTGTAAATGCAAATTTTCGTCACGGAGACATACGTGAGGATTTATCAAAGTCCGTAGTTTTCTCCTTTTTTACATGAAAACTTAACTCTAGGTGAGTCCTGTTGCCGTGGTTTTCGTCACTTCTTGGTGATGGGTGTACTTCTCTCACACGAGTGGCGTAGTAACTTCAGTACTTCGAACCGTCTGATAACTTGTAACCACAAGTAGTCTTGTTCCACGAACATTTTTATACAAAATAGAAAAACAAATGCCTCTGCTAAGTACATTTGTGGGCTGCCAATTAGCAGGCGCATTCTCGCTGTGCACCCACCGATGTTAATCTCTCAGAAGATTTAAATTCCCCAATTACACAGTGTAGCTCAGGGAAGATGTTTAAAAAATCACCACATTCCTCTGGGTATTAACAAGGGAAATGTGTCTGGACGGAGCGAATAATGCGTTGCCTGAGTTACAATTAACAGAGTTCATATACCTCACAACATTTTATACACTTTAGGCACATGTTATGTAAGCATCAGTCATCACTGCTCCATTCGGAGTCTGGGGTCCCCTCTGCTGTCGGTTTTCTCACGACTAGATAGAAGAAATCACCAGCGCTTGCTGTAGTGGTTTACGAATATACTAGTTTCTTATGTTGAGATTGCCAGTCTTATATATATATATATATATATATATATATATATATATATATATATATATATATATAGATATATATATCTATATATATATATATATATATATATATATATATATATATATATATAACCACTTAGCAAGAAAACTTGTCAAATTTACATTTATAAAATAATTGTCACACTTACCCCAAAGTTTTGGGAATACACAATCTCCTCGCGCAGGTTAAGATGGACACGAGCAGTTTAGGTTATATGCTCTCGAACTACTTGCTCTGGAAACTTTGAATCCCTTTTATGACTGGTGAATCTACGAAACACTTGGTCTGGGAAAGTTTCTCTTATGAAGGGTGATCCAATTCCTAGGTTTCCAGTCTTCGTATTTTAAGTCCTGGTCCCTTAAGTTTTTCAGTCTCTGTATTTATAAAGTCGGGCTTACTTTTAAGGTTTCAAGTTTCCTAAATACTTCGATCTGTCACTTATAATATAGGAATTCTAAGTCCGATGTCTCACTGGCTTCTATGAGTCACTAGTTTGAAGTGGCGAAGCTGTCTGTGTTCTGTGTCTCTGATTTCGCTAGATTACATTTCCAGTTTCCAGTTCAGATCACAATTGGTCTTTCCGCCGAGTTTTCCAATGAAATTTAATGTATTTCCCGGCGCTCACTTCAAACCAATGGAATCTCTTTAGACTATGTGGGTCGGGGTGTTTAATTCAAAAAAATCCCCCACGTGTTTAAAATATTAAATTTAATATTCCAACGCGTGACCTCTTTCAAATCATGCGGTAATATTTCCGGTGACATCTTGTGCACTCTCACAAACAGCGTGTGACCATGTTTGCCTGGCGTAATGTATTTCGCCAAAATATCTACCCGGACAGATTATCTATAACAATCACCATGGATTGTCCCACAAAAAGCGATAAACGGGTCTACCCTCTGTGTAATCAGACGTCGGCAACCCAGACAGACAATCTTGGGTTCTTTTGATGTCGATCTGGGGTCAAATGTTGGACCGACGAGCTTCAAAAGATGGTCAAACTGATAGAATAGATAAGCGTATGATCGGTATAATTACCTGGTATTTTCCCATTTACTTTGCGGAATGTAAACAATTCTGCGTGATGAAGAGTGTTAGAGACTTCATCCTTACAAATCCAACATAGAGAGTAAAAAGAATGAAAAGGCATGATTTATGCCAAATAAAAGCGATTGGTGAGAAAAATGAAGAAAAAGAAATGATACTGCCTAGGGCTGAAGTTGTGAGAGATCACAGAAAAGAGCATGTCCAGACGTTCTGTGACAGTTTACATGGCCAAAATATTTCAGCTGTCTAATGTTGAAGAGTTTCATAAAAGCATTAATGTCACAGGGTCCGGCTGCCGACATCACATCAGAATCCTGGTTAAACGGCACCAGACTCAAAGCCCACACATGTCACAGGGTCCGGCTGCCGTCATCACATCAGAATCCTGGTTAAACGGCAACAGAAACCCATCCCAGGCTGATGTCACAGCGTGGTGTTACTGTCTTGCTCTCGATATTATTTCTCATGGTACTTCGCGTTAACTTTAATAGGCCGTTGTGTTTAATTGCACTGACTAACAAAAAAAAACTTTTTTTTTCTTTCTCTAACATTTCTATGTTTTTCTGGTCAATTTTAATGCGCTGTTTTTAAATCTGCAAACCGTTTTTCTCTATCAGGTCGGGATCTCAAGAAATACGCAATTGAAGTTTTTTAACAACGCATACAGTATTACAACATCATTCGTACAAGAAGTATAACAGTTATGTAGGCTTGAATTTCTTTACAGTCGACTTTAGTCGGTGAATGGCATGTGGTACATCGCGATGAAGCATCCAACAATAATCGGCAAGCATGGTCACACTCCACCGTCCTTGATAACGTGACTCCATTACGGCGATATCTTGATGGAATCATTCTCCATGTTCATCGCTGACTTCGCCAAGGTTGTCGGGGAAAAAGTTAAGATGCGAATCAAGCAAATGGATTTTGAGGGACATGTTACAGCCCATAATTATGTATGCATCTATGCACTGCTTAACAATATGCAACATAGTCGACAGATTTGTGATTTTCCAGAAAGTTATCGACGATCGATTTGAATGCCATCCATGCGCGAAGTTCACTACCATGTAACAAGTTCTCGAATTGTTTGTCTGCAATAACTTTCCTAATCTGAGGTCCTACAAAGATACCTTCCTTTATCTTTGCATCGCTAACTTGCGGAAACTTTTCTCGAAGATAAGTGAAAGCTTTGCTCGTTTTATCTAACGCTTTTACAAAATTCTTCATGAGCCCCAACTTTCTATGTAACAGTGGTAAAATGAAGGTGTCTTTGTTAACTAATGGCTCGCGTATTACATTTTTATGCCCGAGCTGCATACGATCCCGGATAGGCCACACCTTTCTTGCATAATGTTCCTGTCTGTTGCGGCTGTCCCATTCACATCGGAAGCAACAAAATTTAGTATACCCAGTCTGCATGCCCGTGAGAATTGCAATGACCTTTAGGTCTCCACAAATCCGCCATTGGTAGTCATTGTACTTTATTTTTTCCAAACGTTTAACCATATTGTCATAAGTTTCTTTCATATGAACAGAGTAGGCGACTGGAATTGATGAAAAAAAATTTCTGTTATGCAATAACACGGCTTTTAGACTAGTCTTGGAAGAATCGATGAAAAATCGCCATTCGTTGACTATGTGCTCATGACCGTTTACATCTTTGCAATAGCAAATGTCATCATCCATCTCAAAGTATTGAACAAGTTCTCTGTGTCTATGACGAAATTTAGATATCAGAGTATTGGGCGCTAAAAGATTCCATTCTTTGAGTCGCAAACCGAGTAATTCCGCTTGTCCTTTGGTAAGAGCGAGATCACGTATTAGATCTGAAAGTTCTGAATGGTTAATTAAGTAAACACCATCATTCACCAGTATGTAATCTGAGTCAGAATTAGTTTCTAAAGCAGGTAAACTATCACTTTCTGATGGTTCATTTACGTCCAACGAATATTGTTCTGGTGGTACTTGGATCGGACACGTGATTGGATCATGAGGCACTGGTTTCGAAACCGATTCAATATTTGGATAACCCACAGACTTTCTAGTTTTAAAAGTGAAACCATGGATATTTGTCAAGCAGAAGTAACAATCAGTAGTGTGATTTGTATGTTCACGCCATATTACTGGCACTCCAAAAGGCATCGACTTATGCCTCGGCGATTTTCGTAACCAACCTGCCAATGTATCGAACAAATTGCATTTGGCTTCCAAGATTTATTTGCATCATCAACTTTCGAATCGAAATAAAGTTCATATGCTTTCTTTAGTAATGGTGTAAAGTTTTTCTGGTCAACACGATCGGTAAAATATCCGCACACGTAACAGAACAGATCAGCCGAATTTCTACAACTTCTAGAAGCCATATTTTGCTCAGAATTATTTCAAAATACAGTAACTATTTGAAAAATAGCGTAACATATGTCATGCATCTTTTAGCAGTATAAAAAGTAGAATTATGTAACTTTTTATTAATTTTTAATAAGTTATATAGTAAAAATGAAACGGAGCAAATAACGGTTTCCCAAAAATATATTTATTCACAAATATCTTAAGAACCCGACGTGATAGAGATAAACGGATTTCAGATTTGAAATCAGCGCAAGAAACTGACCTAAGAACACTTATTCTTATATAAGAAAGAAAAATGTTGTTTGTCAGTGTTGTTAGTTACTAGTTAGGATCGTATAGTAGTGAGCAATACGCTGGACAGAGAGGGTGGAGTCATATTGTTCATGGGCGAGATACTTCGTTAATGTTCTAGGCTTCACTTTCGAATTGTTATTTTACTATGTCTTTTCTTATCCCGTGTGCGTAAATTTATTACCTTTCCACTGAATCATTTTCCTTTGATAGTTCTGTGTTTTGACAATATTCACCAGTTCTGGCAATCCTTCATCTGGTAACTGATTTAACCAACTTAACACTGAATCGCGAACAAATGTCACTGGAACTCAAAGCCTTTTCCAACGAGTACAACCTCAAGTCTTACTCTGATCAACTCTATAATAATTTAATGAACTTCTTAATACCTTGGACATAATACTTATTGTCATCTCATTTCGATTCTTTATAGCTTATATCTTCCTACATTATCGTTACACTAGGAAAGTCAACTTAAAATATGACCGCTCGACCTTAACCTTCAAGCTCAACCGTTTACAAATCACTTTGTCCTTATTCTCACGATCCCTTTTCTCCACAGAATCCTTTAACCGCGTCCTTTCTTCCCACAAAGAATGAATGTTAAGGGGTCCACCAAGTCAACTCTTCATGAAGATTCACACGTTATTCTCTGAACTATTCTTCCTTGGTTGAACGTGAACCCGTGGTTCCATCTTGACGACTCCCATCAATTTGATATCGTTCATTTCAATTTGGGGTAACTCGCTGTATGGATTAAAACTCTGGGGTACTCACTTACGAGAAACCTTCTTCTTCTTGGAAGCTACTATCTTCCTATCAAATGGTTGTTATTCTCTGGATCAGATGTTTCAGATTCAGAGCCGTAGCAGAGTTCTTCTTTCTTTTCGTGGCATCTTGATGGAATTCCACTTGATCATTTTTGTGTCGCGTCATCGTTGTTCCTTATGACGTGGGGGTCTCAATTTCTTTCTTTTCTCGCAACTCGTTTCGAGAGTACTCCTTTCCTTACACAGTCGGTCCAGTATTCTTTAATTTACGTCATTTTGACCCTTATGTCACTGCTCCTGTGACATTAAAGAAGAGATGAAAAGACCTTAGCCGAATAGCACAAGACAATAAAGTCTTGGCACGACTTTGAAGGCCTATGCTCCCCAGGGAAGTGAAGAGCAAATAACGAATGAACTTCATACACGACAACAACAACAACACAACTAAACATGTCTTCCACTGCTGCCACACGCCAGGTCAACAAAAGGTCATCGACTTAGGTACAGATAAACGGTACAAACAAATACAACAGTCATAAACAACATCCAATAGAATTGTTGCAATGCCCAATAAACTGAATCACTTGAGGAAGTGTGAGCGAATTTAACAGTCACATTTCCAAGAAGCGGCATGTTTTAATACATTTTATTTTTCTTGGTACATTATCTTGGTTGGGGGTTTCCACTGGAGGACGCAATATTGGAAATCCCCCATTCCTCCTGATTTCTCTCATCAGCCATTTTCTAATAATGCGTTTACAAATTATACTGAGCTATTTGTTTAATAAGGTTTAAAAACATACGCCAGTTAAAACGAGTATGTAATCTAGTGTTTGAAGGCGCAACAAAGACAACATGTGAGCCACCCAGAAGATACAAAGAAAAAATGTGGGGTCCCCAAAGTAGTCGATATTAACCCCAAAGAAAACATTGCTACAAAATACCCCAAGCCTTGTGCAGCAGTTAGGCTGATTCAGCGTACATTTCAAAGTTCGTTCACGGTTGAAGCTGGCTTTAGCTTGCTAATACAGTTTATTGTACCTCTATAATCACTAACCTATTTTATTTATTTATTTATTGCCTGGTGTCCATTAAGGATCAAGGATTCCATGGAGTGGTCTGGACTCAAAAGTTTGTGAGTCCCTGCACCAAATGCACCAACGTACACAGAGATAAATATTTCATTGCCATCGATCGATTAAACCAGCGGTTCTCGACCTGTGTTAGGCGGAACACTCGTGTTCCACAAGCTGTTGAAATGTGTTGCTCGAAGAAAAAAATGTAAGGCTCGTTGCTAACAACTTATTTTCAACATTAGTTTTTAAAATGGATACGAAATTAATTTGCAATTGTAGCCAAACCAGCATGCTTATCAGCTCATGATTATGAGAGTTTGATTGATCTGACTTCAGACTCAGCAATAAAACAAAGATTTAATGAACTTTCCCTTAATGTTTTCAGGAGCAGTGTTTTACATGAATGCCAAGACATTTCAAAACGGGAATTCGAGTGCGTCTTCCATTTGCCACTACATACCTATATGAAATAGGATGTTATTTTTAATGAAGCTACGAAGATAACATATAGGAACAGAATTGACGCTGCCCCAGACACAAGAATTCAACTTTCAAACATTGTACCAAATATTACGCGAATATGTGATTGTACACAATAAAAGCGTTCTTCTCATTGATGTCAAATTTATAATTACTTGTGCGCGTTCTTTACTTTTGTTAGTAATAAAAAATAAACATAATTAATCTACTGATGGTTCTAATTATTATTATGTTAGCTGCATTAATTATTTTCTTTATTTACACAACTGAAATTTAATTTTAATTAATCGTAAAGTATAATATAAACTTGTAAAATGCTACCTTAAACCTAATTTTTAGGATCACTGTTTCGTCATTTCATCTCAATGAACAAGTGTTCCGTGTACACACAAAAAGTTGAGAAACACTGGATTAAACCAATAACTGTTTGTTTTTTGTTTTAAACAGAAGCAGCTGATGGCTGTTACCGCAAGGGTGCTTCATTCCCAATTACGTCTACATGAGGTTATTACAAGGGAAATAATCTGACATTCGATCTAAAACGTCTTTTTTACATATACCGTTCCTTCAACTTGCACATTCTTATAAGGCGTGCACAATCTTCCTTTCACAACCCAAATCTTCCCCCCATCCCCCCCCCCCCCTCCCTTTCCCCCAACACCCGGGTCACAATCAGTAATTTGGCAATTAAGAATTCTGACAAAAAATGTTTTAAAATACCCTAAATTCTGAAGACTTCTATTTGTACATAATGTTACTTCAGTTCCCACACCTAAGGGTCTTTTATATTTGGACATGCGCCCTAATATAACCGACTAGGTTGAACGGGACGCGCCTCGCCAAAACGAGGCAAAAGTGTTACATAAAAAAAAAAAATGTGTTCCACATTTACTGTAGAAAATTCATGGTAGCCGAATAATATAAAATAAATGTTAATTAAATTAGACATTTAATAATTAAAGTTTGGCTGTTAGCAGTGAGTAAGATAATAAAACAGTGCGCAAACGTCATGTGTGCAAATAGAAATAACGGTTGCAAACGTTACAGCCAAAACACACTACTTGACTCGTATTATGTTTGTGTTGTTATCGATTGCACACATCGATTTCTGGGGCGGTTTTCGCTTACTCACCAAAATTTCCAGGATTCCTCACAACAAGTAGTCATAATGTGTGTTTGCTTTGTCAAATATGTTAATAACTTGACAAAACGGTTTACCCTGTAAAATACAGCATAATAAAACTGATATATTCACATACAGATCGCATAAGTTACTGACATTCCTGTTTCTACACGTCTCATAAAATCATCATTATCATCAACATCGACTTCATTATCATCATCAGCATCGTCATCTTCATCATCAGTATCCATGTCCAGCTCCCTGTGGATTATAGGCCTTCAACAAGTTCAAGCCAAACGTCCTTGTTTTATCAGCTGGCTTCCTCGGTGTCGAAACAGGGACCATCTTAACGACTTAATCGCCTCACTACGAGAGTGTTCTGTGACTGGACACATCGCAGACTGAAAATCAGTTAAAAAGGGTCTCATTGGCAATAACCATTCTCACGAAAATACACGCAAGTAGGGAATATAGCACCAGGTACCACCAAGATGTTTTTATAGAATTGTTACCTCCGTAACTTTCCTATTCGCAAGTAAAATAGAGTTAATACATAAAGGCCGAAATACTTGTGTCAGGTATAGAGTTTCTTAGCCCTCTTGAGGGTCCATGAATGGATTCCAGGAGTCCGTGTGCATAAGATAAAATTTAAAATGTAACAATGTAAATTATGCTTTTACGTACATCTTTTTTCATGAAGGGGTCCATAGCCTTTGTCACGCAAAGACGTAATCAAAGGGGTCCGTATCGTTCATCGGACAATGAAAGGGGTTCATTGCCTTCATCGAACAATTAAAGGGGTTCACAGCCTTATTAGGTCAATCAAAGGGGCCCATAGCCTTCATCGGACAATTATAGGTGTCCATGGCCTTATTAGGACAATCAAAACCATAGCCTTTAATGAAGAATCAAAGAGATCCATTATCTTCAGCGGACAGTCAGTGAGGTCCATAGCATTCATCGGCCAAATAACGAGGTACGTAGCCTTCATCGGACAAACTTATAGGTCCATAGCCTTCGTCAGACAATCAAAGGGGTTCATAGCCTTCATTGAACAGTCAAAGGGGTCTGTAGCCTTCATCGGACAATCAAAAGGGTTCAAAGCCTTTATTGGACAATCAAAGCGGTCCATAGTCTTCATTGGACAATCAAAGCGGTCCATAACCTTCATCGGACAATCAAAGGGCTCTATAGCCTTCATCGGACAATCAAAGGGGCCCATAGCCTTTATTGGACAAAGGGGTTCAAAGCCTTCATGGGACAATCAAAGGGGTTCAAAGCCTTCATCGGACAATCAAAGGGGTCCATTGGCTTCATCGGACAATCAAAGGGGTTCAAAGCCTTTATTGGACAATCAAAGCGGTCCATAATCTTCATTGTACAATCAAAGCGGTCCATAACCTTCATCGGACAATTAAATGGCTCTATAGCCTTCAAGGTTTGATCATGCTAGTAGCAAGAAACTATAAGTCATTTCCAGGGTTTGATCATGTGAAACTCACAAGCAATCGACAGGAATGCCTGAATGATGACTTTTGCATTTATTATCCATGAATACAACATCGTGTGATAATTGACGACACAAACATAAGGTTCATATCTTACGTAGTACATTAGCCGCAGCTGTTTGACCTCCACACGGTCAAGTTAACCGTCACTTTAGCACATTAACTCTTCAGCGTTGTAATATCTAGCACTGTTAGCTTCTTTAGAATAATTACGCAGTGTATGTATTTCAATAGGTTATCATACCTTTAGCTTCTCTCTTAGGAGCCTTATTATTTATTAAATCTCTGGCTAAGAGGATCAGTTTCTCATATTTAATTTGGTTGCTCACGCCATCATAATCTGCCATAATTGAACCTGTTAACCTTAGTCTACACACACCGTATTATATTAATTTAGTCTATGCGTTATCCACCGATAAAACGCATGCCATATATTCTGGACTCGAACGTCCTTATACCTTACATTTACCATTGGCTATTCAAGCCTACACTTATATCTTTTAGTGGGCTAACCACACATAATCTAAAAACACTGCTTTATGCCTTAAGGCCACATGTCGACTCTGAAATGTGATTTAAATAAGATTAATGAACAGAAGACAATTAATAACAAAAAGGTGAAGGAAAAGAAAAGAAGAACATTGAGAATAAGTGATGATGAAAGTGGAGGAAGAATAAACTGCAGGGAATGAGTATGATATTTATAACAATAATAATGGTGGCGATAAGAATGGTGAAGATAACAATTAGAAGTAAGAGGAGTAGAATGATGTGATGTGATGATGATCATGATCATGAAGCAGTACACAAACCATTTTAATCAAAACAGACATGTGTACTTACTGACCTACCAGCAGTTATTCCGAGTGTAACTAGACACGTAAGCTATTATTAACAGGAACAATGCTAAAATCCGGTAGTACATTTTTGACTATTTGTTCTGTTTAAACATAAACGTAGGCAATACCAGACCCAGACACATCTTGTGCACTAAATGACAGAGCGTGACCTATATCTTAGGAGTTCTGTTAGAGAAAAGCACTGTTAAGAGCTATCACGTCCGCCTCTTTGAAGTGGAAGGCGGAAAGACGTCGAAGGTTCAATCCCTGTTAACTCAGTGACTTTGTCACATTCCAGGATGTATTGCCAGAAGAATGATCTACGTGAATTTCAGCGTTCATTGGAAGATCCCAGGCTGGCTAGTTCACTGCCCTGATAATTAAAACAAAAATTCGGTTAGAAACTCAACCTTCAAAATATCTTAACGATTACCAAAGTTTTAAATTTACTTTTGCGGAACTGGACAGAATTGTAAACAAAATGATAGGAGTTAATGAAACCTTCATCAAATACGAAAAACATGTCTTCAGACACGGAACATTTCTCAAATAAATATTGTTTGGCACGTCTGTTGTTCCGTGAAAAACTCACTTTCCTGTTTTAAGTTGTATCACAATGCAACAAGAGTTAACTTAACAAACGCATTTCATTACGCATAAATTATGGCAATCTGACGTAACAAGCAGGTTAAGTTTTAGGATTTTGAAGAAATTATCTTTCGTATTGTAGGGACGAAACAGTATGTATATAAGGAAGTGTGGATAAATGTCGATTTAACATGACAGTGAAATAGCATTAGTTAAACTAATGAACAACGCGGCATGATGTGTTTATTGGTAATTGCTGAAGCAATGTTTTTTACATTATGAAAATGACAGCCCTGTGTATGAACTGTCTCATAATGGTCGCCTCAGACAGCACGCCTAAGCGTGCATTCGTCTTATTCTATTTCTTTTCATATATATATATATATATATATATATATATATATATATATATATATATATATATATACATATATATATATATATATATATATATATATATATATATATATATATATCACCCGTGTGTTGCCGGGGCCCGAAAGGGGAGCAGAGAATAGTAACACTGCACCCTACCACGCATGTCGTAAAAAGCGACTAAGGAGGGTTGGGCATGGGGCTGTTTACCCCATCCCGTAAAAACTTCGCACAGTGGGCTGATCACCTGCTTGCCAACCAATCTGATTACGGAAACAACGATAGATTGTTTGGTCTGTTTCTGTTCCACAAAGACGCCACTAGGCGTGGTGGAAACAGCGATAGATTGATCAATTTGTTGTTGCCCTAAGACGCCACTAGGCGTACTGGCCACATACTGCTTTGCCGGTTGGTGGCTAAGGATGGAAGAAGAAGAAGATATATATATATATATATATATATATATATATATATATATATATATATATATATATATATATATATATATATATATATATATATATATATATATAAATGTGTGCAGTTATAGGAGGGATAATACGAGTGATACAGTTGTTATTTTATTCCAGTTAGTGATATCCACCAAAAGATAAATATAAGTGGATGGAAGCAGACATCATCATCATCATCATCAGTTGATAAGATCTCTATGGTGTTGTTTGCTCCACTGTAGTGTATGGAATGTCAACTTGACCTACGCAGTGGTGTGTAGACATGGATTGAGTGTATACTGTGCGAATGATAATAAGGGTTCGTGGTGTTGACAAATGTTCTTTTCTCACACTCATGTATGGCTGGAAGTCATCGACACCAACGACTGTGTACCTTTCTACAGTTTAATTGGACGTATACACTCGACAGCACAGATAGTGACAAATCACAGGTTGGCATAATACATCATAGTACAGTGGATAAATGGTCTTGCAATGTTACATGGGCACTCATGTAGAATAATTGTATAATGGACTGTCAGTAGCCAAGCACTCAGTATCGCCCATACATATATATCAACTGACTTCACTGACTGAGCACGTCAGCTTATAAATAATATTTCAGATGGCTTCTAGACCTAATCTCGTCTAGCGACGATTCTCCAACTTAATGTTCAGCACATATTTTTCCATATAATAATATTGAACCGCTAGCAATGGGTTCTCATGTGTAGCAGTGATCTCTGGACTAATCAAGCGATAATACGGGCATCCCTTTTCTCTTCTTGAAAGTCACTACATGTTTTGGTTCCAAGATGGCTTCACTCGTGAGCTGTCACTCACGTTTGGATACAGATAATGAATCTGTCCTAAAGTTAGTCATTCATTAAATCTTTCATTGCTCTGTAGATTTGGTCATGAACAATTGACTGCATTCTACAGGGTATAGTGCTGCTAGGAATCGAAGTCGTTTTCATCGAGTCAAATATATTCTCTTAGACATTCAAATCGTACCTATCGAAAATGGTGGCTACGTACGAGAGTTCAAAGAGTATCTTTTATTACCTTGGTTTTTTCAGAAATATGAATTTGCCATTCCTTGGTAATAAGAATGAACACTGGGGTAAAGTATACACGATAGGTCTAGACGACTATCACTTTCCCCACAAATACTGAGATCACTTTTTCCCCGGCGACAGGCCGACATAGAAAAACACAGTCCCTATCAGGACGAAGCCAAATCACACCACTCTCTAGCGACACATCCGCCGAATAGCCTTTGACCTCCCTAGAGACAACAGAACATATAGTTCGACTTAGATATGTAAAGATATACAGATATAAGACAGACTCGTCCTACTCAGACAAACAATACACATAAATTCAGGCCATAGATATTCTGAAGCAAGAACAATCTATTATTACCCAAACAAAGAATAAATCGCAGAAAACTGGATTTATCCGCGGAGTTCGATCGAAAAAGCCGACACAACTTTCAAGGGAAGTAACTCAATAATGACTTTTCCTTAAGCACTATTTTGTTTACAAAATATTTGCGAACATAACAAGTATACCAATGTATAATATTGTAAGATATCAAAGACTGCACGTAACATTCTTACCACACCGCCCGGGAAAAAAAAAATGGAACATTTTTTTTTTTTGAAATACATCTAGGAGCAACGTACAATAGGCTCACAACGCATGAATAATGCGCAGATGAAAATATCAGGAATACCTATAACGCCTAATATGAGGCTAAGTCGACTTATCGAGCGACTGGTGAGAATGTGTCTCATAAACTGAGAGAAATTATTTCTCTACAAGTATATTTTTCCAGGAAGGTGTCATCAAAGTATAATACAATTCTGGCAATTACACAATGCCTAAAAAAAAAATTCATATCATCATTTCGTATTAGATATCTTAAATTTATGATTTATGAAGAAAAAATCATCAAAGCACAGCGGTGAATAAACATCAATGAACCGCTATGTAGTGATACAATCATTATATTATTAAATTACGAATGTGTATCTATCATGATATAGAAAAGGAACTACTATAGAACTAGACATATCAAGAAGTCTAAGCCCTAATAGTTATGTGGAATCATGTGGGCATCTTGACAGAATGTCTGCCATCACATTATCTGATCCACGAATAGCTCGCACAGAGAAGTGAAAAGGTTGAAGAGCAATTGCATATCGAGTAGACCTCGAGCTCTTCAAATTCTTACTCTGTATAGCAGTAAGAGCTTTTTGGTCAGTTTCTACTATGAAATGTGCGCCTAGAAGGAATCTCTGTAGTTTGAGGATCGACCAAACCATAGCTAATAGCTCACGGTCTAAAACCGAATAATTCCTTTCTGCCGCATTAAGTTTTCTGGAAATATACATTACAGGATGCAGAGTTCCAGAGTACTCTTGCATTAGTGCCGCTCCAATCCCAGTGGATGAAGCGTCACTACGAAGAACGAATGTCTTATCTTTAGTGGGTAGCACTAAAATAGGTGGTGTTGAAAACAATGTTTTAATCTTATCCAGAGAGCATTGGCATTCCTGAGACCAGTGGACCACATTAGGCGAACCTTTCTTTAGAAGTGTTGAGAGAGGTGCCATGATAGAGGATAGATTCTGAATGAATCTGCCATAAAATTGAATAAGACCTAACAGACTTCTCACCTGTTTTTTAGTCTTAGGGATTGAGATGTTAAGTATCTTACTAGTATTATGGTCCTCTGTCTTTAGGAAACCATGACCAACTCGGTGGCCTAGGAAAGAAATTTCGCTAAAACCAATATAGGCTTTAGAGGGTTTCGCTGTCAGGTTGTGCTCACGCAAAGTAGACAGCAATTCATCTAACCCCGAATAGTGATCTTCCCAAGTATCGCTGAAAAGACAGATGTCGTCTAGATATGCAATGACATCTGACCGATAAGATAGGATTCGGCGCATCATGCGTACGAATGTAGCTGGTGCGTTCATAAGACCGAAAGGCATAAAATTCCATTGGAACAAACCTCTAGGTGTTGAAAAAGCCGTGAGAGGTTTGGCGCGTTCAGATAAAGGAACTTGCCAATATCCTTTAGACAAATCAAGTTTAGTGAAAAAATGAGATTTGGAGAGTCGAGTAAGTAGCTCTTCCAGTAAAGGCATAGGTTCGGCATCGAACTTCGTTACTTGATTCAATTTTCGATAGTCAACGCAAAGACGTATGTTATTGTCTTTTTTACGCACAATAACCATCAGCGAAGAATATGCAGAGGTGGATGGTTCGATTATTTTCAAATCTATCATCTCATCCAACTCTTTCTCGACCTGTGCTTGAAAATGTATAGGTATAGGATAAGGTCTAACCCTAATAGGAGTGTGGTCAGTTAGAACAATGTCATGTTCAATGACATGCGTTTGTCCAGGGATGTCAGTGAGTACATCCTGAAATGTTTGCAACATAGTTGAAACTTGTCGCTGTTCTCCTAGAGACAAATCAGGAGAGACAGTAACGTTCTTCCATGATTCACTAGAATGAAGTGGGATCATTGGAAGAGGAAGATTTACATCTGAAAAACTTGTTTCCTCATCCTGTATCACGGACAGTGATGAGTAATGACCATGTTGTACTGGAGAATTGTCCGTTGCTTGGAAAATGGGTTGCAAATAATCCGGACGTTCATGGAATTCAGTAAGCATATTGATGTGGAAGGTTTTATGCTTCCCATCAATATCGACAATATAGTCGACATCGGAAATTTTCGATATTATATCGTACGGACCTTTCCAAGAAATAAGTAATCTGTTTTCCCTACAAGGTAGTAATACAAATGCTTTGTCACCAGGACAAAGTTGTCGTAAGCATCTCTTCTTATTGGCAAATTGCCTTGCCTTCTGTTTCGCAAATTCAGAAGAAGAAGTTGCTAATTTGCATGCTTCGATAATCTTTTGTCTCAACGCGATGACATATTCGTAGGATGACTTTGTGTCATCGTCAATATTGTCAGATGTTATGAGATCGTGAAGCAACGACATAGGGCCACGCGGACGCGCGCCAAAGACGAGTTCAAAGGGAGAAAATCCCGTATGTTCATTGGGTACCTCTCTGTAAGCGAAGAGGGCCGCAGGTAAAACTCTGTCCCAGTCTTGAGGATGATCCTCAGTTATCTTCCCCAGTAAGTTTTTAAGTGTTCTATTAAGGCGTTCGACCATACCATTAGACATTGGATGGTAGATACTACTTAAAGATCTATCTATCTGCAGAGTAGACATTACTTGAGACATGGTATCTGATATTAGTTGGGTGCCATGGTCTGACAATATTTCTCCGGGGAACCCCAGACGAGAAAATATAAGCCAAAGAGCATCTGCAATATCAGCAGTAGTAATGCTCTTCAGAGGAATAGCCTCTGGCCAACGTGTGCACATATCAACACACGTCAAGATAAACTGATGTCCTCTGGCAGACTTGATCTTAAATGGACCAATAATGTCTATAGCCATTTTTTGGAACGGCCGAATAGGAATGTCCGCCGCCTGAATGGGTGCAGCATGCCGTGGACCTTTGGATTTAACTTCCTGACATACTTTACAAGATCGACAATAAATCCGTATGTCCTTGTTTACCAATGGCCAAAAGAAAGCCGCAAGGACTCTTGACTTAGTACGGGAAAAACCCATGTGTCCAGCACACTGAGAGTCGTGAGCGTGCTGCAAAATTTTAACTCTCAAATTCTTGGGAACCAGGATTTGAGAATGACTTGACGTAATGGAGTCTTGAACCATACGTACAAGTACGCCATTCTTCTTTGTAATCCACGATTTACGACTTGTGTCTTTATTCGGATCACCTTTAGTTGCAAGAATGAAGAATTTCTTCAGAGTGGGATCATCTTCTTGCTGTTTTATAAACGAGTCACGAGAAATTACCAAGGGATTATCTTGGTTATGCACTTCATTATCTTCAGTAGATGAAGTTTGAGGCATATTAAGAGCCTGAGCTCTAGTGACTACAGCGTTAGCAATCTGCATGTTTTGCCTTTCCCACGTGGAAATTTGTTGCGGAGTGCATTCCTTGACTCCATGAATGCGACCGATGATGAGGTCAGCGATCGGATTCGGAAGAAGACATGCGTGTACATCTCCTGTAAAGAAAGGAGTAGCAATCCTAATGATAGCAGTAGAGTATTTCTCTAATGTGCCGCCAAATGTTACACATTTGACTACTTGTCCAGTGGCGCGGGAAGGATCTACGAGTGACTGCCTAACACCAATTGTGGTGCATCCAGAATCAAATAGCACAGAGACTGGATTGTTATTCACTAAACCCTTATGTAAGACAAGAGAACCTCTTCCATCATGCGCGACTGATGCCGGAAGAGCAGGAAGAGGATGGCCACAGCTTAAAGTAGACACTGTGGTTGGCTCAAATAACGTTTTGCATTGGGGGCACTGAGATGCTCTCCCAAAATCAAAAGCGGCACATGCCATATTACTAGCATCATTATTATCTTTACTCTGTTTATAGGCTTCATGGGACTCTTGTTGTACAGAGTTTGCCTGAAAATGTGGTTTATGTCTTTTGTTTTGAGATCTACCTCGGTTATTATCACCTCTGTAGTTATTGTTACCTCTATTGTAACCCCTATTTGGGTTTGAGTCATAGTTCCCTTGGTTACCATTATCATATTCATTATAATGAGTATCTCTGTAATTATGATCTTGTTGACTCCAAGACGGATAACCCTGACAGTTTCTATAATTACTTCCTCTACGGAAATTCCTATAATTATGACCACCCCTGTGTCGAGAGCTATCAGGTCGTCTCCAGTTCTTTGAAGAAGAACCCTGAAATGATTGGTTACCTTGGTTTTGATAACTATTATGGTTACCTTTTTTATCAAATCTGTTTTGAGGTCCCTGAAATCTGTGTGAATAATTGGGATTGTATGGTGTTGCTGAAGCAACTGGCATACTCTCCTTAATCTTAGTGTTGCCAAAAGTCACGTCGGGGTGTGCAGTGACATATTGGGAACAATATTCTTCCATTTCTTTTAGAGATTTGGGTTTACGCTCATGTATAAATTCAAGGAAAGGTTTGTTCACACATGACATAATCTTATCTCTGAGCAACAAATCCATAAGTCCTTCATACGTTTTTTCTGTTTTGGAAAGCTCAATCCAACGATCAACTGTGAGACGTGCCTTTGCAGTGAATTCTGAGAATTCTACACCCGTCTCAGGCACCATCGTTTTAAATAAAAGGCGATAGCCTTCCTCACTTAGCTGATATTTTTTTATCAAAGCCGCCCTAATGACATCATAATTATCCTTATCTGCTTCTCCTACAAGGCATAATCTAGTCAAAGATTCACCTTTCAAGTTTTCTGATAATTGATTAGCGTATTGTGATTTATCCACATTATGTGTACGACAAGAACGTTCAAATCTATCCAGCCAGAATGTAATATCGTCACTGGACTGATTGAACGGTGGAACCTTAACCTTGTAAGTAGAAGGTTTACCATTACCACTAGATGCCTGATTAACATTACTCATACTTGTCAATCTTAATTTCTCCAACTCAAATTCATGTTCTCTTATTGCTTTTTTTTTCTTCAGCCTCTCTGTCTAATCTTTTTTGTTCAGCTTCCCTGTCTAATCTTTTTTGTTCAGCTTCACTGTCTAATCTTTTTTGTTCAGCTTCCCTGTCTAATCTTTTTTGTTCAGCTTCACTGTCTAATCTTTTTTGTTCCGCAGCAGCTTCTCTTTCTAATTTTTTTTTGTTCAGCTTCAAATCTCCTTTCCTCTACCTGCATCTGCAATTTCTTTTGTTCAGCAGCAGCCTCAGCTTCTCTTTCTAATCTTTTCTCTTCCGCCATAGCTTTTCTCTCTTCTGCAGCAGCTTTTTTCTCTTCTGCAGCTAATGCTTTGTCATATTGAGCAACAGCCCATTGTTCTAATTGTTGACCAGTTTTATCAAGGGCTTTCCCTTGTATAATGAAGTATTCTAATGTAGACATGGTGTCTAACAATAATACTAATCACCTGAAATAATAATAATACCACAAGTTCTTAATGACTTGATTAATCAGTATACTATCCCAATATCTGTGGGTCACAAGCCTTAATAAGGTCTTGTATAACAGTAATAATAATCAGGTACTGGTTTATACCATAATCCAAGTGCAGTGCACAGGCAATTGTGTCTTATGAAATATACCTATATAAAACATATGTCAACCAACAGAATACATAAAGTACAAATAGGACTGACAATACAAGAACGTTTGCAGAAATCAAAATAAATCAAATAGGGAAATCAATGAAAATAATCACTGAATCTGCAAAGAATAACAACACAAATGACGTCACAGTATATGAATATAAATTGTGAATAGAACTGAAAGATAGAAAAGGTTAGACCAACAAATTACAAACAAATCAAAACAAAACTAAAGAACAAAGAAATATTACAAAAAAATAACAATAATTACAGTCTTCACAGCTAACACAAAAGCAACAGTTGTCGCAGCAAATTTTCAATCAAGAAAATTGCACCTATAGAAAACGCCCACAACGGACCCTCTATGACGTGGGATATTCTGTTGTGAGGACGCCGCCCAACCTTAAACACAACCCGCTGACATAGAGAAACTAACATACTATACAAACAAATAACATGTAAACATAAATATATATAAATTATGTGTATGATAGTATGTGTTGCAAAATAGGCTCAGTTTTACAGTAATGGCAAAGTTATTTTTATGAAAATAAACAAACTGCCACTTTATTCAATTAAACATTCTGGCCTTAAATATTAAAGTTCATATACAGAAAACAAGAAGATCCATCGATGAAAATAGGACTTCTTAGTTCACTCATACTGTCTTCCTGTTAATATTGACAAGAATTGATCCAACTGTTCTGTGAAACTCTGTAATGTCTAATGTAAAAATGTCAACAACGCTGACCTACATACTGCATTCACTTGACAGGTCACGTGACAAAGTGTTGACAAATAGCAAACCAATACTGCAAGTATGTCGTATCAGCCACAGGAAACGGTCTGGTATCGGTAATCTGTTGACTTCTGAACTTCTGCGAGGTCAAACCCAGAAAGCTGGTCCACCAGTTGATAAAGTTGTTATTTTATTCCAGTTAGTGATATCCACCAAAAGATAAATATAAGTGGATGGAAGCAGACATCATCATCATCATCATCAGTTGATAAGATCTCTATGGTGTTGTTTGCTCCACTGTAGTGTATGGAATGTCAACTTGACCTACGCAGTGGTGTGTAGACATGGATTGAGTGTATACTGTGCGAATGATAATAAGGGTTCGTGGTGTTGACAAATGTTCTTTTCTCACACTCATGTATGGCTGGAAGTCATCGACACCAACGACTGTGTACCTTTCTACAGTTTAATTGGACGTATACACTCGACAGCACAGATAGTGACAAATCACAGGTTGGCATAATACATCATAGTACAGTGGATAAATGGTCTTGCAATGTTACATGGGCACTCATGTAGAATAATTGTATAATGGACTGTCAGTAGCCAAGCACTCAGTATCGCCCATACATATATATCAACTGACTTCACTGACTGAGCACGTCAGCTTATAAATAATATTTCAGATGGCTTCTAGACCTAATCTCGTCTAGCGACGATTCTCCAACTTAATGTTCAGCACATATTTTTCCATATAATAATATTGAACCGCTAGCAATGGGTTCTCATGTGTAGCAGTGATCTCTGGACTAATCAAGCGATAATACGGGCATCCCTTTTCTCTTCTTGAAAGTCACTACATGTTTTGGTTCCAAGATGGCTTCACTCGTGAGCTGTCACTCACGTTTGGATACAGATAATGAATCTGTCCTAAAGTTAGTCATTCATTAAATCTTTCATTGCTCTGTAGATTTGGTCATGAACAATTGACTGCATTCTACAGGGTATAGTGCTGCTAGGAATCGAAGTCGTTTTCATCGAGTCAAATATATTCTCTTAGACATTCAAATCGTACCTATCGAAAATGGTGGCTACGTACGAGAGTTCAAAGAGTATCTTTTATTACCTTGGTTTTTTCAGAAATATGAATTTGCCATTCCTTGGTAATAAGAATGAACACTGGGGTAAAGTATACACGATAGGTCTAGACGACTATCACTTTCCCCACAAATACTGAGATCACTTTTTCCCCGGCGACAGGCCGACATAGAAAAACACAGTCCCTATCAGGACGAAGCCAAATCACACCACACTCTAGCGACACATCCGCCGAATAGCCTTTGACCTCCCTAGAGACAACAGAACATATAGTTCGACTTAGATATGTAAAGATATACAGATATAAGACAGACTCGTCCTACTCAGACAAACAATACACATAAATTCAGGCCATAGATATTCTGAAGCAAGAACAATCTATTATTACCCAAACAAAGAATAAATCGCAGAAAACTGGATTTATCCGCGGAGTTCGATCGAAAAAGCCGACACAACTTTCAAGGGAAGTAACTCAATAATGACTTTTCCTTAAGCACTATTTTGTTTACAAAATATTTGCGAACATAACAAGTATACCAATGTATAATATTGTAAGATATCAAAGACTGCACGTAACAACGAGATAACGACAGAATATGACTGTTGTACCATCAGACATGTCATAAGTGGAAACTAATGCTAGTTGTGTATAGGGTACAACAAATTCATATAGAAACCACTCATGCCAGAACAAATGACTGCTATGATAGAGGCCTCCTACAAGTGGGCCTCCTACAAGTGGGGGGGGGGGGGGGGGGGGGGGGGGGAGGGGGGGGGGGGTGGGGGGGGCGGGTAGGGGGGTGGGGGGGGGGGGTCGTGGGGGGAGGGTGGGATGGGGGGGGTGGGGGGGGGTGGGGGGGGGGGGGGGGGGGGGGGGGGGGGGGGGGGGGGGGGGGGGGGGGGGGGGGTGGGGGGGGGGGGGGGGGGTGGGGGGGGGGGGGGGGGGGGGGGGGGGGGGGGGGGGGGGGGGGGGGGGGGGGGGGGGGGGGGGGGGGGGGGGGGGGGGGGGGGGGGGGGGTGGGGGGGGGGGGGGCTACAAGTGGGCCAGCTACAAATGGGCCAGTTACAAGTGGGCCAGGTACAAGTGGGCCAGCTACAAGTGGGCCAACTACAAGTGGGCCAGCTACAAGTGGGCCAACTACAAGTGGGCCAGCTACAAGTTGGCCAGCTACAAGTGGGCCAGCTACAAGTGGGCCAGCTACAATGATGCTTCCATACGCCATAGGGAGCACAAAGGGACATAATGACCGTCATAACTGTGTATGTTTTACAATATTTGAAGTAGCCATATTAATTCATGTTAAATAAATAAAATAACAAAATACTTTCTACTATTAGATGTATCAATATCAATAAAAAGATGAGGACTGGACGCGGACGTTGGATAAGGCGCACGATCAGAATGCTAGTTGACAGTATCACAAGGCGGTGCTAGTTGACAGTATCACAAGGCGGTGCTAGTTGACAGTATCACAAGGCGGTGCTAGTTGACAGTATCACAAGGCGGTGCTAGTTGACAGTATCACAAGGCGGTGCTAGTTGACAGTATCACAAGGCGGTGCTAGTTGACAGTATCACAAGGCGGTGCTAGTTGACAGTATCACAAGGCGGTGCTAGTTGACAGTATCGCAAGGCGGTGCTAGTTGACAGTATCACAAGGCGGTGCTAGTTGACAGTATCACAAGGCGGTGCTAGTTGACAGTATCACAAGGCGGTGCTAGTTGACAGTATCACAAGGCGGTGCTAGTTGACAGTATCACAAGGCGGTGCTAGTTGACAGTATCACAAGGCGGTGCTAGTTGACAGTATCACAAGGCGGTGCTAGTTGACAGTATAACAAGGCGGTGCTAGTTGACAGTATAACAAGGCGGTGCTAGTTGACAGTATCACAAAGCGGTGCTAGTTGACAGTATCACAAGGCGGTGCTAGTTGACAGTATCACAAGGCGGTGCTAGTTGACAGTATCACAAGGCGGTGCTAGTTGACAGTATCACAAGGCGGTGCTAGTTGACAGTATCACAAGGCGGTGCTAGTTGACAGTATCACAAGGCGGTGCTAGTTGACAGTATCACAAGGCGGTGCTAGTTGACAGTATCACAAGGCGGTGCTAGTTGACAGTATCACAAGGCGGTGCTAGTTGACAGTATCGCAAGGCGGTGCTAGTTGACAGTATCACAAGGCGGTGCTAGTTGACAGTATCACAAGGCGGTGCTAGTTGACAGTATCACAAGGCGGTGCTAGTTGACAGTATCACAAGGCGGTGCTAGTTGACAGTATCACACGGCGGTGCTAGTTGACAGTATCACACGGCGGTGCTAGTTGACAGTATCACAAGGCGGTGCTAGTTGACAGTATCGCAAGGCGGTGCTAGTTGACAGTATCACACGGCGGTGCTAGTTGACAGTATCACATGGCGGTGCTAGTTGACAGTATCACAAGGCGGTGCTAGTTGACAGTATCACAAGGCGGTGCTAGTTGACAGTATCACAAGGCGGTGCTAGTTGACAGTATCACAAGGCGGTGCTAGTTGACAGTATCACACGGCGGTGCTAGTTGACAGTATCACACGGCGGTGCTAGTTGACAGTATCACAAGGCGGTGCTAGTTGACAGTATCACAAGGCGGTGCTAGTTGACAGTATCACAAGGCGGTGCTAGTTGACAGTATCACAAGGCGGTGCTAGTTGACAGTATCACAAGGCGGTGCTAGTTGACAGTATCACACGGCGGTGCTAGTTGACAGTATCACACGGCGGTGCTAGTTGACAGTATCACATGGCGGTGCTAGTTGACAGTATCACATGGCGGTGCTAGTTGACAGTATCACAAGGCGGTGCTAGTTGACAGTATCGCAAGGCGGTGCTAGTTGATAGTATCGCAAGGCGGTGCTAGTTGACAGTATCACATGGCGGTGCTAGTTGACAGTATCACAAGGCGGTGCGGGACCAAAAGATGCAGCAATAGAGAATGCAGTCAGCGACCCATAGCTTGACTGCTTGCATCAGGGTCAGTGAACCAGAGCTGACCAAGACCGTACTCCACCTCCACGTGGTGGTCCTGGAAACAGTCTGCAGCAGTGCAGTCTGGCTGAGCGAGTACGGATCGAAGAGGGAAGGCAAACCCGGTCCCAAAAAATGCCGTGCTGAAGTCGGATGTGTCGACCGAAAGGTGCAGATATCACAGCTATGGCGTAAACAGACACAACGCAACCACCGTCCTTTTCAGGGCGAACGAGGAAGAAGAAGAAGAAGACAAGGCGGTGCTAGTTGACAGTATCACAAGGCGGTGCTAGTTGACAGTATCACAAGGCGGTGCTAGTTGACAGTATCACAAGGCAGTGCTAGTTGACAGTATCACATGGTGGTGCTAGTTGACAGTATCACAAGGCGGTGCTAGTTGACAGTATCACAAGGCGGTGCTAGTTGACAGTATCACAAGGCGGTGCTAGTTGACAGTATCACACGGCGGTGCTAGTTGACAGTATCACATGCCGGTGCTAGTTGACAGTATCACAAGGCGGTGCTAGTTGACAGTATCACAAGGCGGTGCTAGTTGACAGTATCGCAAGGCGGTGCTAGTTGACAGTATCACAAGGCGGTGCTAGTTGACAGTATCACAAGGCGGTGCTAGTTGACAGTATCACAAGGCGGTGCTAGTTGACAGTATCACAAGGCGGTGCTAGTTGACAGTATCACAAGGCGGTGCTAGTTGACAGTATCGCAAGGCGGTGCTAGTATACAGTATCACAAGGCGGTGCTAGTTGACAGTATCACAAGGCGGTGCTAGTTGACAGTATCACATGGCGGTGCTAGTTGACAGTATCACAAGGCGGTGCTAGTTGACAGTATCACAAGGCGGTGCTAGTTGACAGTATCACAAGGCGGTACTTGTTCTGACACGCCCACTCTACAAGAATTCATCATCATCATCATCATTCCCCGTCATCTCCTCAAGTCGTCAACAAACTTGTCTACGAGCGTTTCTGTCACGTGCCATCAGTCCACGGTTTTCCTCATGACGTTTATGTTGGTCTCACATTTCTTCTCTATTTGTTCTTTGTTCTCACTCTATCCCCTTTACCCTGGAGATTGCAGAACAAAGACAGCCTTGTGATGTTATCAACAAGTTTCCTCATTGTGTACCCGACCCATCGCGAGCGTCTCTTCTTCTTATCTTTTATTCTGCTGACACTTGTCTGGTTCCTGTTAGTTTCACATAAGTCATCTTGTCATACCATTTCAAGATGCAGCAATAGTGAATGCAGTCAGCGACCCATAGCTTGACTGCTTGCATCAGGACCAGCGAACCAGAGCTGGTCAAGACCGTACTCCACCTCCACGTGGTGGTCCTGGAAACAGTCTGCAGCAGTGCAGTCTGGCTGAGCGAGTACGGATCGAAATGGGAAGGCAAACCCGGTCCCTAAAAAATGCCGTGCAGAAGTCGGATGTGTCGACCGAAAGGTGCAGATATCACAGCTTAGGCGCAAACAGACACAACGCAACCACCGTCCTTTTCAGGGCGAACGAGGAAGAAGAAGAAGAAGATACCATTTCAATCCTTCTATTCTACACAAGCACCCATTAATGAAAACAAGGCCGTAGAAACGGGGGGGGGGGGGGGGGGGGGGGGCGTGGGGGGGAGAGGGGGGAGAGGGGAAGACCTATCTACGGCCCTGAATGAAAGTCTGTAACTTCTTTATTATTGTGTTCGCTGATGTCCATGTTTCAGAACCATACAATAGGACGATTTGACACTTGAGTTCATGATTCGGACAAGAAATATGAGATCAAAATACACAGGAAATAAGAACCAGTGACAGACATACAAAGGATACAGTAGACACGGAGAGAGCTTCAATGGATGGCACTAAAAGTTAGGGTTTAACATGAACATGATCTCCTATGCTACTTGTGGAGCTGAGATGTATTTAATGAAATAATAAAATATTAGACAAAATCACAAACATAAGTGAAGCCTGGACGAGGTAGTTAAATGTCTGACTTCATTTATTGAATGTAGATTTCCAATGTAAGTCACTAGTTGATTAATTTGCGCACTTCTGTTCTCATTTTGATTGATTCTCGCGTCATGGATTACCCTATTTCCGACTGTTAGGTATTAATGGAATCAGTCTGCTTCCTGGTTACCTTTGTCTGGCTATATATCAATCGATAACGTCTGCCATCTGTCTGGAATTAGTTGTGCAGCGAATGACTGCTCGTCTTCTTGCTAAACTTTGGCTCTGTGAACACAGATAACAAAAAGGGAAACTGGGGCGTGTGAGCTGTACATTATTAGCGCACACAGGTAAACGGTAAGCACTCAGAAGAAAGATACACAAAGAAGAGAACACCAAAAAACAAGAAAACGACAGAAGTGATATTGACTACAGGGATCCGAACCAGGGACAAACCTAAAGGAGCCATACAAAGCCAGAAAGGCTCTCTTTACAAGATGCATCATTGACAATTGCCATTCTAACAATACTACACGCAACTATGGAATATAGGACAAGGAACGGCAGTAGCTGGCATTGTGTCCTCCCACGATTCACTCTCACATTGATGCGATGACAACGTTTGAATGGTCCCTGTCTCGGATTACTTCTGTAACGCTTCTTTCTTTCTTTCTCTTTTTATTTCTTTCTTTGATACGAGTGTCTACCCTTTAGCAATGTTGTATAATTATTTACAGCGCACTGGACTTGGGCTTGCATCTTTAATACTGCTGTATTTTTCCTTCGTGGATTTTGCCTTCTTGTCGGAGGCACGATTCTTTAAACCTAGACTGAAGTCTCTTAGTTATTTCAGAGCACAATTGTCATTCAAACATAAGTGAATTCTATCAACAGTGTTGATAAATCCTAAGCCCTGAAAATACTACTAGTGTCTGTCAACTAACATGGGTGGAGCTAAATAGAGATAGTCCTGATAAGAACTGCCATCATTTGCAGGGCTCATAACTTATAAGGCCCGATAGCTATTAAGCCATGACAATGACTTGGAGTATCTATCTCCTAGCATGACAAAACCCGGAGAAGAGCTTACAGTATCTATATGCTAACACAACGAAACCCCGACAATGAATACGTTATCTATCTGCTAGCACGATCAAGTCCAGGAAATAACTCATATTATCTTACTGCTAGCATGATCAAGCCCAGGAAATGACTTATAGTATCTTACTGCTAGCATGATCAAACCCAGGAAATGACTTATAGTATCTTACTGCTAGCATGATCAAACCCAGGAAATGACTGATAGTATCGATATCCTAGCATGATCAAACCCAGGAAATGACTTATACTATCTGTCTGCTAGCATGATCAAACCCAGGAAATGACTTATACTATCTGTCTGCTAGCATGATCAAACCCAGGAAATGACTTATAGTATCTATCTGCTAGCATGATCAAACCCAGAAAATAACTTATAATATATATCTGCTAGCATGATCAAACCCAGGAAATGACTTACAAAATCTAAGTGCTAGCATGATCAAACCCAGGAATGACATAGTATCTTACTGCTAGTATGATCAAACCCATGAAATGATTTATAGTATCTATCTGCTAGCAAGACTAAGCCCAGGAAATGACATAAAATATATATATCTGCTAGCATGATCAAACCCAGAAAATGACTTATCGTATCTTACTGCTAGCATGATCAAACCCATGAAATGACTTATAGTATCTATCTGCTAGCATGATCACTGTGACGTACGTCTAGTTTGACTAGTGAATTTTCCCTGATATGATGGATGATTTAAAGGGACCTTTAGCTTTTCATAACATTAGAACCCCTGAACATTTGTTGTAACTTTTCGTTTGCCAGAACGCATTCCACCGGGACTCATGTAGGATACAGCGACGAGATCAAAGAGACAGACCGAGGGATCTTAAGGGAGACTATCGGCGCTATCAAAGACAGTAGTTTTCCCTGATACGAGACGCAGTTGCTTGCCGCTAATTTCGCGTCTCGGTGTCAATCGAGGAACCGAGCGAACGGGGGAAAGCGAAACGGGCAGCAGCGAGCGGATACGAAGACCAGGGGGCGGCTTCTTCTCTTGATTTGGCGGTCAGATCCCCAAAAGTTCGTGAGATCAAATAAGTTGTCAAGTTTATCATGTCCCACTCAACTTACATTTCATTTTAGCTAAATAGACCATGTAGAACTAGACACGTTATCACTCGCTGGCCAGACCTTTACAGAAGCACTAGCTTTATTGAAATCTTGTTATAGATTTTCCCCTGGATTTTATATATATTTGCAGTGATTTCTATTTCTGTGCAAAGCGGTAATATATATTGTGTAAAGTGATCAGTGGTCTAGTCATTCTATTTCAAGGGATTTTGTGTTAATTTAAATCTATTTAATTAAACCATCTCAAGAGTTCCAGTTTTAAATATAATGATCTATCTATTATATTATTTCAAAAGAGAATAGATGCTTAAATTAACTTTTAAAGTCGCGAAGGAATTTATAATTAATAAATTCAGTTAAGTCCTAGTTTTATAGATGTGTGTTTTTAACCACTAGAACTCGCGCAGTGTTTATTAAATACATAATTAAATACTCGAGTGTATTATAGGCTTAACGGGAAATTCATCGCGCTTTAGAAGGTTATTTGTTTTCGGTATATTACATGTCTTTTTTTTCTTTCATACAGAGTGATCGTAACCTGTGCGATCCCAGCATTAAGAAAGCAATAAAGAAATCAATCTAAGCAAAGCAAAGCATAAACAGTGTGTAGAGTTCCCCGACGCAGAACTTGTTGAGACTGTGTAAATTTTTAATCTTTGAGGCGATTCTATGTTTTGAATTCCGCTATCTAACTTATAGCAAAGAAAGCACACCCAAAGACAAATTTAACGCACCATCAAACAACTTAAGTCGTAACGGGAAGAAGAACACTGGCCCGAGCTTTGTTAGTTTACTGACACAGAGAGATAATTCATAATTTCCTGAACAGTGATGTGACTAGTTTTCTCACTGGACTTAAACCATACCTCACGGATAAAGTGTACCAGCACGCGTAAGAATTTTGTTATCAGCGGCATAGTCAAATAGACCACACCATCCTCACCCCGGTATCAGAGACCGTGCCCTCCCATAGAAACTGTTATTAGGAAAAGAGACACAACTACAGATTCATTTTCCAGCGATTTCGGGATCCTTTTATGTGCTGACCGCCTACCCGATAATCTGGGGCTAGAACTTGAACAAACACTCATACATTTAGTTGAGGTGTAACTGCTGTTGTGTTATTCTATGGAGTGCAAGATTTTTTCACAATCGGTAAGTGAGAGCAAGATGAGTGAAGGCCTTTGCTAGCGCGTGTATGAATGACAGGAAATTAATTCTTTTGTGTGACCATTTTGTTAACTTGCTTACCTGGTAACATATATCTTTTCTGTATACCCTACATTGTTCCTTTAAGTGGGATAGTTGATAATTTGTTAACTCTGTTTAAAACCACCTCCTTTCCATTTGCTTAGTAAAGGGAAGAACAGCTGGGGAAGAACAGGTTTTTTCTATCACTTATACCTAACTTGGTAACACCTCTTTCAGAGTAATTAACTTTACTGTTAGGTTAACGTACCTATGTTTCTGATATTATCTATCTTTGGACTGGGTTTGTCTTTGTCTAATAAGCGGGAAGGGCTTAGTCGATACCAATCTTCTTCACCCCTCCCAAACTTGTTATTTGCATTTGTGTACTTATGATAATTTATGTAATATCTGATATTTTTAGTAATTGATGTTTAAAGTGAATAAAATCACCTAAACTCATTTAGTTCTGTGTGTTGGATATACCCAAAGCCCAACATTTCCCCTATTCGTTTAATATAGTTTGTATCAACGTCGTGTGTGTGTTTGAAAACACCGAATCGGTGAGCGCGCAGATGCGAGTCTGGAAAACTGGCAAATAATTGTTTGACCAGGAGAGTGAAAGAGAAGATTGAGAGACACGATTTGTCGTAAATAAGTCTGTCTTTACTCTCCTCCAGCACGCTGTGAAGTAACTATTAAATCTCTACATTTTCTATCACTGAGCTTTCCATCATCATTTTCCACTCTAAACCGGACCACTATTTCTACGACTCTTTTCTCTCAAAATAAATCTACGACAATATTTGGCCGGCTCGTCCGGGATAATTTTGAGATACATTTGATGCGCACATATTTGTGGGCTGGTTCTGGGATCTTGAGCTACATTTGAGGCAATCGTATAGCCGGGTTAAAGATATTTTGAGTCTGATTTAGTCTGGGTCTAACTAGGTAGAGTGTGAATGATTTGTCTTTGTGAATTAGGGAAATAAATAAATAATTACACCCCTAGACAAACGTTCTTTAAGTATTTGGGTTGTCCACACAGCATATTTACAGGTTGTTTTCTCTCCACAGCAGTAGAAAGTACAGATAAACAAAAATATTTGCTATTTTATTATCCTCTGGCGGAGATAATTATATTTCTTTCTTTATAAAAGTTGCTGGGATTGCGTGATTGTTTTACAGTCACTAAGGTTTTTGAAGTTAAGAAGAGTTGAGCTTAGCTAAAGACGGATTGTTCTGATTTTTAAAAATTAAGTTAACAACGTCTCATCTCAATAATTGACTTTAGGGACGGAGTTTGTTGTCAGAGATTAAAAATTTAGGGGAAAATTTTTTTTTTTCCTTTTAAATTGTTTTAATATAAATTTTTCTCTACTGTTAGTAATAGTAGATTCTTTTCCAGTGTAACTTACCATTTAGTGGCATAGTCGCTTGCGTTTAGAGCCTTAATTGCCAGATAATAGCAGCGATAAGTTTGCACAGTACAGGTAGGGGTAACACAGGTAAATTTGTACTTGTGTTTTTTTCTCGTAGCGGTTCAGAGTTCCTCCCTTTCGCGTTTCTTCTTACTAGTTCTCTAAGCATACTTCATCTTATTCTTTAACAATGACAGAGAGGATAAAGATGAGGTCCATCTTGAGGCTGGAAGCGAAAGAGGCAGGATTAGATGCAGAAGCTGCAAACGCGTTTATTAACCAGGAATTGGAAATATATGACGCGGAGCAACAGAGAGCCGAAGCTGAGAGGAAGGCGAAGCAACAGAGAGCCGAAGCTGAGAGGAAGGAAGAGAAAGAAAGAACAGAGAGGAGAGAAGCCCAGGAGAGGGCAGATAAGAAAGAAGCGGAAGAACGTCTTTTGGAACAGAAGAAAATTGAAGCAGAGATGGAAACTCGCAGAGAGAGAGAGAGAGACAAGGAAAGACAGCATCAACTGGCGCTTAAGGCTCTAGAGAGTCGGGGCGCCTCTACTTCGACTAACGGAGAGCCGTCTTCGCCCCAGTCTCAATCAATGGACCTCTCCAGTACTCAATCTGCCCAATTAACTGCTATGTCGTTTTCTTTAGAATCTTTTCCTAGCCCTAACGAAAAAATTGACAGCTACCTAGAAAAATTCGAGAGACTCGCGAATCTCTATGGGTTAGAGAGTACCCGCTGGGCGCTCAAACTTTCAACGTCACTGAAAGGCAATGCTTATGACGTGTACACAAAGCTGGGACCGAATCAACATGATTACGACATGTTGAAAAAGGCCTTACTACAGCAGTTTGAGATGACTGCCCGAAAGTTTCTGCAGTTGTTCAGAAACTGCCGAAAAGAGAGCACGGAAACTTTTCCCCAGTTCTCTTCACGTCTCACGGGTTATCTGACAAAGTGCATTGAATTATCTGACCTACCTCTTTCATATGAGGGACTCCTCGAACTTGTTCTTGTGGAGCAGATAAAATCCACTTTGTCGAATGAAACTCGTAGATTTTTGGCTGAACAGGGGGCAGTCAGGCTTGAAGACATACTCAATAAAGCCGAACGCTATAGCAATGCAATGGCCGAACTTCCCAGCACTAAACGTAAACCCACCGATGAGCCATCTCGAAAACAGAATCTAGAGCAGGCATCCTATTCTTCCACTTCCTCTCAACATTATAACCAACGAGATAACAATACCCAGAAACCTCCCCAGGAAAAATCGAAATTCTACAAAACCCGATACCCCCCCAACAACAATTCTGATCAACCCAACAAGCCTACGTGGCAGCGCGGTTACCAAGGTCAAGGAAAAGGGAAGACCCCTACACCAGGAACGTCTGATCAGGGCAAACAAACCGGTGCAAACCGCATTGGATGTTTGCATACAGCCTCGAAAGGTAGAGTCAATGTCAGTGATTCTCAACCTGAGGGGGACCGACCCTCAACTCGAGGAACTGTAATTTTGAACGGTACCTCTACTACTTGTCTTTTTGACACTGGATTAAGTTTTGACTGTATTGTCGCTAGGCACCTAGTCAAACCCGGTCAGGAGACAGAGGAAACCGTCAAACTTAGTGGAGTTTTCAGGAGTGATGCACCCAGGACGCTTCCTATCGCACTGGTAGAAATACACTCTGACTTTGTCAGAGGAGTTATTAAAGCGGCCATAATGGATGATCCGATCTACCCAGTTATCCTGGGATGTAGATATGTGTTCATTGGGAGACCTAAGGAGCCGATTGTGGCAGCGGTAACCACAAGAGGGCAAGCCAAGAAGGAGAGGGAGCCTGCGCCAAACTTGTTGCCGAATGAACTGAAGGAGGCGCAACAAAAGGACCCTACTCTGGCGCCCTGCTTTAAAAAACTGCCCATGGCTAAGGACCCCAGACACAACGGAGACATCTTTTCTAAGGATGGTGTATTGTATCGTAGAACGGGCAACCCGGACACGGGGAATAACCAGCTCCTAGTACCGACGCAGTACAGAAACCAGATCTTAGAAATGGGGCACTCTCTTCCCTTTAGCGGACACATGGGACAAAACGCCACTATTCAGCGAATAAAAAACCACTATTGGTGGCCAGGAATGAACTCTGACATTGTCAGGTACGTTAAATCCTGCGCCCAGTGCCAACGGGTAGCACCCAAGCACTTGACACCCCCAGTACCTATGGGGCAAATGCCAATAGTAGGGACTCCATTTGAACGGGTTGCTGTCGACATTATTGGTCCTCTGGAAAAGACCAAAAGAAGGAACAGGTTCATCCTGACCTTAGTTGACACTTGCACTATGTGGGCCGAAGCCGTACCGCTACCATGCACTAATTCCAAGCATGTCGCAGAAGCCCTTGTGCAAATTTTTACACGGTTGGGATTCCCTCAACAAGTTTTGACGGACAATGGATCCCAATTCCGTAGCCTGTTAATGGAGGAGATCTTTAAGATCTTGAGGGCCAAACATATCCACACAAGTCCCTACCATCCGGCCGGAAATGGGCTCGTGGAACGTTTTAACGGTACCCTCACCATGATGTTACGTAAGCTGGGTCAGGAGAAACCGGAAGACTGGGACCAATATATATCGGCTGCCTTATTCGCCTACCGAGAGGTACCCCAAGCGTCTACGGGTTTTGCGCCAGCTACACTTTTATTTGGCAGACCTATTAAGGGGCCACTAGAAGCCTTACTTCGGTCCCTGACAGACCAGAAGGCTGACGAGACAGTCGTCTCTGCAAGCAAGTATGTATCTGAGCTTAAGGAAAGGCTAAAGCTAGGATGGGATCTAGCTACTACCAACCTTAAGAAAGCCCGCGCTAAAATTACTAAAAGATACAACAAAGCTGCAAAAGAGAGAGAACTACAACCAGGGGAGAAAGTCCTATTGCTACTTCCAACCGGAAGCAATAAACTTCGCATCGGATGGCAAGGACCGTTTACCGTCCTTAAAAAGATCTCACGTACCAACTACAAGATCTCCATCAAAGGAAAGGAGAAGGTCTTCCACATAAATCTGCTAAAGAAATATTTGGAAAGACCGGTGCCATCCTCCGAGCATCTCCTGGCTGTCGCCATAGCAACGGAAGACGGGGAAGATGATGATGGTTGCATGGAGTATCCATTGCAACCCACAGAATCCTTTAAAGATGTCAAGTTCGGCGACAATCTCTCACCAGAACAACAAACAGAAACTAGGGCTCTACTAAAACAGTACAGTGCAGTCTTAACGGATGTACCTGGTCGAAGAAATCTCATTGAATTTGATATGAAATTAACAAATGAGACCCCTGTTCAAACCAGAGTTTACCCCATCCCGTACGCTAAAGCTGATGCACTTCGCGGAGAAATAGACAAGCTGCGTCAGGCAGGAATTATCAGTGAGTCTACATCTCCTTACAGCTCGAGCGTAGTGCTGTTGCAGAAGCCCAATAAGGAAGTTCGGCTGTGCATTGATTACAGGTTGCTAAACGCTGTAACGGAATTCCAGCCCGAACCTCTCCAAACTGTTTCTGAGTTGTTCACCAAGCTCAGCAAAGCTAAGATCTTCTCCAAGATTGACCTCAGTAAAGGTTATTATCAAATACCAGTCAAGGAGGAAATTAAACCTTTGTTAGCTTTCAGCACTAGTGAAGGACATTACACATTTAACGTGATGCCGTTCGGTTTGCATAACGCACCAGGAGTGTTCACCAGGATGATGAGGAAGCTTCTACAACCTTTGCAAAGTCCCCATATCCATAATTTCATGGATGACATCTTAATTGCATCGGAAACCTATGAAGAACATATTGCTACGGTTGCTATGCTCCTCAGGAGACTACAGGAAACGGGTCTCACAGCCAGACCTAGCAAATGTCTCATCGGGTTTGAACAGTTAGACTTCCTGGGGCACACTATTTCTCACGGATGCAGTTGGCCTATTAAGAAGAACGTGGAGAAAATTGTGGCAGCAAAAAGACCCCGAACGAAGAAAGACGTACGTTCCTTCATATCGCTATGTGCATACTATCAGAAGTACATCCAGAACTTCAACGGACTGACGGCACCTCTGACTGACCTCACAAAGAAAGGTTGTCCTGATAAGGTCATATGGGATCAAAAGTGCGAACACGCGTATAGCACTTTGAAAGGACAGTTGTCTGCATACCCCATTTTGAGGTTGCCTGACCTCAAGAAACCTTTTGTACTGAGAGTCGACGCGTCAGGTCAGGGCATCGGGTCAACACTGCTTCAAGCCGATGACAGTGACCTGAACATGCTATTTCCAGTTGCCTATGGCAGTCGGAAATTAAATAAAGCGGAACGGAACTACAGCGTAGTTGAAAGGGAATGTCTTGCTCTGATTGACGGTATCAGACGCCATCATGAGTTTCTTTATGGTACATCGTTCACGGTGCAAACAGACCACGCTCCGTTAGCATTTCTTGGTGCCAATAAAGAATTTAACGCTAGGATCATGCGTTGGGCCCTCCTTCTAAGCGTCTATTCTTTCAAAGTGGAATTTATTCCGGGAAGACAGAATGTCGGGGCTGATTTTCTGAGTAGAAACTGGTCTACAGAGGAAGAAGAGCAAACTGAAGATACCACTCATCCTAAAATCACCAATCAGGTCACCTCCATTGTCAAAAATGAAAACATGAAAAATGGTTTCATGTCTAAAAGTGGGGACGATTGTGACGTACGTCTAGTTTGACTAGTGAATTTTCCCTGATATGATGGATGATTTAAAGGGACCTTTAGCTTTTCATAACATTAGAACCCCTGAACATTTGTTGTAACTTTTCGTTTGCCAGAACGCATTCCACCGGGACTCATGTAGGATACAGCGACGAGATCAAAGAGACAGACCGAGGGATCTTAAGGGAGACTATCGGCGCTATCAAAGACAGTAGTTTTCCCTGATACGAGACGCAGTTGCTTGCCGCTAATTTCGCGTCTCGGTGTCAATCGAGGAACCGAGCGAACGGGGGAAAGCGAAACGGGCAGCAGCGAGCGGATACGAAGACCAGGGGGCGGCTTCTTCTCTTGATTTGGCGGTCAGATCCCCAAAAGTTCGTGAGATCAAATAAGTTGTCAAGTTTATCATGTCCCACTCAACTTACATTTCATTTTAGCTAAATAGACCATGTAGAACTAGACACGTTATCACTCGCTGGCCAGACCTTTACAGAAGCACTAGCTTTATTGAAATCTTGTTATAGATTTTCCCCTGGATTTTATATATATTTGCAGTGATTTCTATTTCTGTGCAAAGCGGTAATATATATTGTGTAAAGTGATCAGTGGTCTAGTCATTCTATTTCAAGGGATTTTGTGTTAATTTAAATCTATTTAATTAAACCATCTCAAGAGTTCCAGTTTTAAATATAATGATCTATCTACTATATTATTTCAAAAGATAATAGATGCTTAAATTAACTTTTAAAGTCGCGAAGGAATTTATAATTAATAAATTCAGTTAAGTCCTAGTTTTATAGATGTGTGTTTTTAACCACTAGAACTCGCGCAGTGTTTATTAAATACATAATTAAATACTCGAGTGTATTATAGGCTTAACGGGAAATTCATCGCGCTTTAGAAGGTTATTTGTTTTCGGTATATTACATGTCTTTTTTTTCTTTCATACAGAGTGATCGTAACCTGTGCGATCCCAGCATTAAGAAAGCAATAAAGAAATCAATCTAAGCAAAGCAAAGCATAAACAGTGTGTAGAGTTCCCCGACGCAGAACTTGTTGAGACTGTGTAAATTTTTAATCTTTGAGGCGATTCTATGTTTGGAATTCCGCTATCTAACTTATAGCAAAGAAAGCACACCCAAAGACAAATTTAACGCACCATCAAACAACTTAAGTCGTAACGGGAAGAAGAACACTGGCCCGAGCTTTGTTAGTTTACTGACACAGAGAGATAATTCATAATTTCCTGAACAGTGATGTGACTAGTTTTCTCACTGGACTTAAACCATACCTCACGGATAAAGTGTACCAGCACGCGTAAGAATTTTGTTATCAGCGGCATAGTCAAATAGACCACACCATCCTCACCCCGGTATCAGAGACCGTGCCCTCCCATAGAAACTGTTATTAGGAAAAGAGACACAACTACAGATTCATTTTCCAGCGATTTCGGGATCCTTTTATGTGCTGACCGCCTACCCGATAATCTGGGGCTAGAACTTGAACAAACACTCATACATTTAGTTGAGGTGTAACTGCTGTTGTGTTATTCTATGGAGTGCAAGATTTTTTCACATCGTTAAGTGAGAGCAAGATGAGTGAAGGCCTTTGCTAGCGCGTGTATGAATGACAGGAAATTAATTCTTTTGTGTGACCATTTTGTTAACTTGCTTACCTGGTAACATATATCTTTTCTGTATACCCTACATTGTTCCTTTAAGTGGGATAGTTGATAATTTGTTAACTCTGTTTAAAACCACCTCCTTTCCATTTGCTTAGTAAAGGGAAGAACAGCTGGGAAGAACAGGTTTTTTTTTCTATCACTTATACCTAACTTGGTAACACCTCTTTCAGAGTAATTAACTTTACTGTTAGGTTAACGTACCTATGTTTCTGATATTATCTATCTTTGGACTGGGTTTGTCTTTGTCTAATAAGCGGGAAGGGCTTAGTCGATACCAATCTTCTTCACCCCTCCCAAACTTGTTATTTGCATTTGTGTACTTATGATAATTTATGTAATATCTGATATTTTTAGTAATTGATGTTTAAAGTGAATAAAATCACCTAAACTCATTTAGTTCTGTGTGTTGGATATACCCAAAGCCCAACATTTCCCCTATTCGTTTAATATAGTTTGTATCAACGTCGTGTGTGTGTTTGAAAACACCGAATCGGTGAGCGCGCAGATGCGAGTCTGGAAAACTGGCAAATAATTGTTTGACCAGGAGAGTGAAAGAGAAGATTGAGAGACACGATTTGTCGTAAATAAGTCTGTCTTTACTCTCCTCCAGCACGCTGTGAAGTAACTATTAAATCTCTACATTTTCTATCACTGAGCTTTCCATCATCATTTTCCACTCTAAACCGGACCACTATTTCTACGACTCTTTTCTCTCAAAATAAATTTACGACAATCACACAGAATTTATAGTTCAAGTCCGCCTGGGTTGGTCGAAACCCTGGAAATGACTTAGCATTATCTATTTAGCATGATCAAACCCACGAATTAACTTATTGTATCTATCTGCTTAGCATGATCAAACTTAGAAAATGACTTATAGTATCTTGCTGCCAGCATAATTAAACCCAGGAAATGACTAATGTTATCTTACTGCTAGCATGATCAAGCCCACGAAATGACATAGTATTTATCTGCTGGCATGATAAAACTTAAACCATTCTGATGTATCTTAATGCCCTCTATAATCAAACCCAGGCCTGTTGTCTATCTGCTAGCATGATCAAATCATGGAAATGACGTATATTATCTCACTGCTAGCATGATCAAAACCAGGAAATGACATGTGTTATTTTACTGTTAGCATGATCAAACCCATGAAATGACTTGTATTATCTTACTGCTAGCATGATTGTGGCGAGAGGTTTTATTTTGGCGCTAAGATCAGTATAGTACTGACAATTACAGAAATAGAATTTCTGCAGAAAATGGTGAAGTCCCAGTGTCTGAGAGAACTACTGGTATCACAAATTAGTTACGGCTGTGAATGTTCTGATCTCGAAAAATTAGTAGAGAGGAGACCGACATAAAGCGCCACCTCCGCTGTGTAACTAACTGTGATATTAATAAAACAAGGAAACAGATTTTGCTTAACAATGATAAAATTGACAAGTCTTCAAATACAATTTCCTAAGTATTTATTTAGTATATACACTATCTACTCTTGTGCTGAAGGGTGAATGTTGAAAAATGGAAGGTAATGGATTTGTAAGTTTACATATGATTTACAAATGTTTATTTTTATAAAAAAAAATATATAAATATTTTACAAGAAGTTTTCCAATTATAGGAACAAAAAATTATATCAGCTGTGCTGTTATTTAATTATAGTACATGGATCAGCTGTGCTGTTAATTAAGGATATAACACTTCTCAGCTATGCTATTAATTTTGTCTCTTGCTATGATAATTTCACTTTCTCATCACTGACAGTTTCTATGCTCACAATGCTGACAGAAATGGTACGAATGAGCACTCATCTCTTAAAACGTTCTGTTCTCCTTAGTTTGGTTCACACCACTCCTGCTGAGGCTCGTTACTTTAGCCCACCCAAGACTGAGGGGGACTAAAATGTAGCTTTTGTACAATCTCTATGCTCCTGCGAAGTTCCAGGCAGCAGGTTTTTAGGACACAAATAAACCTGTAACAAAGCAAAAATAGGGGCTAATTTCTGTCCTCAAGCCCACCTATTTCTAGTGTGAGTGAAATGAGCGTGTCTCAGATGTATGCATGTAGGATGAATGACAACATGGCTCAGTATGATTTAGCAATAGCGAGACAAGACATGTGTCTACTTGCAAAGCATTCTTTCTGATAAACTAATACATGGATACATTCAATAATATAGATTCAATACATGAATAAATTTAATACATGAATACATCCCATAATATAAATCAATACATGAATAAATCCAATAATATGTACACCTAGGTGTGATACAACAATGTCCTTCCCCCTATACTATACCACGTCCTCTCTGTCAAGTGCTATACTAGCTGGTAACATATATCCTAACAATATTGTTATGTTCTTATGATAGGAGTATATGAGACGAGGACTGTTTGGTGATATATCAGGTGGGAGTTATAGGAGACAATAGATTGGAGTTAGATGCGACAATAGATTGAGTCCTGACAAGGACTGTTTTGGTTATATTGCAGTTGGAGTTAGATGAGACAATAGATCGAGTCCTAACAAGGACTGTTTTGGTTATATTGCAGTTGGTCTTATCTGAGACAATAGATTGAAGTATATGAGACAATAGATTGAGTCCTAACAAGGACTGTTTTGGTTATATTTGCAGTTGGTTTTATCTGAGACAATAGATTGAGTCCTAACAAGGACTGTTATGGTTATATTTGCAGTTTGGAATTATCAGAGACAATAGACTGAATATAGGAGACAATAGATTGAGTCCTAACAAGGACTGTTTTGGTTATATTTGTAGTTGGTTTTATCTGAGACAATAGATTGAGTCCTAACAAGGACTGTTATGGTTATATTTGCAGTTTGGAATTATCAGAGACATAGACTGTTATTTTCACAATTAGGAGACAATAGATTGAAGTATGAGTCCTATTAGTCTTCGTCTATTCAATCATATACATTCATAGGGAACCCAAAATATATTAAATATATACAGGTGTAGGTAGTATAATGACACACAACAAATACCAACATTATATGCCTGCTGAAGGCCTATTTTCCTAAAGGTTATCGTAAATTTATATTTAAACAACGGCCAGTTTAAGCTTCTTCCTCTTCAGTCAGTATCTCTGGCGTCAAGTTCGGGATTGCGTGTTTAGCATAAAATTCCGCCCTATTATATAGGCAGGTAACTGCTTAAGAAAGGCTTTCGGTTGGTTCCTGGCGGAGCAAAATGATTGGTTTCCTCCGGTTTCGTCTTTTGCTCATACAGCCTAATTTTATTCAGTTTTTAGCCGCCATCTTGCGTGAACTGTATAATTTATTCTGTCTCAGAGACTGGTGAACGGTGCAAGTTGATTGGTTGAAGCAAATCTGTATCTCGACATAGTGATTAACAAAGTAGTGGGTTACACTTCGTTTCACGACAATGATGAAGACCAGAAAATGACTTTTAGTATCTGTCTACCAGCATGATCAAACCCAGAAAATTACTTATATTATCTTACTGCTACCATGATAAAACCCAGGTAATGACTTATAGTATCTAACTGCCAGCATAATCAAACACAGGAAATGACTTATAGAATCTATCTGCTAGCATGATCAAATCAAGGAAATGACCTATATTATCTCACTGCTAGCGTGATTAAAATCAGGAAATGACTCGTATTATCTTACTGCTAGCACGATCAAACCCAGGAAATTACTTATATTATCTTACTGACAGCATGATCAAACTTATGAAATGACTGACAGTATCTATCTGCCAGCATGATGAAGCCCAGGAAACGACTTATATTATCTATCTGCTAGCGTGATCAAACCCGGGAAATGACTTAGTATCTTAATGCCAGCATGATTGAACCCTGGAAATGACTTATAGTATACTGTTCAACAAAAGAAACGCAACATTATTGCAGTGGTAATGGACACCAAATTTCAAACTTGTACCAAAATTTTATTTTACGGAACTAATGTTTCAATCTTGGCATGCAGAATCTTTCAGACTTTAACAATGAAATGATGATCATTAAATTTGGTTTGGACTTTTATTCTTTGCGACTGAGGCCTCCGTTTCAGTAAGGTGTATGGCCTCCTCTGGCCTCTATCAGAGAACGACATCTCCTTGACATGGATCCGATTAGCTGTTGTGGGATGGCTGCCCACTCTTCCCGCAGTGCAAGAGACAACTGTCGGAGATTGCTGGAGCCACGTCTCGCTGGCGGAGTCGTCTGTCGAGTTCATCCCATAAGTGTTCTTAGGGTTCATGTCTGATGACATGGTTGGCCACGGAATGGTCTGGACGTTGTTGTCAGCGAGGAACTGGGTGGTGAGTTGTGCCACATGAGGTCGAGCGTTATCCTGCTGAAAAATTGACCCTCGTGCAGCCAGAAGTGGAAGGACGTGAGGACGAAGAATTTCAGTGACGTATCGTTGGGCATTCAGGCGTCCTTCAATTTGCACCAGGTCACTTCTTCCCATGAAGTTGATCGCCCCCCACATCAGTACACCTCCACCACCATGTGGAGGAGCCTCATCAACGCTGTTCTGGGCGTAGTGCTCATGGACTCTGCGGTAAACTCTTCTCCGTCTATCGTGTCACCGGAGCACAAAAAAAAGATTCATCACTAAACTAAACCCGTCTCCAGTGTTTCCCAACGGTCCATTGACGATGCTGATTCGACCACTGCAGTCGGTTCTGGCGATGCCGTTCCGTAAGAACATGACCTCTGCAGGGTCTTCTAGCCTAAAGACCAGAGTCGTGCATCCGGTTCCTGACCGTTTGATCTGAAATTCGACGAGCTGCTGACATTGACTGGACTGTGGAGGACGCAGATGCAAGTCGATTCCTGAGGTGACGCAGCCGTATGAAGCAGTCTTCGGCAGGAGTTGTGACTCTGGGTCTTCCACTGCGCGGCCGGTCTGCAACTGAGCCAGTTTCTTGAAATCGCCTCCAAAGGCGACTAATGGTGCTTCAAACCACATTAAATTATCTGGCCACTACACTTTGTGACTGTCCAGTCTGTAAACGTCCAATGATGATGAGTCGTTGTTCTGTAGTGGGATGAGCCATACTTGCGCATTGAATTTTCAACTGAATTTATTCGAGGATCGTCAATCTTTTATAGGCATTCAATAATATGGTAAGAGAGTTTTGTGTTCAGTAAGTTTCACGGGATTCTCATGAACCTGTCACGAGTTATTGTCAAAAATGTTGTTTTGACCTTGACCTCTTTCATGACCTCACGAATCATGAGGTGAGTACAATTCAGGTAACCACGAGAAGTTAATAACCAGGTGGACACAGTCGATAGGTTGACTGATGTCCAATCAACGAATATCTTTTATAAAAGTAACACCAAAAAAAGTTACGTTTCTTTTTTTGAACAATATATATATCTGCTAGCATCATCAAACCCAGGAAATAATTTATATTATCTTACTGCCAGCATGATCAAACCCAGGAAATGACTTATACTATTTTGCTCTACATGTGTTGAGGACTGCTGCATGGTTTTGCCAGCATCTCCGTTTAGTTTTATTTGAGATGGTCGCACTATGCAGCATTGCCTCTAGTCAGACTTCTAACGCGATGCATACGTTACTTGCTGACGTATGATTAAGTTTACTACTATGTTTTATCTTTGCCCCGTGTAGTGCCCGGGGGGCGGGCAACTTGTAAGACAAAGAAATAAAAGGGCAGGTCCCGAAGCCATATCGTACAAGGTGACTAAGATAATGTTGTCAATGAGGCTGGCTACCTCATCATGTTAAACAAGTTGTTACATAAACCACAACTACAAGTTGTTACATAAACCACAACTACAAGTTGTTACATAAACCACAACTACAAGTTGTTACATAAACCACAACTACAAGTTGTTACATAAACCACAACTACAAGTTGTTACATAAACCACAACTACAAGTTGTTACATAAACCACAACTACAAGATGTTACATAAACCACAACTACAAGATGTTACATAAACCACAACTACAAGTTGTTACATAAACCACAACTACAAGTTGTTACACCAACAACTACAAGTTGTTACATAAATCACAACTACAAGTTGTTACATAAAACACAACTACAAGATGGTGTGAACACTATGTGCTGGCTTTCTGCAAGGGCCCAGCTGCCGTGGTAGGTCCATCGTTTACATGGAGTGAAAAGCAAATAGAAGATGATTAATAATATTTGAAAAGACAAAGATAATGAGACAAAATGCAGCAAATGGTACCAAGATGGCACTTAAAGAAACACCCTGACAGGATAAAGAATCATACATATATTCTAGCAGCAATATAGACGCCGGTGCGCAACTAGATAGTGATACCAATATAAAAATAGAAGAGGCAAGAGGAGTTATAACTATATTTGGAAAATATAGAAATCAAAATAAAACAAGTTCAACCCAAAAATCAGAATCTTGATCTCAAAAATCAAGCCAACTCTATCATGTGACTGAATCACGTGGGCTTCTTTGTTGTGTATGACATGCGTGGGTGTTTGTAAATAGATGATGTTTGTTCATATCTGTGTGAATATCTGACGTGTGTAGGTATAAGGTGGAAGCAGGATGTACTGGGACATTTCATTCGTGTGAATGATCACGTTATGTTTTATCTCCCTGTATATTTGCATGTAATAATGTATGCTTATAAACTACACATTACAAATATTTACTTGTTTAATCACATGACGTATGTTCGCTCCGTATGGCTCTCGGGGGCCTAAAAGAATATGTGATCGTATTGCCTCCGCTGCTTTGCAGCAGTGGTCCAACAGTGGCCAAAACTCATAAGTATCTAATATGGGCTTCAACGGCGTCTACCTTCGCACAAGATTACTCTTGGCAGATTTGTAAACAGAAGGGTAATGACACTTCTATCTCTAGGTAGTATTCACAAGAAATTCAGACAAGCTACAACAATGCTGCATTGGCTGAGCACGTTAATTCTAGAATCTGCCGACAACTTTTATGAAGAATTAAGCAATGATTAATTTTAGCTCGTTAAGCCCCAGCCTTATTTACTCAGTGGAATGCTTATTATTCTGGTATAGCTCTGTTTAGAGTAAGTTTAGTAAATTGACTGAGACAAACATGTTAAAAAGTTAGTTGCTTATCCTTTGCAGGACGTGGCAATCATCCCCAGCTATTTTATTGGCTGTTAGTGATTTTTCTAGGCAATTTTTTTTTCATTCAGTAGTTTGCCATTGCTTTCTGAACGGTACGGCGCTTATACCATTGTTAAAAATCCACACAAAGCGATCTGCTACCAAACCGCCTGCAGCAGGTTTCGAACCTGATATATCTGGATTATGAAACTCCGTTCATATCCATTAGGCCACAGACGCCGACAAACATGTAGTACATTTAAAATGATTGAATCAAAGTTAAATTTGTATATTAACAAATAACAGATTTAATAATCATTTAGTTTTAACAAGGGTTAAAATAATTGAATAGTTTAAAAGACAAGGTTCATCATTGAATGATAGTAGATTTTATGAAAATAGTTCACTTTGGTAGCTTATGGCTTAGCTGCCATTAGTAGTTTCTGCTCCCGCTGATGAGCTCTGTGCAGATAGGTCACTGGAGTTCTCAGGTCTCTGGGCAAAATTACAGGTGCAGCACATTTCAAGTACAATCAAGAAGTAACTGCCAAGCTGGTCCGCCGTTTCTGCGTCAGTCCACTTATACTCTCACTTTGTTCCAGAGATTAGTACTTTCCTTGTACCACCAACAACTATGGTAACAGAATAGAAACGAAACGCTCTCCTGAGTTTTGCGTTTTCCCGACACATACATATGTGTCCCTTTCTTATTCCATCATCCCATTTAACTCAGAATTTACCCTCGATTAGGATTAAACTTAATCCCCCTAGAGAAAACTTTCTTTACATTTACATTGAATAGCCTTATCTTTATTTTACATTTAAATGAAAAGGTTAATAGTACAGATAGAATATATTTACATTTACATCTCCACTGTTTGAAAAGTGTTCACAATATAAACTGAATCTGTTTTCATTTACATTTACACTGATTAAAAAGTTTGAAACTTTCATTAACTTTAAAATGAATATGTTTACCTAGACATTTACACTGGTTTGAAACTGTAAGTAATATACTTAGAATGTACATTATTTCTTTCATCTTTCCCTCCCTGATCCGTATGGAACTTGGGACTACCGATGCTTTTAGCTCTCTGTAAGGAACTAGCAATAAAGCAGTCATGAGCCCTTCCAGTGGTGGTTCATTAATTCATCATTCTTTACGCTGAGGTTGCCAGCCTCAAATGACTTGGGCATCCACTGGCGATTTTCACATATTAAAATTCACATGGCAAAATATACATATTAGTTCACATGTTAGTAATGAAAAATATAGAATGTCAAATGACAACTTACGCCAATCCTGGCTCACAGACTTTTTCTTCAGATGAGTGAAGTTAAAGCATTTGATTAGGCCTCTTATATGTGTTCTTGGGGTCGTTACTTTTTATAAGATAATATGACTCCGTGTGTTTCAGTTTCCTCAGCCTTCCTTATTAAAATGGGTTTCCTGGGCTATGTAAGTCCTTCAAGATTGTTCCACAAAGTCCGGCCTGATAAATGGAAATTCTGAATTCTAACTTCTGGAATGTCTAATTGTGTCTTGGCAAGCGAGATTCTCACAGTGAACTAGACTTGAAAAGCGCGAGGTTATATTCACTGTCCTCCCCCGTATTTGTTTTTTTTAAAAATGGGGCTACTCAAAAGCTCCAATCATGTTAAAACATGCGTGTTAAGGGTGGGGGGGGGGGGGGGGGGGGGGGGGGGGGGGGGGGGCGGGGGGGGGGGGGGGTGGGGGGGGGGGGGAGGGGGGGGGGGTGGGGGGGGGGGGGGGGGGGGGGGGGGGGGGGGGGGGGGGGGGATTTCAAAATATTCCTGACATGCAAAAGTGTTGAACATAATTTAGAGGTCACCTTTCCCATATATGATATGAAAACATCCAATCCCTGGCAGGCAAACTCACCAACACATCTGTAAACTCATACAATAATGTGTTTCAAATGTAACAATTTATTACTATCTAAAGTAATCTTGTTTTAACAAGTCGGACAGGAAGCGCTTAGGTCATCCGTGTGTGCCCAAAACGTGTCACCCAGACAAGTAATTTCTTATCTGTCGCGCACCCTGGCTTTATCAGCAATTATCCAAATACACTGGCGATGTGGTGTTAAGCTGATGTCTGATGTCGGCCACTGCTGATATTAACCCAAATGGTTGTCGATAATATTATCTCAGCCGCTCTTGCAAATGTTTAACAAACAGACGTGATGATTTATCTCTGAGAGGGGTGTAAGAAGGAAAATCCAAAATATTTGTTACACGTAGCAGAAAAAGAAAGAAAGTGCGACACGCAATAAAAATCAGTACAAAAATGTAACTGATACTGCCGTAGTGAAACAGAGATCGAGAAAGGTCGCCCCATTCTGTCACATAATAGTTCTACTGTTCCTCCTGTGATGACTCCATGCTCCATAAGAAGAAAGAGATAAAATAATCAATAATCTTGTAGCGAAATTTGGTTCCTCTTGCTTTGTTGTGGGAAAAAAAATGTGTAGCGCCACTCCCACACACACACACCAGCGCAAGGTCAGCGCGGCGGTCTTTCTTTGAAGTTTGTAGTAGACGGGAAATGTGACTTAAGGTTAAAAGCCATACAGTATTACCGAAGAATGATGAAATAGCTAATAAGAATGAATGGCGGACTTTCAAAGTTTGCATTTACTGGACATTAAATTATTAACTACCGGAGAACGCCCGGTTGGAATAATATTAAATAAAAATAATTCAACAAAGGAGATAGACTAGGAATTATATCCAAAAGGATATTATTCAAATATAAATAGTTTTAAAGATAATTAATATTTTTCACCTTCATCACATCGGCTAAAAGTTAGCTAATAATCTTTAAAAATTTATTACACTAACAAGCCTCAACGGATTTGTATAAAACTTATATGTAATGAAAGCCTCATATGGGGAAAAGGAAATGATACATAGAAAGGACGGAAGAATATAAGTGTGTAGTGAACAGAAGAAAAAAACAAGTACAAGAAAAACACAGATTGCTTCAAATAGCCTCAAACCAGGAGATGAAACGAAAATCTTTTGGGACTTTTAGAGGTGCTTTCTCGTACGCGCGAGAGACTGAAATATAAGGACAGAGGGACGCGTTGAAAATCACACACACCAAATCCAGAAGCCAAAGTGAGAAACTGGAAGACAGTATCTGCAAGAAAAGTTATTTTTTCACGCTGCATGCAGGGCAGATTAACTTCAACCAAAATAATCTCTCCGTGAGCTTATAGATCCTAAGAGGGTATGTAAGTTTATTAAAGATATATGTATGAATAATATCATTTTATTTCAGATTTTATTTCTGATTGATTGTATCAGATATAATAAAAAAGAGAATGACGTTAACCAGAGATAACCTTCACCGGCATTGTCAGGAAGCATAACCATTAATTGGTTAGCCACATATATCATGGCTAGTTCTTGCCTGGAAGCTTACGACATACCAGCAAGTACATAAGTGACTTGACATCCATAAGTGGAAGGCAAAGGTTATATCGTACCCATGTATCATAACCTATGATTTATTCATGTAATTTGTTAATTCTGCACAGTATACATTATCTTATCATGCTATCTCTGTAACATACTACCATGATTCATTCATTTATATACAAACACTGAAGACATGGTCGCATCATGAACAGTAGTTGGTGGTGAGATTGTTGGAACAACGTGGCCACCTATTACTTCTTGTTCCAGGTTTTTATGATCAATGTTTATGATCATTCCTGATCGAGAAACTAAAGACTTGAAGAAGTTGATCCAGCTCACTGAAGCCTAGAGGTCAACCAAACTTCAACACCTTAGTCCCCCGTAGTTATAGGGCGGGCTGAAGGAAAGTCTTCCGTACTCCAGTGTGTCGGAGGAACCTCGAGCAGACGTGGCTAAAGTTGAGTTTCTTTGTATCCATCCAACAAATCCTGTGAGCAGTTTCTAAAACGACTGTCTAATGATGACAACTAGATGGCAAGAGATAATGTGACAATCCTTTTGTTGTAAATTCAGTGGAAGCTAAATCCAAGACTTTTTCTATTAGTTATTTTAATTTGTAACTGTAAATAATCATACATTTTACCATCTTCCAACACCCATTTATCATTACAAGAATATATAGATGTACATAATAACTTGGATAATTGTACTCATTTGACTTGTTAAATTTTTAACTGTTAAATTTTGAGTTACCTTTTCAAATTTAATTATATTATCACATAGGGTTACGATAGCGAAAGTAGCAACTTATACTTCTGAAGCCTAAATCTATTGTCCAGCTCAGAGTATTCACAGCTGTAACTCACTTGTGATACCAGTGTACTTCTCGGGCACTGGAAACTTCATACTTTCTGGAGAGAGATTCTACTTCTGCTCTACCACTATTATCATAATAGGAAAACCTTTCGCTACAAATCTTCATCTTTTTCTTTTTACTCCTTAATGAGCACGGAACTACCTCTACAGCTGGCCTCTTATAGGAAGCTCCCACCGACGCATGAGGTCTTACAGTGATGGTTTTTGTAGCAATCTATTTTACAAGTAATTTCTTATCTGTCGCGCACCCTGGCTTTATCAGCAATTGTCCAAATACACTGGCGATGTGGTGTTAAGCTGATGTCTGATGTCGGCCACTGCTGATATTAACCCAAATGGTTGTCGATAATATTATCTCAGCCGCTCTTGCAAATGTTTAACAAACAGACGTGATGATTTATCTCTGAGAGGGGTGTAAGAAGGAAAATCCAAAATATTTGTTACACGTAGCAGAAAAAGAAAGAAAGTGCGACACGCAATAAAAATCAGTACAAAAATGTAACTGATACTGCCGTAGTGAAACAGAGATCGAGAAAGGTCGCCCCATTCTGTCACATAATAGTTCTACTGTTCCTCCTGTGATGACTCCATGCTCCATACGAAGAAAGAGATAAAATAATCAATAATCTTCATCTTTTTCTTTTTACTCCTTAATGAGCACGGAACTACCTCTACAGCTGGCCTCTTATAGGAAGCTCCCACCGATGCATGAGGTCTTACAGTGATGGTTTTTGTAGCAATCTATTTTACATGGTGAGATTGCCAGGCTCCTCCACAACTTTATGTGAGTCTGCTCTGGCGATACTCCGGTGGGAGTTGTAGTAATATTCTGTTTCTGTCTCCACAGAGATGCTCATATGTCAGCCACATGTGGCTATTGCTGTCTCCACAGAGATGCTCATATGTCAGCCACATGTGGCTATTGCTGTCTCCACAGAGATGCTCATGTGTCAGCCACATGTGGCTATTGCTGTCTCCACAGAGATGCTCATGTGTCAGCCACATGTGGCTATTGCTGTCTCCACAGAGATGCTCATGTGTCAGCCACATGTGGCTATTGCTGTCTCCACAGAGATGCTCATGTGTCAGCCACATGTGGCTATTGCTGTCTCCACAGAGATGCTCATGTGTCAGCCACATGTGGCTATTGCTGTCTCCACAGAGATGCTCATGTGTCAGCCACATGTGGCTATTGCTGTCTCCACAGAGATGCTCATGTGTCAGCCACATGTGGCTATTGCTGTCTCCACAGAGATGCTCATGTGTCAGCCACATGTGGCTATTGCTGTCTCCATAGAGATGCTCATGTGTCAGCCACATGTGGCTATTGCTGTCTCCATAGAGATGCTCATGTGTCAGCCACATGTGGCTATTGCTGTCTCCACAGAGATGCTCATGTGTCAGCCACATGTGGCTAATGGATATTGGTTATATATTATGTTATTGTTACTATTATTGTTTATCAGAATCGACCTCACTGCACTCAGATCAAACCCATATTGTGTATAATGTGTTTATATCAATATAATATATGTGTGTGTGTTTGTGTGTGTGTGTTAGGATTCTGAACATTGGAATACTGAAGTTAAAGTGCTGATCTCAGCAAGACAAGTACTTTTAAAACGCTAAATATTCCACAGAAAAGGTTTTCAGAAAGTATTTCTGCCTTCCTCTGTCTAATACATGTCTTTGATCCACCATCACTACGTGTAAGTTTTTGGTGATTCTGTCTTATATACAATGAAACAACACGAAAATGCGGCACATCTGCAGTCCTGAAAAATGTCATTCTATTTTAATGTGACTGAGATATAATTTTCAGCGGGTTATTTGGTAAAGTCGACTAGCTGGTGGTACTATCCTGGTAAATAATATATTAAGGTCGACTATAGGGAAAGTTTTGGTTGTTGTATTGTTCGTTTTGTTAAGTGGTTAACTGGTTAATTGGTTCACGTTTGTTTATACAGATAGTTTTGTTGTTTTGGTTGGGTGTAATATGTCCCTATTATTGGTTGCTCAGCTCCTGTTGATTTGCTTCTATTTTTATCTTTGTTCACCTTTGTTAGTTTCGTTGGTTTGCTGCCTGGTAAGTTAGCTGGTAGTTTCGCTTCGTTTTCTTTGAAACCAGCCTGAAGATCAGATTTCCGGTCATGCTGCCGAGGAATGTTATTGCCTCAAAGCTCTCAAATGAAACCGCTGCAGATGTGCGACTTGAAGTCATACGTTGTGGAAGCAGCCGTTACTATCCGGTTTCTTCTTATGATCATTGCCGCTTCTGTCAGCTTACTGGTTGTGAACAATGTATCTTTCTTCTTCTACCCGTCAACCTGGCCCGTTCTCGACTGCTAAACTGTAGTGTACACAAGATGGGATTGAAAAAAAATCGAAAAAAGTTGATTCGTCTTACGAGGACAAAAGACAAAGAAAGTAGTCTACGTTACGGCCACAAGACCTTCGTCAGGAAAAGAAAGAAAGTGAAGGCTAGATAGGAGACATAAGAACTTAAATGAATATAAAAATAAATATAAAAAATAAATAAATAAAACCTAGGTACTTCCCTGAAGGCGAAGCATCCTATCACGCTTGGCTGAAAGGAAGTGACTCTTGACCCCGGATGTACACAATACATACTAAGAAACTAAAAAACGAAAAAATACCCAAATGTAATAAAAGTGGGGACTGGAAATAGAAGAGGAAATATTATGGAGGATGGCATAAAAATAGAAGAATAGGATAAGAGTGGAAAGAGTCAAAATAGAGCAAGAGAGGAAAGGGTGGCCTCAGACAAAGGTGTGGAAAGTGTTGAGACCGGCTGGTTTTAGACACCCCATGCGGTGGATAAGACGGTTCTCAAGCTTTGTACACAGCGTCCATTTTGAGAACACGGTCATAAAAATTTAAGACAGTGGAGGTACAGTTGCCAAGAAGGTGCTGGAATTTAAAAAAAAAAAAAACCTCGAATGATCTTGTAAAGTTTCTTTTCTTCTTTCCACTCTGTAAAGTGTCAGTCGGTATGCTCTGTAAGGAAGAGTGGTGTGTTGTTGAGATCAGGCATGCTCCAGTCTACCCAGCTGTAAATGGGTAACTCACCCTAGTCCTGAGTTAGGGAAGGCAAAGGCTCCAGGGGAAGCAGGCCCTAAACTTGGTCACTCCAACCGACGCAGGATGGTGTATGTATGAAGTAGAAGTGTAGAGTGTGATTACCGCGAATGGTGTACTGTTCGTGTGCTGACCAATATAACCACTCATACACTTGTGTCTACAAGGCACCAATGCAGACTGCTGGAATCTTTGTTTACTCAATTTATTCAGACGTACACACTGGGACATACGAGTACATCATGGTATGTTGACATATCAATTTGTAGGTATACATAGCAGATCTGAAGTCATGACACATTCAGAAATAATGGGCAGTACATCAAAAGTTCAATGTCATGATATATTATGGCCGCATCCCCCTATCTGACTAAACGCGTCAGTGAAGGCAGATCGGTAAATAACTAAAGTTATTTGACGTCCATAGTTTGTAGCATATATTATGAAACCACGAAAGAGGGGGTTTCTAGCAAGATTGAGATCTCCCTGTCACTGTCCGATAATAGGATAAATAATCTGTTCTCTTGGCAGTGATCAAAACATATGATGACCGAAATCTAACATGGCTGCCTCCCTGAGTTGTCGTTCACTCATTCATAGGAAGGAGAATATAAGCCAGAGTTAATTTATAATGGGTATATAAATGATTTCATAAATGTTTCCATACAGCTCTACGGTGATCAGGTTAATTCACGTAGCCATAACCGCTGCAGGAAAGTCTGTCATCTTCGTCGATACAAAACACGACCCTAGCGATACGAAGCACAATGTTCCATCTAGGTCGAATCGACATGAGATCATCAAAATAGGGTCTGGCAATACATGGAGTCCGAATTATACATTGTACCGTACCTTAGGAGAGTCTCTAACATAAACTATAGTAGAGATACCATCTCCTTTAGAAGAAAACCACTCCATGAATCGTATTTCCTTAAGAATCTACCAGTCCTTTGAAAAATGCGTACCCGCCATTATCACAGTACATCGGAACTCATCACGACTTGTCAAGACAACTCATACTTCCGCTAGACCGGAATAATAAGAATCTAGTCCCGCCTACCCATCCAAAATATACAATATAGGACTGATTCTACTTGTACTAATAATATGTAATACATATGAATTCAGGCCATAAACATAATAAGCAAATTAATATATTTTCTGGCCCTAAAAAATAAGTACAAACGTAAGAGCAATCCATGCGCCGGATCAATATCAAGAACGATTACTCCTATAATCAAAAGTGTGAATCAAACATGGATTCTCTCGCTTTTCCCATAGACAGCATTTCCATACACAAATGAATGAATGTCTATATTTTTTCCATATCAAATAGCCATATCGATTTTTGTAATATGTGCGTCAAAATATGCACGCAACAGATTACCACACCCCTCGGGAAAAAAAAAATGGTACATTTTTTTTTTGAAATACATCTAGGAGCAACATACAATAGGCTCACAACGCACCAATACAATGTATACCTACAAATATTTCCAGAGAGGTGTCACCAACGCATACTACAATAATAGCAATGACACAATTTCCACCTTAGTTTATACATAAATTTCATCTAAGATATCTTAACATCATGATCATCAAAGACGAAAAACATTGAAAGATCAGCGGTGAATAAATATCAATGAACCGCTAAGTAGTGTTACAATCAATATATGATATATTACATATGTGTACACATTTCAACATAGAAACAACTGTATCAAAGTTGTATAACAGTTATGAATCATGTGGGCATCTAGACAAAATATCTGCCATCACATTTTCTGACCCACGGATAGCTCGCACCGAAAAATGAAATGGCTGTAGAGCAATCGCGTATCGCGTTGATCTCGTGCTCTTCAGATTTTTACTCTGAATAGCCGTAAGAGCTTTCTGGTCAGTTTCCACAATGAAATGCGCGCCCAGAAGAAATCTTTGCAGTTTAAGGATTGACCAAACCATAGCCAATAATTCACGGTCTAGGACCGAGTAATTCTTCTCTGCGGCATTTAATTTCCGAGAAATATACATCACAGGATGCAGAGTTCCAGAGTACTCTTGCATTAGTGCAGCTCCAATCCCGGTGGATGAAGCGTCACTACGAAGAATAAATGTCTTATCCTTAGAAGGCAATACTAGGATAGGTGAAGTAGAAAACATAGTTTTAACCTTATCCAAAGAGGATTGACATTCTTGAGTCCAATGGACTACATTAGGAGACCCTTTCTTTAGCAAGGAAGAAAGAGGTGACATAATGGAGGACAGATTCGGGATGAATCGTCCATAAAATTGTATTAGACCTAAGAGACTTCGTACTTGCTTTTTAGTCTTAGGAATAGAAATGTTAAGTATCTTACTTGTATTATGGTCTTCTGTTTTTAGGAACCCATGACCAACACGGTGTCCTAAGAAAGATATTTCGCTAAAACCAATACATGCTTTCGATGGTTTCGCTGTCAGGTTATGCTCGCGTAAGATAGACAATAGTTCATTTATACCATTATAGTGATCGTTCCAAGTATCACTGAAAAGACAGATGTCATCAAGATACGCAATGACATCTGAGCGATGAGATAGGATTCGACGCATCATGCGTACAAATGTAGCAGGGGCGTTCATAAGACCGAAAGGCATGAAATTCCATTGGAATATACCCCTAGGCGTCGAAAAAGCAGTAAACGGTTTGGCGTGTTCGGATAGTGGAACTTGCCAATATCCCTTAGACAAATCGAGTTTAGTAAAGAAGTGAGAATTCGATAGTCTCGTAAGTAGCTCTTCTAGTAAAGGCATAGGTTCAGCATCGAATTTAGTCACTTGATTCAATTTGCGATAATCCACGCAAAGACGTATGTTATTGTCTTTTTCCCGTACTATAACCATCGGCGAAGAATATGCTGATGTGGATGGTTCAATAATTTTTAACTCTATCATCTCATCTAACTCTTTCTCTACCTGTGCTTGAAAATGTATCGGGATAGGATACGGTCTGACTCTTATAGGACTATGGTCAGTAAGAATAATGTCATGTTGAATGACATCCGTTTGACCAGGAATGTCAGTAAGGACATCCTGAAATTGTTCTAACATAGTAGAAACTTGTTTCTGCTCTCCTGGAGATAATTCTGGAGAAATTGCAACATCTTTCCATGATTCATTAGAGTGAAGAGGAATCATTGGAAAAGGTAAATTTACATCCGAGAAACTCGTTTCCTCATCCTGTATTACTGACAGAGATGAGTACTGTCCATGTTGGACTGGAAAATCGTCCGTTGCCTGGAAAACAGGTTGTAAATAATCAGGACGTTCATGGAATTCCGTGAGCATGTTGATGTGGAAGGTTTTACGCTTCCCGTCAATATCGACGATATAGTCAACATCGGAAACTTTTGATATTATATCGTACGGACCTTTCCAAGAAATGAGAAGTCTATTTTCCCTACAAGGTAGCAAGACAAATGCTTTGTCACCTGGACAAAGTTGACGCAAACATCTCTTTTTATTGGCAAATTCCCTTGCCTTCTGTTTCGCAAATTCAGAAGAAGCAGTTGCCAATTTGCATGCTTCAATAATCTTGTGTCTAAGTGCGATGACATATTCATAAGAGGATTTTGTGTCATCGACAATATTATCAGCAGTTATAAGATCATGAAGTAAGGACATAGGACCTCGCGGTTTCGCGCCAAAGACAAGTTCAAAGGGAGAAAATCCTGTATGTTCGTTGGCGACCTCTCTATATGCAAAGAGAGCCGCGGGTAAAACCCTATCCCAATCCTGAGGATGATCTTCTGTTATCTTACCTAGTAGGTTTTTCAGAGTTCTATTCAAACGTTCCACCATCCCATTGGACATAGGATGATAAATACTACTCAGCGATCTCTCTATCTTCAGAGTCGACATTACTTGAGACATGGTATCCGATATGAGTTGGGTACCATGGTCGGATAATATTTCTGCTGGAAACCCCAGACGAGAAAATATTAACCAAAGAGCATCTGCGACATCAGCAGTAGTTATGCTCTTTAGAGGAACAGCCTCCGGCCAACGTGTGCACATATCAACACACGTCAAAATAAATTGGTGTCCTCTAGCAGACTTTATCTTAAATGGACCAATGATGTCTATCGCCATTTTTTGAAATGGCCGAATGGGAATGTCTGCAGCCTGAATAGGTGCATCATGGCGTGGACCTCTGGATTTAATCTCTTGACATACTTTACAAAATCGACAATAGATTCGTATGTCCTTATTCACAGCAGGCCAAAAGAAAGATTGAAGAACTCTAGCTTTAGTACGGGAAAAACCCATATGTCCAGCACACTGCGAATCATGAGCGTGCTGTAAGATTTTAACTCTCATATTTTTAGGCACAAGGATTTGAGAATGAATGGACTTAGCGGAGTCTTGTACCATACGTACAAGTACGCCATTCTTCATCGTAATCCAAGATTTACGATTTGTATCCTTATTCGGATCACCTTTTGTTGCCAGAGTAAAGAATTTCTTTAGAGTAGGATCATCTTCCTGCTGTTTGATAAAGGAATCGTGGGAAATCTCCAAGGGATCATCTTGGATCTGCGCATCATTATCTTCAGAATGTGAAGATTGTGGCATATTAAGAGCTTCAGCCCTAGTGATTACTGCATTAGCAGATTGCATATTAACATTTTCCCAATTAGAAATTTGCTGTGGAGTGCATTCTTTCACTCCATGAATGCGACCGATGATAAGATCAGCGATCGGATTCGGCAAGAGACATGCTTGCACCTCTCCTGTAAAGAAAGGCGTAGCAATATTGATAATGGCAGTGGAGTACTTCTCCAATGTGCCACCAAATGTTACACATTTGACTATATTGCCTGTAGCTCGAGAAGGATTTATGAGTGATTGCCTCACTCCAATGGTAGTGCACCCCGAATCGAAAAGAATTGATACCGGAGTACCATCTATTAGGCCCCTATTAAAGACAAGAGCACCCCTTCCATTATGCGCAATTGACGCATGGAGAGCGGGAAGCGGGTGACCGCAGCTTAAAGTAGACACTGTGGTTGGATCGAATAATGTTTTGCATTGCGAACACTCAGATGCTCTAGCAAAATCGAAAGCGGAATTTGCTACACTGTTGGAGTCTTTTTTATCATTATTCTGATTATCGGTGTCGTGGAACTCCTGTTGTGCAGAGTTAGCCTGGTAATAAGATTTACCATGTCTTTTGTGTTGTGATCTACCTCGGTTATAATTGTCTCTATAATTATTATTGCCTCTGTTATAACCCCTATTTGGGTTTGAATCATAATATTCATGATCATAATCACCACGCTCGTTATATTGAGTATCCCTGTAATATTGTTTCTGTTGTCTCCATGAAGCACTTGGGTAGTTCCTATAGCTACTCCCTTTCCGAGAATTTCTAACATTATGGGTACCCCTCGCGTGTCGAGGACTATCAGCTCGATTCCAGTTCTTCGAAGAAGAACCCTGATTTGAGTGGTTACATTGGTTTTGATACTTATTCCAATTAACCTTTTTATCAAATTTATTTTTAGCTCCTTGGAATTTGTGTGAGTAATTCTGATTATATTCTGTTGCCGAAGCAACTGGCATACTCTCTTTAATGTTAGAGTTACTAAGAATCATGTCAGGGTGTGCCGTGGCATACTGGTCACAATATTCTTCCATTTGCTTTATTGTACCAGGTTTACGCTCATGTAAGAACTCTAGGAATGATTTATTTACAGAAGACATGACCTTGTCTCTTAGCAATAAATCCGTAAGACCATCAAATGTTTTCTCTGTTTTGGATAATTCAATCCATCGTGAAAGTGTAATTCGTGCTTTTGAGATGAAATCTGAGAATTCTACACCTACCTCAGGTCTCATTGTTTTAAACAAAAGACGGTAACCTTCCTCAGACAGCTGATATCTCTTTATCAAAGCTGCCCTAACAGCATCATAATTATCTTTGTCGGCCTCTTCAACAAAATATAACTTACTCAGAGACTCCCCTTTTAGATTTTCAGACAACTGATTCACATACTGTGATTTGTCAACATTATGAGATCGACAAGCCCGTTCAAATCTAGAAAGCCAAAATGTTATGTCATCACTGGTAGGGTTAAACGCTGGTACCTTGACCTTGTACACAAAGGGTTTACCATTACCACCAGATGCCTGATTAACATTACTCATACATGTCAATTTTAATTTCTCTAATTCAAACTCATGTTCTCTTATTGCTTTTCTCTCTTCAGCTTCTCTATCTAATTTTTTTTGTTCTGCAGCAGCAGCAGCTTCTAATTTTTTCTGTTCTGCAGCAGCTTCTAATTTCTTCTGTTCTGCAGCAACTTCTAATTTTTTTTGTTCAGCTGCAGCTTCTAATTTCTTCTGTTCTGCAGCAGCAGCAACTTCTAGTTTTTTTCTGTTCTGCATCAGCTTCTAATTTCTTCTGTTCTGCCTCAAATCTCCTTTCCTCCATTTGCATCTGCAATTTCTTAAGTTCAGCAGCAGTATCAGCTTCTTTTTCTAATCTTTTTTCTTCAGCCAGAGCTTTTTTTTCTTCAGCAGCAGCTTTTTTTTCTTCAGCAGCAGCTTATCTTTCTAATCTTTTTTCTTCAGCCAAAGCTTTTTTTTCTTCTATTTGAAGTTTTCTCTCCTCAGCCGCAGCTTTTTTTTTCCTCAGCAGCAGCTTTTCTTTCTTCGGCAGCAGCAGCAATTTTTTTCTCTTCTACAGCTAATGCTTTGTCATATTGAGCAACAGCCCATTGTTCTAAGTCTTTTCCAGTCTTATCAAGAGATTTTCCTTGTGCAATGAAATAATCTAATGTAGACATATTGTCTTCTTAAATCAGAAACCTGAAAAAGTAAATAAATTACCCTCTTTCACGTTAATGAGAGACAAGTCTATACCATAGACTTAGTCTTAGTCCAAACTTGTATGGTTTATAATAACCAATGATAACTTGAGTACCTATGGACACAATAACTGTATCTCAAATACTGTGGGAGACAAGCCTTACAAAGGTCTTGTATACCTCAATGTAATCAAAGATCACTTTAGTACCTGTGGAAAAAATATTTCCCTTTACCAATCACTTTGGGAGACAAGCCTTACAAAGGTCTTGTACATTTTGTTTTATAACAATAACAATCATAAAGTACTGATCTGTACTATACTATCAGTGTATACCACTATACGTTTATGTCAACTAAAGACATTACAAAGGACAAACAAGAAAAGACAATATGAACACATTTGCAGAGATCAAATTAAATTAAATAGGAGAAATGAAAAAAATGATCACAGAAACCGTGATGATAACTGCCATAAGATAACAAGACAAATAACGCCACGGTGTATAAACATAAGGGTGTAAAAAACTGAAATGAAAGAAAAGATGAGACCTACAATTATACAAACAAATCAAACAAAACTAAGGAACACAAAATTATTACCAAAAACAACGAAGAAAAGAACACCTCATCACAACTAACAGAAATAGCAGCAAATTGTTGCTAACAAATTTCCAATTAAGAAAATGTGTACCTATAGAATACTAGTCCAGACCAATGTCACTCGGCATACCTTGTACTAGTCACACAGAACATAAACTAATTTAATACATAACAAATAACATGTAAGCATAAATAGCATATAGCATACAATATAATTTATGTCATGAATGGAATGTGTTGCAGGTATAGTGTTGTAAAGCAGGCACAGTTTATTTTAATACTAATAACTTGCCACTTTATTCAGTAATAGATTTAATTTTAAACTATTACACTGTCAATTTTTCTCTGTTGAGCATATGAAGATCCAACGATGAACTATGCACTTTATGTTCAACAACACTGTGATTCTTCTGTACGTTGAGAAATGTCAACAATACTGCTCCAGATATTTTCTACACTTGATACCACTGTCCTGTGTAATACTGTCTGTACAGCGAAAAACTGTCAACAAGCGCTGACCTAGATACAGCATCCTATCGGTAATACAGGTCAAGCTGACATCGACTGTATAGCTGTCCTACTGGTGTTGATGTGTTCAAACAAATGTTCTTTCAGCTGTAAACTGTGATTCTCAACACAAAACTGCGTAAGCTGGACCCAGGAATCTGGCTCGCCACTGTAAAGTTTCTTTTCTTCTTTCCACTCTGTAAAGTGTCAGTCGGTATGCTCTGTAAGGAAGAATGGTGTGTTGTTGAGATCAGGCATGCTCCAGTCTACCCAGCTGTAAATGGGTAACTCACCCTAGTCCTGAGTTAGGGAAGGCAAAGGCTCCAGGGGAAGCAGGCCCTAAACTTGGTCACTCCAACCGACGCAGGATGGTGTATGTATGAAGTAGAAGTGTAGAGTGTGATTACCGCGAATGGTGTACTGTTCGTGTGCTGACCAATATAACCACTCATACACTTGTGTCTACAAGGCACCAATGCAGACTGCTGGAATCTTTGTTTACTCAATTTATTCAGACGTACACACTGGGACATACGAGTACATCATGGTATGTTGACATATCAATTTGTAGGTATACATAGCAGATCTGAAGTCATGACACATTCAGAAATAATGGGCAGTACATCAAAAGTTCAATGTCATGATATATTATGGCCGCATCCCCCTATCTGACTAAACGCGTCAGTGAAGGCAGATCGGTAAATAACTTAAGTTATTTGACGTCCATAGTTTGTAGCATATATTATGAAACCACGAAAGAGGGGGTTTCTAGCAAGATTGAGATCTCCCTGTCACTGTCCGATAATAGGATAAATAATCTGTTCTCTTGGCAGTGATCAAAACATATGATGACCGAAATCTAACATGGCTGCCTCCCTGAGTTGTCGTTCACTCATTCATAGGAAGGAGAATATAAGCCAGAGTTAATTTATAATGGGTATATAAATGATTTCATAAATGTTTCCATACAGCTCTACGGTGATCAGGTTAATTCACGTAGCCATAACCGCTGCAGGAAAGTCTGTCATCTTCGTCGATACAAAAACACGACCCTAGCGATACGAAGCACAATGTTCCATCTAGGTCGAATCGACATGAGATCATCAAAATAGGGTCTGGCAATACATGGAGTCCGAATTATACATTGTACCGTACCTTAGGAGAGTCTCTAACATAAACTATAGTAGAGATACCATCTCCTTTAGAAGAAAACCACTCCATGAATCGTATTTCCTTAAGAATCTACCAGCCCTTTGAAAAATGCGTACCCGCCATTATCACGGTACATCGGAACTCATCACGACTTGTCAAGACAACTCATACTTCCGCTAGACCGGAATAATAAGAATCTAGTCCCGCCTACCCATCCAAAATATACAATATAGGACTGATTCTACTTGTACTAATAATATGTAATACATATGAATTCAGGCCATAAACATAATAAGCAAATTAATATATTTTCTGGCCCTAAAAAATAAGTACAAACGTAAGAGCAATCCATGCGCCGGATCAATATCAAGAACGATTACTCCTATAATCAAAAGTGTGAATCAAACATGGATTCTCTCGCTTTTCCCATAGACAGCATTTCCATACACAAATGAATGAATGTCTATATTTTTTCCATATCAAATAGCCATATCGATTTTTGTAATATGTGCGTCAAAATATGCACGCAACAGATTTTTACCTGGTTCATAACGATATAACTTAAGCAGCTCTAGATACCAGAGTTGATTACCAGTAATGTGGATAATTAGATGATGTTATAACATGTTTAAAGTTAGTGCTGGTGTGTTGCTAGTTTTCTCTACTTCTTGCTTTATGTGTTTATTGTTTATGTTTAGTTTCATTTGTTTTGTTGTTTGTGTGTTGGTTAGTGGTTAGGTTCCTGTTTGATTGCTTAGTTTTTTTTTTTGTTTCGCTTGTTTGCCTGATTGGGTTCTTTGGTCAGTGCTAATTTTGTTGATTGTTTATTGCGTAGATTATCATCAATCAAAGCTGGGTAATCATTATCAACATCATTTATCTCTCTGACCGTCCCTTTATGAAGCATGGAACCAGTATTACAGCTAGTCCACCAACAGAAAGCTTACACTGTAGCATTCATACGCTATTGTAGTGAAAGTTTCTGTAGCCACTTGTTTATTTGATGAGATTACCATCCATGTATGAGTTAATATTAGTCACTTGTTTGTTTGATGAGATTACCATCCATGTATGAGTTAATATTAGTCACTTCTTACGGCGTGCCTAAGACGGTATTAGTTCTATTCTTTTTATTTCTTCTCAGACACCCCCCGGGCAACAACACGGGGCAAGTCATACAGCCAGTGTCTGTCTCAGTCACACCCGGGCAACAACACGGGGCAAGTCATACAGCCAGTGTCTGTCTCAGTCACACCCGGGCAACAACACGGGGCAAGTCATACAGCCAGTGTCTCTCTATGTCACCGCCGGGCAACAACACGGGGCAAGTCATACAGCCAGTGTCAGTTAGTTAGTTAGTTCCGTCTGTTATTTTGCTGTAATACCCTGTTCAACCAAAACCCAATGAAGGGTTACAAACGGTTATATTGGGGTATATAGTGTGTTGATATCTTCTCTGGTATTATTTTCCTAGTCCTGAAAAGGACTGGTCCTGAAAAGGACCACTAGCTGGCTGTCTGGATTCCTCTTTGTTTGTCCGGTTGTGGTGCCGTGCCGCTTATAGTGTTTTTTATGTCCTGCCTCACTATCTGGCTTGTGTGGTTTTGTGTGCTTTTGCCCTCCTTGTTTCTGTTTCTTGTGTCTTCCTTTGCTCTTGTATCTTAGATAGCGCTTTTTCTATAATTGTTGGGAGTAGCTTTTCCAGCGTTTCCTCGATGACTTCTTCGTCTGGTTGGTCGTTCGTTTTAATATCTTTTGTGTTTGATGTTATTTCTTTAATGGTCATTCTTTCTGCTTCTATTCTCTTCAGTACCTCTTCGTTTCCTTCTTTCAGTTCTATCAGCTTCTTGATATCTTCTTCTACCTGCTGTTGAATTCTTTTCATGTCTTGGTGTATTATTTTCATGTCGTTCATGAATTGTTGTTGTTTCGCGCTTTCCGAGCTATCAGGGATTTCTTCACATCTGGCCGTTGATGTTCTGTCTTTGTGTGGGTGCCGGTTTTCTCTCTCCTTTCGCAGTTGCTGTTTTAGATCTTTCACCTCAGTCGTGAGCTGTCTGACCTGTTCTGTTAGGCTGTCTTGGCGCCTATTACCTTGAGTACTTGAAATCAGTGTGTTTTTTGCCTCTTGGTACGATATCCCCTTTCCAATGGCAACTGTAATTATTTGCCTTGTTTGTTGGTATTCGGGACACCCTCTGTATCGTGCTCCGTGCTTTCCGAGGCAGTTGGAACATTTTCTATTGTTATTTGGTGCTTTGTAGTCGCGGTCTTATTTTGCCTTTGGGCAGTCTTTGTATTCGTGGCTGCCCGCACAGTATCTGCAGACCGTCTCTTTTCTGCACATGTTCTTTGTGTGAGAAAATCCCTGGCACTTTGAACACTGCATCACTGGTGGGATGTAAGCATGTGTTCTTCGAGGTCTATTCTGGATAGTGATGTTTTCCGGGACTGTTTTCCCTTGTAGAGTCACTATTATCAGTCTGGTGTCTTCTTTGTTCCAGGACTTAAGCCTTTCTGCGTGTGTGAATCTGTACCGAGGGTTTTCGGCCTGGATGTAGCTGAGGGCCTCTGTGTCTGACAAGCTTGTGTCTATCCCTTTGATGACTACTCTCTTGGTTTCATTGTAGATTTCTGCTTGGATTTTGATCCGGTGTGGTAGCTGATATTCTTTAGGCCCGGATGTCAGAGCAGTCATCAGCGATTTAGTCTTTTCTGCATCATTCAGGGCAAGTATCACTCCCTGTTGGTGCCTTCTGATACTTATTATGCCTCTTTTGCCTACTACTTTCTCCAGGATATTGATTACTTTGTCGTCCTGCAGTGCCCTGAGTGTGGCTTCTCCTTCGGACAACTGCGTAATTTTTATTTTGCGCTCTTGATCCTGTTCTTTGTGATTGCTTTTTCGTAGTTCGCCTGGGCAGCATCTCCCTTCTGTCTGCTCATGATTTTGCTTCTCTTGATCACCACGGGGGACTTGGCTATTCTCTGTTGAATTCCGGCGTATCTCGATGTCTGACACTGGAGCCACCTCAAATAGTGCTTCTTTCAATGCCAGTGTCTCTATGCAGTGTCTTGTTATATTTATTTGTTGTAGATAGAGAAAGGGGGAGGGAGAGGAGAACAGAGAGAGGGGGAGGGAGAGAGAGAAAGGAGACAGGCAGAGGCAGAGAAAAAGAGAGGCAGGCAAAGAGAAAGCAGAAAGAGACAGGCAAAGTGAGGGAGAGGCAGGCAGAGAGAAGACAGAAAGAGGCAGGCAGAGAGTGTGTGAGAGACAGGCAGAGAGGGAGGGAGACAGGCAGAGAGAGAGATAGAAGAACGGAGATCTACAAAAAAGGCTTGTTATAAAGAACAATTACATAATTCATTCTGATTAATTCCCTTTATTTACAGTATAGTACAATTTACATTGAACCAAAAACAATATATATATATATACCAATATATATACAAATATATAAAATATAAAAGAAGCAACAGCTACTAAAACGAGATTTACAGCACGACGTATAAATTCTGGTTGGGAACAAAAAGAAAAATATCATTCAGCAAATATAACAGTGCAGAAGAATTCACAACATCGGCTACCAAAAAAAAAAAAAAAAAATTATAATCTGTGGGTTACAATGTTAAGATTGCGACAAAACAAACACATATCTATAATAGTGAAAGAGAACGGAAAACAAGAAGGTACAAAACAATATGAAACAAATATAAAGGTATGTTATAAGGCACTCGTAGGAAATAAAGAAGTAGAACACTAGACAACAGAAAAACAACAGACATGAGTGGCTTACCCAGGATTTGAACCCTGGACCTTCCGTGCGACAACACCGCCTAGCCGGTGTTATGTATAGAGGTTCGCACTAATGACCTGTCACTGAAACATCCTTTTTTGGGGATGCGTAGATGGCAGGGAGGACAGTGTGATTCGCTTGCATAGCTAGGCGGTGTTGTCGCACGGAAGGTCCAGGGTTCAAATCCTGGGTAAACCACTCATGTCTGTTGTTTTTCTGTTGTCTAGTGTTCTACTTCTTTATTTCCTACGAGTGCCTTATAACATACCTTTATATTTGTTTCATATTAATTTACTGTTTACAGGCCTCGTGGTTTCCTTCCTTATGAGGTACAAAACAAATACATATTTATAATAGTGAAAGAGAACGGAAAACAAGAAGGTACAAAACAAAAATAGACGGAAGTATTAAAAGGATTTGAAACATGTGGTACTAGTACCATTAGCGACACGTCATGATCATTTTCGTGGTTCTAGAACGTCTGAAATGATTGTTTACAGTATAGGTTTAGAAGGCGTAGGAAACCTGTATTCTTCAACAGAAGTCGCTGAATACGTCTCAAACTGTCTGTATGACGTCAATTAGAACAGGCAGAAATGATGTCAAATGAAGCTTATTATTCTTGGATAGGCTCGTGTACGTTTGTTTAACATTATCTACTTATTATTCTCGGAAAGAGATATACTTTTGTTTAAAGTTATCTACCACCAGCTTAACTGATTAAAAAAAACAAAGAATAATACATAATTTTAATTTATATTTGTAATGTGTGTTCCTCTTGAAACTACATAAAAAGTGTAGACACTGTGCACTTCTAGCACTGCCACTGACTGGTGCTACACAGAATGTCGATGTTGATTCCCAGTGGTACTCGAGAAGACAAGAGTTAAATAACACTGTTGTTATGATTAAAATTCATAACGATTGTGCCTATTAAAGGTTTAGCTCAACAAGGCTCTGTTTGTTTATTTTATACGGGTCAGTGATAAAGACGGGTGAGTGACGTTAAGCCGATATGCTTGGCTGGCTCACGTGAAACTAGAGGTGAAGTGCGGGAAGAATATACGATTGTGTGTCATGGCGAGTGGACGTATGTGTTTGAGCTCCTGCTTGTTAAAGTGTTTAAAATGGAGTTCTGTTATCACTAATACATCAAGATCTTTGGTGAGATGTATCTAGCTATCTGTATTGACAAGAAGTATACTTGCTCAGTGTCAAGTGTGAAAAAATTAAAAATCACATTGAGAACTAAAGGACAGCCTTCCTGACATGGACTGACTGCCTACGGTATTTCGTCTACTGCATATTATATGCCATTATTTGTTGGCATGAACTGTGTTCTATGTGGAGCTGCGTGCAGTCCTAAATAAATTGTACATCGTCCATTTCGTCCATTGTGACTCAAATCATTCTGAGTGGTGTGGGCTGGTTGCGGTGTCTGAGAGTTTACTACCCTAGACGTCATCTTGGCAACAGGAACCATCCTGTTAGTAAATATTAACATTCACATCTAAAAAGACACGTAACAACTGTGTTAAAAAAACATGGAGATACCCCATAAAGGGACAGCTGTAAAAGCAGTAAATATATGTGATGAACTAGGAGGCTACGGCAGATGAGGTTCAAAGAACAAAATTTCAAAGCATTCTTAAAAAGTTGAAAAGAAAATGCATACAACCAGTATAACATGGGGGGGGGGCGGGGGGGGGGGGGGGGGGGGGGTGGGGGGGGGTGTTTGATAGTATAACATGGGGTGTTGATAGTATAACATGGGGGTTGATTAAAAAAAAAAAAATTGGGTATGGTAAAGTATGGAATTTTATTTCATAAAGCAAGAAGTCAGAATCGGACAATTAAATATAACTCATAATAAAAAAATGTCACTGACAACAATAACAGAAGGAAGATTTGAACCCAATATGTCAAGAAAAGCAGTGTTTAATGTTGACAAAAGAAAAATAGTGCCATCAAGCTGCCGGTTAATACAAATAAGCTGTACATGTCGTACTAGGACATGACCTACGTATCGAACTCAAGGTCTTTGTCAGGGACAAACGAACAAAGACGATGAGAAACTAGTGAGAAATAAGCTAAATACTAACACACTTTAAAAAAAAATTACAAGCTGACAGATACATTACACATAACATTAAATTCAGATAAAATACGCGATCATATCTGAGTGCTGCTTGTTACTGAATCTTGCAGATCAACAGAGCCTCAGGCTGTCTGAAATGCCTTATTGATTACATAAATATTGTGGTATGGGGATACGATTGCTGTCATGCGTAGGCCTCGTAACATTTACATATTTAAAACAAATATTTTACAACCATTATTGAAGTCATTGAATTTTCATAAAGTGGCATTAAGAAAGGCTAGCTGTCTCTCAGAATACAATGAGAGCTAGCGGTCTCCTCTGATCACAGTGTCTTTAATGAAGATTGTCCACGACCGAAGAATTCATTGGAGAAGTCGATGATCCCTTCAGGACAAACAGGTGGCGATGTCGGCGGGTACACACCTTCTTCTAGTAAGATCTTCTGATACAAGTCTTCAGGTACTTCGCCTTCATCTACATCAGAACACCACTTTTTGTACTGGAGGAAAACAAACAGAAATATGATGACGTTCTCGATTTTGTCGACACAAGTCTCTTAATTGAATACATGTAACAACAACTTCAGCAGGAACGCTGTTATATTGAACTACCAACAGTCAGTGATACTAAAACTGGAACATGGGCACAAGATCAACATAGAAGACGTTATGACTAGAGGATCTTCGTCATGAATTGAGGTTTACTTGCGTTCATGCAAAAATAGTGTTTAGTTATTTGCGAATCTGTCAATGTTAGTTCAGAGATGATAATTTGAGTAAAAGTCATTTTATAGTAACTAATAGTAGGGAAATCTTATTTGAGCTGACTGAATTTTTACGAGATTCTCATTTCTGCTTGAGATCATCAGTTTTACTGGTGGTATCCGGCCATTTCATTTCTTGCTTTGCATACTTTATGAGTCTTGCTTGCCTCTTCTGATGTTTTTTATTTAATATTTTTTTGTCTTCTATGCATATTTTACCAGTTTAGTACTTAGTACTTTTATTTAGTTTTTTCCCTGATTAATTCTGCTTTATTGGTGATGTTTGTGTGTGCCTTCATTTACCCTCACGATGGTTTCTTTCTATTGGTGTATCCATGCTTCGTGTTTCTACGAAATGGAGTAGCCGACCCAATGCCCAACCCTCCTTAGGTGTCTTCTGTGGAATGTTTGGTAGTGTGCAGTCTTACTATTCTGTGCTCCCCTGTCCGTTCACCGGTAACCATGACGACAACCTTTATACTTGCCTTTGTCAAATCACGTTTTAATAAATGGAAAGACGTGATCGCCAAAGCCGGACGGCACGACATTCAATAATAATGGTGATGTATCTGCATTGATTGAACATCCGACAGCTGCTGTTGTTAACGTTAGACTGTGGGGCTGATCAATAATTCAAGATAATTGATCTTTTGTCATGCTTGACATTAAAAAGCTTCGCTAAAAAATGAGACTACTGAGGTATTATCAATAGTTACATTGGCACGATGTTCCGTATTATCAACTACATTTTTATAATATTTCGTAAAATTCAAACAATTTACCAATGGCTTACCACGCTGGTATTACCACAGCTACTGACAAAAACATTGTGTGAATATTTATAGTGATAAATGTTGTTGTGGTAATTTTATTGTACGACTTCCTTCCTTCGTCCCACATTTTTTGCCTTTTTTAAAAATTTCATGTTGCCTCATTTTTGGTGAGACTGGCTCGTTCAACCTACAGAATATCCGTCGGTTATATTAGGGCGCGTGTTCAAATATTAAAGATCTTGCGGACAGGAGTAAGTCTGTTTAATTTCTTAGAGACACTCTGGCATTTTAACAGGCAGTAAATGTTCTTTTCAGATTGTTACAGATCGATACATTAAATTCAAGAATAAGGTTACGTAGTTCGACGTTGTTTGGCAGCATCATGCACAATTGCTTCACTGATAGGGATCGTGTCCATGTTTTGTTTTGTCTGCAGAAATTTAACAAACAGTTTACAGGTCAACTTGTTCTTGTCAGCAATAAAGACAAATGAGACAAACCTAAAGCAAACTGACATTTCACGACGAGTGGTTTCGAGTAAATGTAAAGTTCTGATAAACTGTAATTTTTCAATGTATAATAATTAAATATTGTATCTTGTCAGTGTAATATTGACGATGAACACTTTGTACACTTCTCTTTTTTTTTGCCGTGTATGATGATATTGTTGTTTTAAATCTTTTTGTGTTTCAAAACACAGAAGTTTGGCATTTTATTGTGTTTTTAAACAGTCATCTGGACATGTTAAGGCATGCATTAATGATTCTCTTATCAACACATCTCTTATCATTATATACATAGTTTTATATGTATGGAAGACTGTTACATCTGAGTCATGTGTACTAAAGGGCTTGCGAAGTATGGCTCACAAATTCCCCACAGTCACACAGGAACATTACATACAATATCCATAGAAACATGGCGTCTAGAGAGGAAAAAAGAAATAGAGAGATAGAGAAACAAAAAGAAAAAAGAAATGAATCATAGAGATGACAGAAAACAATAAATAAATAAATCAGGACAGAAATAAAGAAGCATACAAACATAGAAGTAAGAAAGAAAGAAACATTGAAAGAAAAACAGGAAATGAGAAAACGAAACACTTGATACACAGGTTAAAGACACAGAAAGTGACAATGAACTGGGATAAACACAAAAATGAACACGAAAGAAGCCAAGAAAGAAGTACAAAAATCTAATGAAAGATATGATAGCATAAATAGTGTATTCATTCAAATAGAAATGTAGTACCGCTAATGAATAACTTAACAAGGTAAAACTTGATGCAAAACAAACAACTCTTGTCATCTAATACTATTTATTCAACATGCGTTTACAAAAACATCAGATTTATTTGTAGCTCTGAGATTCATTTGTATATACATAACAAATTGGCAATTTATAACATCAACTACTGAGCAAATATTAAACAATAAATTGCTCTAAACAATGAAAAATTGTAGTAGATTGGAACACAATTTAAAATATAAAGCTCTAATATGAAATATAAAATAATATTTTATGCCATTTTGAAGTAAAAATTGTCCATAAAATTGTTCAAAAATATATTACATAAGGGAACAATTTACAAAAATACACCTACAACAGATAATACTTTCCGGAAAAAACAACATAACAACAATGCCAGAACAATGCACTTTAAAAACAACATGAAAGGCTATGGATCAAATAACAAGTAAGAAAAATAAAATTTTAACAAGTTCCAATTATTTACACTCACAATATATCCCCAAACATTTGCCAGTATGAGAGTAAGAAATATTAAAAGGCCATTTCAGAGACTAGAACCCGTAACACGTTTCGGCAAAAGGACGTCAACAACAAAAATTCCCTCTAAATTGTTTATGTCTAATGTGCGCACAAATTTCAAGTTGAATTTTGTCCCCAGATGCACTAAAGTTAGTGTATGTAAAACCGTATGTGTTTTATTATTATCATATTTGTTTGAATTAAATTTGTGTGTGCAGCTCCTTTCTCACATGCGCGCACACAGCTTAGAGGGAACATTGTCAACAAATAATAAAAGGCAAATTTTACAATTTGACTTTCTATTTCTAATAAACTATGCCATAATTTAATTTCACTGAAGCCTGCTACAATTTTGTTCTGTTACATTTTTGTTAAGTCTTCCCAACATATTTTCGAACAGATTAAATCTGCTATTTTTTAACTGTGTGTGTGTGTGTATGTGGGGGTGGTAACTTTGCTGCATTAAATAAAAAAATTATTGCCCTTTTATAATCTTATTTTGCTTCAGTCATTTCTGTTCGCTAAAATTGAGTTTACCCTATGTTTACTATAATTTTGATCACTGAAGAATGCATTATATAATTTTGACACACACAACTGTACTATAATTGTTTAGTAATAGTGTCCTATACAATTGACTGAAATGATTTTATTAAAAATGTTTCTAACACAAATATGAATAAAACTGAATGGACTCAAACTTTTGCTAAATTGGCGGGTATTATATATTAATCTTTTTACTTAACGCTATATTTTGTTTTAGTAGTTCCGCTGTTAGGTTTTTATTTAACGACAAGTGTTTTTAAGTAAAGACGGATCAGATATAAGACGTCGTGTCATCTCCGCAAATAAGGACGGCTGAAGTAGATCCTGAACATTGGAACATCTTCCATCTCTTACATTAATGGTACACTCTGACAGTATCTTTCATGTCCACAACTTTCGCTTGTCTCGTATCTTTAGAGTCGTCTTCCTCTTGTTTGCCTGTCGTCAATTCTCCCTTTCTATTATCAATTTTAAGATGTCACGTCTGCAATAGTTACACAAATATGTTGTCCGTGCTTTACATAATGTCACACGCTCTTCAATCTAATATTTTTATTTTCCTTTCTCCTTGTTCGTCAACATCCGCTCTTACTGGCGTATGTGCTCATGTTTCTCGGCAACATCCGGCCCCTGTTATTCTTTCATCCATTCTGCCGTTAACTTTCTATCGTACCGTGATGTTAACCTGTTTATGTCTGCCGTTAACTTTCTATCGTACCGTGTTGTTAACCTGTTTATGTAGTAAGGACTCATTGTCCCGTCCCCTTACTTTTTGGCTTCTATCAGTTTTTACCTGTTGTCAGTGTACGTGCTAATTCCTAGTCGCAGCACATTCCTAATTACTTCTTTGTCTTCTTCACGTACCATTTCTGCAGGCGTAGGTGATCATGTTTCTCCAGAACTTCATGCCCCAAGAGCTGCTTATCGTAAGAGGCTACTAAGGTGAGGTTGTGCATGGTGCTGGCACCCCCACTATGTATGTTACTTAAACCGACACTGCAAGAGTACATGGCTGCTTTGGTGCAGACTTTCTACATCGGGTTTGGCCCCCCCCCCCCCCCCCCCCCCCCCCCACACACACACACACACACTCATACAAACACAGAACGAAATTTATCAATAGACTTGGGTTGGCTTGTCTACGTCTGAGAACGAAAAAAAAAAAAACACAAACACACACACACACACACAGAACGAAAAAGGGGAAAAAAGAATCCAGTTTCCAGCAATCGTTTTATCAATAGACTTGGGTTGGCTTGTCAACGTCTGAGAAAAAAAAAAAAAAAAAACACACACACACAACTTTGACTTCGGTTTTAATTGCCAATGTATTATATGTTGGTGCTGAATTTAAAGGGGGAAAAAACTCTACCTTTACAATGGCATATGTACTCTGAAGCAGTGTCGTGTCTATAAAAACATCATCGAAACAACAAATCTAAGCTATAACGGCACTGACTCTTTAAGCAGAAGCGAAATGAGCGTTGGGCACTTCGGACGCCACCGGAAGCCCACAGGTGGGAATCAGAACTTGAATTCACTGTGGAATCATTAATCAAGGGCCAATGACCATTATTCTGCCCAGAGCACTGTCTGTAAGCATAATAATATTTCAGTCAATTATTATATTTCATCAATTATTCATTAGTGTGAGAGCCAAGGAAGACCTACAGGGGGTTGTCAACTCAAAGTACTACAATACATTGAATACAGCCGGCGTCAAAGCATTCACAGCCGTAGATAGGACTTAATAAAGGGGGTTGAAAAAATCTCATTTAAAATATAAATTGTGCGGATACGACTATTTTAAAAGTTTCTTATTTAATTACATTCATAATTAATATATGCAATAGAGAACTGTCAACAAATAAAACAATCTACTGTGTATAATGGCACATAAGTGAAACAATTTTTCTATCAAATAATGCACGTGAAAACAATACAAATATTTTTTCTATGTAGTGATGTATGAGAAACAATGCAATTATTTGTTCTACCTAATGATGGTGGGAGTGTGTGTGTGTGGAAGGGGGGGGGGGGGAATTTAAATAATTTTCTATATGATGACGTATGAGATACAGGAAATTAATTTATTCTTTATGAATAACAAATTCCAAGCACCCTTTTGTGTAAAACGTAGCATGAGTACAATCTTCCAATCTTGTGACTAATCCCAGCACACTAGTTTCTCGTGTTCTATTTCCTCGGCTAACGCAGAAAGTGTTTGTCATAACAGCTGATCATCCGAGTCTAAAATTTCATCAATAATATTGGGAACATTCATGAACGACGGGTCAGTGGTCAAAGGCTGGCCATGCTGCTTTGGGGTCAGGGCCATTGATGTTCTGTGGTTGGAGGATACCCCGTGCCGAGAAGCCAAGGCTGAGACTGCTCCATCTTCAAGGTCAGTAAGGAAAGAGTACCATTCAGGTATAGGCTCAGCAATGAATGAGGCGACACTTGTGGTGGTGAACTGTTCCGGAAGGAAGTTTCTTGACAAGCCGGGTTGTCGAGAAGATGAAGGAGTGTCCATTTCCAAAGTGGTGCCAAATGTAGCAGAAGACATTCCAGGTGAAGAAGCAGACAGTTCCAGGATTGACGATATGGATGATAAAGGAGCAGGTGATGCAGTGGCTGAGGAGGATGGAGTTGAAGTGAAGACCCCGCTGTATCTGAGACTTGGTGTTGGTGATGGTACTGAAGCTGGGGTTAATCCATACGATGATGGTGAAGATGTGTTGGAAGTCTCTGTAGCATCCGAGCAATGCACATTAATCAGATCAAGAAGCCTAGTTTGAGGGTCGTAGTTCATGGTCGCAGTGCTTGTACTCATCACACTGCGTTTGGGATTATCAGGAAGTAGTGGAGCTGACAAAGTCCGTTTTTGGGAAGTTAGCGATGACTGGAACAATTGATGTTCATTTATGTTATCATCAGATGAACTGCTGTCCTCAATAGTTATTGGTGGAATACTGAGAGATGAAGTATGTGTCTTAGCTCCCATTAGGGAACCGGTAAAAAGACCGAAACCTAATCCTGATGGTTCAACAACAGGATCTGAACCGCTGTGGGCGGTTATGAAATCTTGCAAAGAGCTAGGCATGTCCCGAGGGCTTGTAACGTGCAAATTGGGTCGAGGTAAAGAATTCATTGTAGCCGGGTTACTAAGTGATCTTCCACGAACGGTTTCTCCACTGCCTTGGGAAATAACAACTGGAGGTGTAGAGTTATTTATTCCAACATTCGAAAATGTCTTGAATACATTAAAGGAATTTTCGTATTTTAGAGGAGGTTCACTTTTTACTCTTGTCAAGAATGGTTCTTGCAGTGCCCCTGCCGAGGTTACTTCTGGAAAGTGTTCTGACTGGGGTGATGAGTAAACTTGATGAGATGATAGTATGCTGGTTGGTTGTTGATGCTGATGTTGTCTCTGTACCTGTTGTTGTAACTGGTTGGATGTTTTATGGTGGGGAACAATGCGTTGGGTTTGTCCTTGCAGTACAGACGCGACTGAATCATTGATTAGCTGTGGTATTTGATGTGGTTGCTGCTCCTGCAACTGGGAATGATCGAGTGCGAATTGTCTTTGTAAGAGTGACGTACTTGCGGCTTGCTTCTGTCGCAGCAGTTGCTGCAGCTGCAGTTGTTGATGATGCTGAGAGGATGAATGATTTGGCGAACTATGCGGAAGTTGTGATGACTGCGTTAACATACTCTGAGGCGGCACCACATTAACCTGACGATGTAGTTGATTCTGATGTTCCATTTGTGAAGATGGTGACAACTCTGGTGATGTAGAGGATGTGGAGGAGGAAGATGACGAAAACTGGAACTGCTGCTGCTGCTGTCTTTGCTGTTGCAGCAGCGATCTTGTGACTTGTGCCATCTGTCTTCTCTTTCCTGATACGTCTTCATGGGCAATCATTTTCAAGATAGCTTCAGGTACCGGTCCTCCGTGGTCCAGTTGAAAGCACCATTGCTTATACTATAAAGGAAACAAAAGCAGTTCGACGGACGTCATTTTTTGGAGACGCTTGTTTATTGATTACATTTAATACAATCAAGACATGCATACATTCTTTAATACATCAAATATTTCCATACATATAACAATTGTGGCGATCGCTAACTCTCTGAAGCGTAAAACCCTTTAACTCAAAATGAAGAATAAAAAACTGCTTCAAAAATAAACTGTATATATTTAGATTTCCTTTTCTGATAAAAGTAAAGGAAACTATTGGCTGGATGTTTTATCTTAGGTAATTCGCGGACGGTGTTCCTAAACTAACAAGTCACGAAAATAGAACATCTAACCAAGTCACGATTTCAAGCTAATGAAGCTATCACGATGTCATCAATTTTCTGAGCGACCTTATTTATTTTATTTTATTGTTTTATATTTAGAGTTGATCTAAAATGGGGTTACTTGCTAATTGGAAATCACAATTTTGCAAGAAATTAAGCTGACGTCGTCAACTACTTTCGTTTCCTTTTTTTTCTGCATTAAATATCTTTAACTGGTTTTATATTATGCTGTTATCAAGAAATCCAGTGGTTCCGCACCCCCCCCCCCCCCCCAAACAAAACACATAAAAAGAGTATACAGTACTCAAATCAGCATACATCCTTGTCCTCCAAGTAAAGACGCTATCACGCTCTTCTTGGAAAACAAGTCCATCATTATCACGATAAACTTATTTCGCAAGCCCTTTGAAGGTCCAGTAACCCTAGAGTAGAAACTTGCTTGCTTCTACGTAGAATATTTAAAAACTTTTTTGAATTTCTCAATTCTGAATGAGTTATTTGTGCTTTCTTTTCTTTCTTATGTGTGCGGTTTAACCGACAGAAGCATTAGATACTGGGGGACGTCCGGAGAACACACATGCAGAATTAATATTGAGCCGAATGACGTTTAAATGCACAATTCTTCTTCTTCTTCCGTCCTTAACCACCGACCGTCAAAGCAGTCAGTGGCCATTACGCCTAGTGGCGTCTTAGGGCAACAGCAGATAGGTTTTCTTTGCCATTGTTTCCCATCACGCCTATTGGCGTCTTTAGGGCAACGGCAAATCAATCCATTTGCTGTTGTTTCCGTAATCGAAGTGACTGGCAAACGGGTGATCAGCCCGTTGGTAAATGCACAATTGATTGTGCGTTAATGTGCCAAGTTGTGGGCGATCACATATTTAGGAATGTTAGGTAATATAACAGTTTCAAAAAGAAAGTATTAAAAGAATGTGATTACTGAATGTTCGTCTTATTGAGTTAAATATTTTTTTTATTTGAACAGTTGTTCTTTCTTCAATGTGCGTTTTACTTTGTTTAGTTTGGTGACTGTAATGCCAAACAATGTATTCACAGATTTTTTTAACGTTTACGCTCAAACGGGATATCTTAATTCATTAAAACAGGGATGTCAGTATAGCATTATATAAAATAATTATTGTACTAAATAATCATCAAGCAGCTACGCGTAAACTGCACTTACCTTTTTTAACTTATTATCTGTCGTGCGTTTTGTTTTAGTGTAGTCTACATTGATAGGAATTATAAACACAGAGTAACCGTAATGCATAATTATAGGAGAAATAAGATTACCAATATCAGCTACTGCCGTGCCGGAGAGCAAGGGTTAATGTGATCATGTCTCTCCACATATTTATGATGTCAGTTGTTCCAATATCAGTGTGTCATTCCATCCATTATCTTGTTGTCTTTGTCTCGTCAAACTCTTTTGTCCTTCTGTTCTTCTTCTTATTACGTTTTCCAACACATCTCTTCCTTGTTAGTGTCCAATTAAGAACTATTTCTTATTTTTCTCTTCCCAGTTAATGTCCAGTTAAGAATTATCTCTTCTTTTCTCGGTTAGTGTCCAAATCAATATTTCTCCTCTTGTTAATGTTCAGTTCAGAAATATTTCTCCTCTTCTCAGTTAGTGTCCAATTAAGAACTGTTTCTTCTCTTTCTCTTCCTGGTTGTAATTCTTGCTCAATAACTCTTCCCCAACATGTTCAATTACTTAGTTCACTGGTCCCTTATCTTTTTTCTCTGTGTAACTAAACTTTTTTTTCTCTCTCTGTTTTTCTTATTGCTGTGATCTTTTCAAGCACTTCTCTTCTCTGTATGTGTTCACTTTAGAACAATTTCTTTTGTTTATCTTCTTCATTGTATTTCTTGCTCAGTAACGTTTTCTCCAGCATTCTCAACCTTTTATCGTATAGGTCTTCTGAATATTCATGAGTAAACACAAGCACATCTCGTTTGCCTTCGTAAAAATTGTAAGGACTAAAACAGATAATCTTGTCTTGTAATAATAAAGTGCACGTAATTACAAGGAAGCACATCTTGTGCTGAACAAAATACAAACTAATACTTAACTTGTATTGTAAATTTGTTAATTGCAAATGTCTGTTAATACATACCGTGTCAAGCTCGTCTCTCAGTGCGAATACTGCCTTCTCTCTGTTCAATACTAGCTCCTCCAAGTATTGGTATCGAAGCTTTTTCCTCGCGCGGCACTCACGCGCACTCTGGCGACTGCGTTCAAGCTTGGCGCGTTCGTCGATTTTCGATGGTTTTCTTCCGGGTCGTTTCCCAGGACGCTTGCCCATTGCTTTATTGCTTACAGCACTGCTGTTTTCACCAATGCTCATTGTCTGAATGAAAAGAAAGATAAAAACAATACGAATGAATAAATTTGCAACTTTCGTAGTTTGAGAAATATTGCTACGGCATAACAGTTTGATCACAATTATCAGGGTCAAAATTTGGTAAAATAACTTTATTGTTAGAGTCAATTCTATCAAGAACCAAAAATGTTATGTCTTGTCAATTGTAAACATCCTGCACACAATACAACAAGAATCAACAATTTCCAAACCTTCGCGAACTTCTATGATCTCAGAATACTTAGAAGATCATTGATGCAGAAATCCAGCCAAAAACAGAGAGAGAGAGAGAGAGAGAGAGAGAGAGAGAGAGAGAGAGAGAGAGAGAGAGAGAGAGAGAGAGAGAGAGAGAGAGAGAGAGAGAGATTGTATGTGAGAGAGCGTGTGAGAGAGAGTATGTGTATGTGTGAGAGATGAAGAGTGTCTGCGAGAGAGTGAGTGTTAGAGAAAGTTAGTGAGAGAGAGAACGAACGAACTTTATTTTCAAAGGGTTGAAAATTGGGCACGCAGGCCCGTCTGACCTTTTGTTCTTCCTTTCTCTCGTCTTTTATACTGACGTCATTACTGGGAGAAGGAAAGGGCAAGAAAAGCGACATGAAATGATGAATGTACGACAGCAAAGAAAGGAAATGACATGCAGACAGTCAGATAAGACGTATTCATGGCAATATCTATACAGGGAAAAATATATAAAAATTTGAGGAAGATAGACAATGAAAGATTTGAAAACTTCAAAGTGTGTGGCTTAGGTTATAAAAGAACTTGACCTATGACCTGTTTTAAAAAAAAAACATTTGACTTATCGAAGTGAAATTACAGTTAAGGTACTTCAGGCACCCAAAAAAATAGGAGAAAAGGGGTGCGGGGTGGTTTATACAATGAGAACGATCCGTAATGGTTACTGTGCAGGTCCTATGTATAAATGTATTAGTGGCTTACAAAATAACGTGAAATAATACCTAAAACATATATGAACGGTTTAATGGAAGAAGATAATAAATGCTAATCATAATCTAAATAGGTGCTAATTATTTTCACTCAATCGGTCGGAAAGAACTGAATTAAACAGTTACCTCTGACGGTCCCGATTCCAGTTTTCAAATCTTATTTGAATACTAGTAAAGGAAGAAAGATAGTAATACGATTACAAAGTACAACACAATTACAAACAAAGATGTAGATTAAAGTTCTTAAAAATGAGTTCAAATAATTTATTTTAAAATATAATAATAATAATAATAATAGTAATACATGCTAACAGTTTAAAAAAATACTAAATAAATTCTCAAAGTAAAAATCAGAAGTAAAAATGTATGCGAAAACACTATTTGCACAAGATACTCTTAGTGACGTCTTTATGAGTTTCACGTACGACAACCAGACGACTTTTATGACGATAGCAGACGAAAGTTGTACTTATAACTGTCTCATGCAACCTTGAACCTCATCAATGCCACAGACAAAGATGGCAACCATTAATAAAACAACATTAGATCGTCAATTCGAGAATGTTCCCATTTTTACTAACATTTTCTGGCTGAGACATTATCCCCATTCTCACAAATCCCCCCTCTCTGTTTTTTTTTTTTTTTTTTTTGTATTTTCAAACACGAGACATACTGTGTTTAGAAACTAATATTTTAATTTACTGGTGTAAACATAGATTCCGCCCTACTCATAATAGAAAACATTCGTCAAATTTTGTCCACAATGTCTGAAAGCTCCAGAAACTTCCAGCTAGTCAACCATGTAATAGAAAATAAACGAAGATTGATCAGGACAACTTGAACCACAACGACGACTGCAAGAACTGACTAAACAAACCCGTCCAGACTTCTGGGATTCATTTATTCGATAACATGTTAGTGAAAATTGTTACTAAAAACTGCCTCGGTGGGTTTTTTAATAGCACAAAAACGATGGTTTTGTCTCCGATTCTTTGTGCAGTGTTACTAATAATAGCATTCATTTCGTTTAAAATAATTTTAAACATAAAAATAAAATATGTTTGTATGATAGTTTACATAGCTGCCAAAAATATTTTAAAATTGCTTACTTTTTCTTTTGCAAGGTAGTCTGGATATTTTATCTGAATAGTGAGGCTGACCTTTGTATGGAGTTAGTAAATATCACGCTGGCTTTTTTTTTTTTAATGTTTCTGTGTTTGTGTGTGTGTATATATTATATATATATATATATATATATATATATATATATATATATATATATATATATATATATATATATATATATATATATAAAGTGGCGATTGTTCTCTAACAGGTTTGACAGATCCTATTGTGTTTAGACTTATAGAGCTCCAAACAATACGTCCCTTATTTCTACACTGTGTACATTAAGATGTGAACTAATATGTACAAGTGGTATACACTGTGTACATTAAGATGTGAACTAATATGTACAAGTGGTATACACTGCAGATGCTGCCGCAAGTCTCAAAGACTTGACTTATCAAAGACTTGACTTATCAAAGACTTGACTTATCAAAGACTTGACTTATCAACGACTTGACTTATCAAAGACTTGACTTATCAAAGACTTGACTTATCAAAGACTTGACTTATCAAAGACATGACTTATCAAAGACATGACTTTTCAAAGACTTGACTTATCAAAGACTTGACTTATCAAAGACTTGACTTTTCAAAGACTTGACTTATCAAAGACTTGACTTATCAAAGACTTGACTTATCAAAGACTTGACTTATATGTTTCAGCTTTATTGAGTGGGGTGACCAGATCCTTGCCTCGTTCCCTTTGCCTTCCCGAACTCGAGAGTAGAGTCAGATACCAATTTGTTACAGATTGGAAGACTGGGCAGTGCGCGTCACCACATGGTTTCCATATGTTCTGCATCCTCATCATTTTCCTTTTAGCTTCCTGTGCAGCATGCAGGAACCATAGCGGCTCCCCTCCCCATTAATGGGCGCCTGCATGAACCATAGCGGCTCCCCTCCCCCTTAATGGGAGCCTGCATGAACCATAGCGCCCCCCCCCCCCCCTTAATGGGCGCCTGCATGAAGCATTCGGATGTTTTTGTAGCAGTGGTTTCTGTAGACATTTGTCTTACATGATGAGGTTGTCAGCCCCTAGCACAACCTGATTGGTCGCCTTCTATAACATGTCTGTTGGAGTAGTAGGTTTATTCTTTCGTTGTCTCCATAAGGAAATACTTCTTCTTCTTCTCCTTCTTCAAGTGCCATGCCTTGTGGCGTAGGAGATCATGTCTCACCACAACTTCTGTCTCCAGTATTATTTATCAATTCTGCTGTTGACTTCTTTCCATGCCACGATGTCAAACTGTCCAGTATCTGCTCTTGTTGTCTTCCTCTATCTGTTTTAACTTCAATCTTTTGTGTTGTTACGAAATATTTCAGCTTCCCTCTTCTCATAACATGTCTAAAGAAAATGGATTACTTTTTTCTAACTTATGAAATAACTACACCTGCGCCCATCAGAAAATAGCGTCTTTTTTAACCGTGAATACGACTCGGTGTCCACATTTGATTTTTATTACTCACGTCTTCATTGATTACTCTCGTGATAACTCTGGGATACACGGACATATGTAGGACATGTATATCTACTGGACCGGATGTTCCGACTTGCGGAGGTTTTTTTTTTTCAAGTGCTATTATCAGACCGGAAGTCACTATACTTGTATACTCGTGGGGAAAGGCTGTGATCAGGTTGAAAAGACCGTGCCTTGCCGTTAATTCGTATTTAGTGTGAACAAACAAATTACTTAGAAACTCGTTGACACCACACATATAAACACAATAATAGTACACGTAACCGGTTGTAAGATAAACGTTGTATAGAAAAGAAACGACAAATTCACAGGTCAGTGGTTCGCAAACGGTGCGGCACACCACACTGGTGCGGCACACCGCACTGGTGCGGCACACCGCACTGGTGCGGCACACCACACTGGTGCGGAGCGAGAGAATGGCAGGTGTGACGGGAAGAGAGACAGACAATCACGGATTTAGAGACATTTCCAAAAAATTCATATTAGAAAAAATTAATATGAATGTTATTTTTTTTATTTTTACATGTGATATCAAATGGGAACTATATGTATAGAAAACCCGTAGAATTTTCCAGAAGTTTCTAGATTTTATTCAGTAAATATAATTTATTTCATATCAAATAGATTTTAATAATAAAAAATAGTTAGAAAATAATGTAAATTTTAAATAGATGTTTACTGCTAGGAGTTGGTTTTTTATTTTTAAAAGTATTTCTTGTCAATAACAAATTCGATTTGGCGCAGGCAAATGTTCATTCCGAAAGTACAGCCCAGAGAAAAAAAAATTGGAACCACTGGCCTAGGACAAAAGTAGGCAACCGGACGCTCATGTCTACCGCTACATCCTAAAGTATCACTTGATAGATCTCAATGTGACGCAGCAGGGGAAAAAAAGGTAACGTTAAGTTACCGTAACTTCTGACTCACCGTCTCTCACTGGCACTTAAAAGCGCGGTGTCCCGTGTGTTTATGGGTACTTTCATCACATTTCAAATAAACACTCGCATGTTAGCGTACTAAAATTAACATTATTTGTGAACTGTGTAGACAGACAGCCATCTTGTCGTTGAAGTGGCGTTAACATTCGGTCAAATATTTAGTTGTAACTTTCTACCACTCTGTGTGATGGCATTGTAAGAAGCAGATCTTCTGGCAGAGGTAAAAGTTACATATAGACTGGACTTATTCCACAGTCCAGATACTCTAAATCCTAAACAACGTAGACGATTTAATCATGGGAGATCACTTACGTTATTTTCATTATTTTTTTTTAAATAATTATTATATCCATGTATAGTACATATTGTATAATTGTTATTATGTATATATTAATAATATGGTAGAAGTTACCATAAGCGTTCGTGTAGGTAAAACAGCATTATTAAAACTAACCCCCGGATCATCCTCGCCCGAGAGAAGTACTTCGGTAAGACTAATATCTAATATCTAATATCTCAAATGGGGTCCGTGATTATTCTAAGTTTGGGAAGCACTGTTTAAGGGGACTCGTATCCTTATTATTATTTATTTCTTAATTGTATTTGTATGAAGTTAAATTATTTCTCATTTTCTTTTCTCTACTGTTGTAATGTTTGTCCCTGATGAAGAGCATTGTAGTAGTAACGTAAACTGTCTCATCGTCCTTTATCTCTGTAAGACTTGTTTGTCTGACTGTATGATAAGGTCACCGACATAGAACTGATGGGACGAATGTGACAATTAGAAAGAACCTAGCTGCTAGCACTATAACCCAGTCCTAGCTCTGGAATCCGCAAGGTCAAAATGTACAAGAAATAGAGGGAGGCCCTCCGCCATCCCAAAAAGGGGGTGGGAATTAAGAGGACCCAAATAGAATAATGAAAACACTGGAAAGACTTAGAACAGGTGGCACTGGACAGAAAAGCTTGGCACGAACTGACTGACGGATTATGGTTCATGGGCAACTGACAGGAAATGATGATGATGATAAGTATGTGTGGCACGTCAATCATGTAAACAATACAACAGACGCAGGATGCCAGGAGTTTTGTGCCATGAACAACAACAATAAACTAACTGGCATATAGACAACTCAAATAGCCAACATTCCCAACAATGACGTGTTAACCTGAATATTTTTAAAAGTATTACACCTGACCTGGGAAATTCACAAAGAAAACAGCAGTACAAAGTCTACCAGGACCTGCTGTCGGCCCCAGCAGTACATAGTCTACCAGGACCTTCTGTTGGCCCCAGCAGTACAAAGTTTACCAGGACCTGCTGTTGGCCCCAGCAGTACATAGTCTACCAAGACCTGCTGTTGGCCCCAGCAGTACATAGTCTACCAAGACCTGCTGTAGGCCCCAGCAGTACCTAGTCTACCAAGACCTGCTGTCGGCCCCAGCACTACAAAGTCTACCAGGACCTGCTAAAGGCCCCAGCAGTACATAGTGTACCAGGACCTGCTGTAGGCCCCAGCAGTACATAGTCTATCAAGACCTGCTGTAGGCCCCAGCAGTACAAAGTCTACCAGGACCTGCTGTAGGCCCCAGCAGTACATTGTATACCAGGACCTGCTGTAGGCCCCAGCAGTACATAGTCTACCAGGACCTGCTGTAGGCCCCAGCAGTACATAGTCACATCATCATTTGTTCCATACGTGTTTTGTCCTTTCCCACCCCCACCCCCACATACTTGCCAAATGCTTATCTTTAATAACCCTTCCATACCTTTACTTTAAAAAAAAATGATAAATAGATCAATATTATACAATAAAAAAATAACTGTTACCCGAGAGTTCTTACATTAAGTCAGCCATCTTTATGAGGCGCATGCAGAGCTAATGGTTGAAAACCTTAATGGTGAAATAATAGCAAGGTTAATGACAATATAATAGAACATGATAACATATTCTGATTATAATTTGTGTCTGGTATCTGACTTTCTAAAGTTGGAAATCTACTTCTATAATCAGATGTTGCAACTAATTAGTGTCTGACTCTATGTACTGTGATACACGCGTGATCACTAGTAATGCATGGTGATATCAGCGATGATTCAGCAGAAAATTATGTCTGTTAGGCCTATACATATTACTTCTGGTGCCAGCTTTCCTGGGTACTAGCAGCTAAATTCAGATGTTACAGCTAATGTCCGAAGTCACGACATTAAATGTGTATTTTCGTTATGACTTATGACTGCTAAAATTTTTTTAACAGGACGTCCCATTGGCTAAGTGATTAGAGTGATATCCTCTCGCAGCAGAGATGCCGGGTTCCAGGAACTAAACATGGTACCGTCTCGTACCAATCTACCCATCTGTAAATGGGCACTTGATTCTGCTTGTAAGTTAAGGAAGGCAAAGTCTCTAACACAACACTGTTCTATGGCAGTTTCTTCTGTGGCATTATCAGTTAACATAACATTGCACAGACCGAATATTCTGTGCTTTATGTCGCCTTCCTCCTTTCTTTACATTTTATTCTTAGCTACACGATTAACTGGAGAAAATATCGAATACGGTACGGAGAAATTATATCTGCTTGTTAATCATACATTTATCAGTAACTTAACAGTTGTTTCTCCAACCGTTTACTTTGACGCGACTGCCTAGCTGTACGTTCTAGAAGGCAGGTGTGTGTTTTTTGTTAACAGTTTGTTGTTTTGTTTAAGTAGGTCAGCCTTCGAGGCCAGGCCAATGTCTAGCGCAGAGGTCAACCAATAATCTCTAACCGGTGTTGTGCCAGTTGTCTTATATTTTGTTTGCATCAACCAATAATACTCAGCTCATAAATATAATACCTGTGGCTAATATGCCCTTAAAGTTATCTTTTTCCTAAACGACAGAATCATGCTGAAGTTGTTTTGTGTTTGGCGATCAACGCCGGGATCTACCTACACGCTTCGAGACACGAGGTCAGTCTATATATAGACAATCTAGAACATTGCAACTTTTCCTGTAAACAAACTTACATAGAGGGGGCGGAGTAGGGTGGTGCTACTTACTTATACACGTAGCAATAAAGAAATAGAAAATGGCAGATATACATAATGTAAACAAAAGATGTCGTTTGCTAGTCTCTATGTCAATAGTCATTAAAACTCAGTAACAGCTAGCAAACGTCGGAAAGCAAAGGTTACCCTGGAACAGCCTCGAACTAGAAATTTAGGTCAGTTGATGTAAACAACATCAAACAAAATGGCGTGGTGTTCGTCTCTTAAACCAGACATATCGCTCTTCTTAAAAGCTATGCTTCAAATCTACATGCAAACAAAATAAAATAAATACGTTTAAATGAACTGTCAAAATTATCAGCTAAAACGTGTTAGTTTTGCAGCCAAAAATTCCGCGAATATCTATGCACAGCTGAACAATCTCGGTCACTTTACGCTTTCTCTACCTTGTAGGCTATATTATATAGTCTGTGTTTAATTTATATAAATTTCAGAACATGTTTACGCCTTGTACTAAACTGAAAAGCTTGTATAGTCTTAGCAGCGAAATTGTAGCTCAAGAAGTTATCATTTCTACAGAATTAATGAAAATTAAACTCGGCAGTCAAACGGAACTGATGAACATGTAGTCTACGTCTACATGTAGCCTATGGGAAATCCTGGTTTAAAATAAGTAAAATTTACACTTACCAGATTTGTTCTCCAGTGTCCAGCAAGTTCACCCTCTTTAAGGTTGTTAGAATGTTTCATATAACCAACACTGTTATCCAAAATAAAAACGGTCATCAACGTTTACGGAATAGCATCAAGTTCACGTTTCAACGTTCTCAGTTCGAACTGCCACACTGGGAAACAGTTCCCTTTTATACGTAATGACGCAAACATTTTTTTGCCGCGGAGCAGTGTGACGTCATGAACCATATTTGGAAAAATTAGGTCGGAGAATCCCTTGGGTGAACCTTGAATATGCAGGAAGGTTCTTTTATTAGATTTTATTTAGTATATTTTCGGAACTGATGTGAGTGTTCAACCTCATCCTAAGCAATTATTTCTGTATAAATGTTATATTACAAACATTAATTTCTTGTAACTTGTGAGCTTTAAGCTCTCTAAAACATGGAAATTTAAGCATAGTGAAATTGTAAAAGTACATGTGCACCGATCTCAGGTCACTGACCGAATTTTTTGCGCATGCGCGAAACATTACATAACATGACCCCTGAACCATGATTGCTCAGTGTTTACGTGGTGAACGAGTTATATTTTCTCACCCGGAAATCCAGTGTCACGTGCTATCATTACTGTTCTTTCGGTGAATGCCCAAGTGTGTGTGTGATGGAAGATTTCTCTTGGTTACAATACATGGACGAACATTACAAATCCTTACTTTACTACAACAACTACTACTACTAATACTACTACTACTACGACTGCTACTAATGAGCGTCCATGTGGCAGTGGTTACATCGTTGGCTTACCGAGGCAACGGGACTGACTCGAAGATAAGTAGGATCACACCCCAGTCTACCCATCTGCAAACAAGTGTACCCAAGGCCGTCTAAGGCCGCTTACACACGAGCGTTTCTTGACGCGCGTTTCTCACGCGTGACGAATGAAAGAGTACGGATTTACAGACAGTCTCGCTCGGCTGAGCAGCCTGTAAATCCCTTACTCCTTCATTCATCACGCGTGAGAAACGCTCGTGTGTAAGCGGCCTTAACGGCATTGTAGGCCCTGGGCAAAGCAATGCACTGGGTCCCTACTAGCCCTACCCACCCACAGGAATAAAAATGTAAACGGTCAACAAAATTAAACCTATAGATTTATAATTTATTGGTACTTTCAACAAAAATTTCGTCAACTTACCCACGTCATGTTTGATTTGAATCCCAGGCCTTTCCAGCGAGAGATCGAGTAATTATCCACTCTGCCAAGAGATGTCTTGTGAACAATATGGCAGCATCCCAGCATGGGGCCCCTAGAATCGTGGGGCCCCTGGGCACTGCCCAGTGTGCCCATGCCTTAAGACGGCACTGAGTTTACCTGGCTGTGTGTGAGTGTACCTGGCTGTGTGTGAGTGCACCTGGCTGTGTGTGAGTGCACCTGGCTGTGTGTGAGTGCACCTGCCTGTGTATGAGTGCACCTGGCTGTGTGTGAGTGCACCTGGCTGTGTGAGTGCACCTGGCTGTGTGTGAGTGCACCTGCTGTGTGTGAGTGCACCTGGCTGTGTGAGTGTACCTGGCTGTGTGTGAGTGTACCTGGCTGTGTGTGAGTGTACCTGGCTGTGTGTGAGTGTACCTGGCTGTGTGTGAGTGTACCTGGCTGTGTGTAAGTGTACCAGAAGTCTCTGATGAGATTCAAAAAGAGACAGTCCTACTGCACCCTCAGTCATGTCGTACAAGGCAACTAAGGTTGCCTGGCAACCTCATCATGTAAACACAAATGGCCACAGAATTTACCGCTGCAGGAGCATGTGAGTATTTGGTGCTGGCTTTCTGGGGGTGGGGGGGTGGGGCCTGCAGTGGTGGCCCCGTGCTCTGAATGGAGCACAAAGGAAGATGATGATGATGAGTCAGTTATGGAAAGCCGAGTTATGGAACTTGTCGCCCAAACTAATAAAACGCAGGCTTAATACAGTGTGTAAGTGATGTCTCTAACATTTCAAAACCCGAAGGCAGTGTCTGCTGTATGACCACCTTTACTTTAACAACAACTACTACTACTGCTCATTACTACCACTGCTACTACTACCGGTATTAGAGCTATTATTGGTATTACCGCTGCTACTACAACTACTACTATTACTGATATCGCTACTGCTATAAGTAGTACCACTGCTTCTATCAGTATTACTGATACTACTACGAATACTTTTACGAATATTACTACTACCATCACTATCACTTCTTCTGCTGCTACCAATAAGGAGGGGAAACCCGAGGGCTGTAAACAGTAAATAAATAAATTAATAATAATAATAAACAGAGGTATGTTTCAGGCACTCGTGACTTTCTGTTGTTTAGTCTTCAACTTCTTTATTTCTCACGTGTTTTCCCTCCTTATTTCTTTAAACGTTTATACAATACCAAACCTACAGTAAGGTCAAGGTCTTGTGTAATCTGACCTATACTGTTTAATAGGAAAACTGCAGAAGTGATTGCGTCTATAATTAATCTGGGTTGTCCGTAGGTACATATCTGGGTTAAGTGGAGAGATCGTGCTAATAACCTCTGTAGCTAGGCGGTGGTGTCCTTCGGAAGGTCCTGAATTCGATTCCCGGTAAGCCTACCACTTTTGTTGTTTATCTAATATTTAGTCTTCTACTTCTTTATTTCTCACGAGTGACAGATAACATACCTTTATGTGTGTTTATATATGATGAGCAGTGGTCGCAATACTTACCCGTACTGCTTAGTACTAACGTAGAACATTCCAGAAATTGTGTCGCAAAAAATCAACAAAAGTAGGAATACGAAGAATGTGACATAGCAACGTTAATGATATCCTCATGCTTGTAAGATCAATCTCGAGTGAGAGAAAAGGAAAGCTGAATAGTTATCATAAGGCATCACACCTTAAGAACGACAGTTAGAACTAAAGATGACTAACTGACAATATGGGTTGGGGGGGGGGGGAAGCATGAGAGGAGTTAGAGAGAGAGAGAGACAGAGAGAGAATATAAAAAACAACGGATTGGCAGAACAAACCTGACAGGAATATGTAGATACAACTCGGTGCAGCTCTACAACCTATTTGTCTGAATAATGCAGGAACCAATATTATGTAAATATTCAGTCTTCTCTGCTGAACAGTTGGTGAAATAGGGTGGGGTGATGGGTCTCATAAAAGGTAAAGGTAAAGGATTCCGTTACACGCCCATTGGGGCATATTGAGAAAATGGTGTTAGGCCTATATTTTCTTGACCATCGGCACACTAGGGGTGATGTGGTCAGCATCACGCCGTCCGCCTTAACCTTCGCAGAGTTGCTATGGTACCCAATTCATGAGGCTGGGTCGACCCCGAAGCCGTTTGCGGTCTAAAAATCCCACCTCAACTGGGGATCGAACCATAGACCACCGAGCTAGGAAGCCAGTGCACTAACCACTGCGCCTCCATGGGTCTCTTAGCCGACGGGATATTAACGCCAACTCCCCCATCTCCCAATTTCGTATGTCCCAGTTTATACATTTCCAGCCCCGTGTTTCAACGTAGACCATGTAGCCGCAATGTAGGCAATTTTCTTTGACTTTTGTCATAGCAAGACGCATTATCTTTTTCAATATTTTTGTTGTCTCATAAACCTACCGTTTCAGCGTCAAAGCAGTTGCTAGCAGCAGGCCAGGTGCGAGTTCGGCTTGACGTAACCATGACTACCCAACAAGGCCGAAGTGTGCCGTCTGAGAAACTGTAACGCAAGACCTGTTCCCAGACAGCGAGCCTAAACAATATTGGCTGGCAAGGCCTTGGAGTTCAGTAAAATCACAGTCAAGTCACTACACTTCAAATGGCCAGGAAATGACGACATTGAAGATCCACTGATAAAATTAGTGTAGAACACAGACTGTTCATGTATCATTGGACATTTTCTATTCCTCCTGTATCACAGTGTTTATATATTCACTTTATCACTAGATAATAAACACCCACTCCTTCTTTGTTATCTCGTCCAGCCAATTCGAGTGTTCATTCTTAACTGACCTTTTCTAAATAGCACAGTGTAGTTACGGGGGGTCGCTAGGAGACGAACAAAGAATATAACCACTGACCCTTCATGCGTGTCGTAAAGGTCGACTAATGTGAGGTTGTGCATTGGATTGGCATCCGCATCGTGTAAAATAAATAGCTACGTGTATGCTCCATAAGCAGTGAAAAGATTAATGATGTTGTATGAAATTGTGTGTGAGTGTGTGTGTGTGTGTGTGTGTGTGGGGGGGGGGGGGCTTATAGTTAAAGTGGATTTTCCCCCACAGCTACGTTAAACAGAGCTTTATTACGTTTTTGTTGTTGTTGCGTGTCTGTGAAGTCTGTGTGACAGTGCACGTAACATGTCCTTACATGTCTAATTATTCTTCGTAGGATACACACGCACATCACAAAAATTTACTTATCTCGTCTTTTTTTCAAATCTCACCGATTCAGGGGGAATCCTAAAATCCTACCTCGCTATCGCACGAGCCAGAACTCGGCGACATTTTCGAGAAACAGAAAACATGTTATTTCTTACGTCCTTCTAATTCCATCTGTCAAGGTCAATCTATCTGTAATGAGATCAAGACAAAATAGAACTATTGCTCCTCAACTATGTCGTCCCCGGTGACTAATATGAGGTTGTGCAACCCCCCCCCCCCCCCCCCCCTTTTAAACACATTGCTACAGAAACTGAAGCTGCCACATGTGAATATTTTATGTAGGCTTTCTGTGACGGGACCAGCTACAGTGGTGGCTCCATGCACCATAGGGGGCGACAAGAATGATGATGATGATGATACTGATCTATTGACAACATCACGAACCCTTGGCCACCACAACTACTAATAATGATCTATTGACAACACCATGAACCCTTGGCCACATCAACTACTAATAATGATCTATTGGCAACACCACGAACCCTTGGCCACAACAACTATTAATAATGATCTATTGACAACACCATGAACCCTTGGCCACCACAACTACTAATAATGATCTATTGGCAACACCACGAACCCTTGGCCACAACAACTACTAATAATGATCTATTGACAACACATCACGAACCCTTGGCCACAACAACTACTAATAATGATCTATTGGCAACACCATGAACCCTTGGCCACATCAATTACTAATAATGATCTATTGACAACATCACGAACCCTTGGCCACAACAACTACTAATAATGATCTATTGACAACACCACGAACCCTTGGCCACATCAACTACTAATAATGATCTGTTGGCAACACCACGAACCCTTGGCCACATCAACTATTAATAATGATCTATTGACAACACCATGAACCCTTGGCCACCACAACTACTAATAATGATCTATTGGCAACGCCACGAACCCTTGGCCACAACAACTACTAATACTGATCTATTGGCAACACCACGAACCCTTGGCCACATCAACTATTAATAATGATCTATTGACAACACCATGAACCCTTGGCCACCTCAACTACTAATAATGATCTATTGACAACACCATGAACCCTTGGCCACAACAACTACTAATAATGATCTATTGACAACACATCACGAACCCTTGGCCACAACAACTACTAATAATGATCTATTGGCAACACCATGAATCCTTGGCCACATCAATTACTAATAATGATCTATTGACAACATCACGAACCCTTGGCCACAACAACTACTAATAATGATCTATTGACAACATCACTGTCACGTAGGTCTTTATATCATTAAATTGCCTTCATCTTCTTCCTATTCTCTCACCCACATCCTTTATTTTATTATCTTTCCTTACTTGTTTTTTCCTGTATTTTTCGCATCACTTGTTTGCGAAAAATATTTTTCTTCAGTATTCTCAAACTTTACCTTGTGTTTTTCTCATACTGGGATACGTAACTTTATTACATAGATGTCAGTCAGACGTGAAGTGCGATTTAGTTGCAGTCCATCTCAGACATCGAGCCGACTTGGGTCTGCACCTTCAGATGACACGACACTCCTGAGTTAGATTCTCGACGTAAACGCGTGAGAATGCTAGGAGAGAGCAGACATCCGTCTGCATTTTCACCGGTCAACAACGAGTTGGATCGGCCGAACGCTTAAGTAGGAGCGAATATTTACACCTTATAGTCGCAGTTTCAGACGGTTGTCTGAGATTTGCAACTGACACGCGCTTTTCCCGGTCAGTTTGTTAATGCAGGTGCGTAATCGCACTGATGGCTGTTACGACATGAGGGAAGCTGACGTAGGGTGTTAGAGAAGGGGAGAGACGGGCGCTGTTTCGTGGTTTCGAAACAGTGGGATTCTTTGTCCGTTTCATAGATATTAACCCTAGTTTGAAACTTTATTTTCATTCTTGTCTCAATAATTCGCAGTAGACAGGTGGTTCGCGAAGAGTAGAGCTGTATAAGCGAAGTTTCTTAGTTTGTTGCGACAATTTGTCGAATTTCTAGACTTCCATAAATATAAGCGTAAAATTCTTAATTGTGCGATATCCTGTAGTGCTGTGTTTGAGTGAAACTGTGTTACCCAACTTGCCAGCGTTTAGTAAAGAGACATATTTGTGTGAAGCATAGACAGTTCCTATCTTTAACCACGTGGGGTTTTTTTTGTTTCAAGTAACACTGGATCTGACAGTGCATATGCCATCAGAGAGAGACAGTAATAGCAATCCCACTAACGGTTTCTAAAGACTAGAAATATATATTGGGCTTTTGAGCCAGTTCATATTGCTCCACAAATTTAAATGTACATGCTGCCTGGCGGCGAAAATATTACAAGAATAACATTAACATTCCGACAGAGATTGTGACTAGTATTGTGGTGACCAAATATAGTACCTGCCTGAAAGAAGACACCGATCTGACATTCCTTAAATCCTAGAATCCAAAGCTAATGACATTGTGCTCTGCTAACTTTCGTGCCTGGACAAATTTTATGTGACTTAATCAGACATTCGAGAAAAATTAGAACACCCAAGGAATCGGTTCCCTGAGACAGAGAGTTCAGTACGTCTTTTGGAACTGGAGGTTTCTTGGTCGCTGACTGCATTTTTCGGGTCTGTGCGAAGGTCCTAGAATTATTATGTTCCCAGAGGCAACGAGCAAAGTTGTGAGTATATATGTGAGAGAAAGGCCATGGCTGGATGAATGAGAGTACACAGGTCTGAGTGTTATTTTACCGGTGTATTATTGTCACCCATTTGCTGTCTTAAATTTTTTAATCTGCAGAATTTGTTACAAATGCTAGAGTTTCTTTTTTTCTTAGGCTAAATCAGATTATCCAACTCTGTTCATACATTTACGAGAAAGAAAAAAACCTCTTAGACTCAACCCTATGTATCTATAACTCTTTGAGCCATCATCTGTTCTCTTAACGGGGCTGTGGGCTAAACCTAGAGTAAGATTCTAACGGGCTATCATCCTTGTAGCATTTTCCTTGAATTCTATGACTATTTGTATATGTTTTTCCTTTATGTATTTTTTGGTGTTGTGAGAAATTTTGATATGATAATTAAAATATTTCTCTTGAACAAAAAAACCAGTGCGTTGGTCAGCTCGATCCCAATTATCTGTATAAGCATTGTTATAGATTTTCCAAGTCTGTGTGTTTAACTGTCGTCAAGTGTATGTGCGTGCCCGTGAGTAGATAGAAATATATGTAATATATATGTGGAATAGACTGTCGGACTCTGTAAAAGTCGTCGTAGAGGATAGGTGAGAGGGAGAGAAGAATTCTTTTCGCTTTCAGCGACAGCCTCTATACCACTGTCTATCATCTCACCTATGTGGAAATTCTATTGTTTTACTAATTCACACTGGGACTCTCACTCATTTCAAGCTATTCAGAAGGGACCCACCCAAGTCTTAATTCTCCTATCCAAAATCTACGACAATCACGAACCCTTGGCCACGACAACTACTAATAATGATCTATTGACAACACCACGAACCCTTGGCCATATCAACTACTAATAATGATCTATTGACAACACCACGAACCCTTGGCCACAACAACTACTAATAATGATCTATTGACAACACCATGAACCGTTGGCCACAACAACTACTAATAATGATCTATTGGCAACACCACGAACCCTTGGCCACATCAATTACTAATAATGATCTATTGACAACACCATGAACCCTTGGCCACCACAACTACTAATAATGATCTATTGACAACACCATGAACCCTTGGCCACAACAACTACTAATAATGATCTATTGGCAACACCATGAACCTTTGGCCACATCAATTACTAATAATGATCTATTGACAACATCAAGAACCTTTGGCCACAACAACTACTAATAATGGTCTATTGACAACACCACGAACCCTTGGCCACGACAACTACTAATAATGATCTATTGAAAACACCACGAACCCCTGGCCACGACAACTACTAATAATGATCTATTGACAACACCACAACACCTACTAATAATGATCTATTGACAACACCATGAACCCTTGACCACAACAACTACTAATAATGATCTATTGATAACACCACGAACCCTTGGCTACCACAACTACTAATAATGATCTATTGGCAACACCATGAACCCTTGGCCACAACAACTACTAATAATGATCTATTGGCAACACCACGAACTCTTGGCCACATCAATTACTAATAATGATCTATTGACAACATCACGAACCCTTGGCCACAACAACTACTAATAATGATCTATTGACAACATTACGAACCCTTGGCTACAACAACTACTAATAATGATCTATTGACATCACCACGAACCCTTGGCCACGACAACTACTAATAATGATCTATTGAAAACACCACGAACCCTTGGCCACGACAACTACTAATAATGATCTATTGACAACACCACAACACCTACTAATAATGATCTATTGACAACACCATGAACTCTTGACCACAACAACTACTAATAATGATCTATTAACACCACACCACGAACCCTTGGCCACAACAACTACTAATAATGAACTATTGACAACAACACGAACCCTTGGCCACAACAACTACTAATAATGATCTTTTCACAACACCACGAACCCTTGGCCACAACAACTACTAATAATGATCTATTCACAACACCACGAACCCTTGGCCACAACAACTACTAATAAAGATCTATTGACAACAACACGAACCCTTGGCCACAACAACTACTAATAATGATCTATTGACAACACCACGAACCCTTGGCCACAACAACTACTAATAATGCTCTTTTCACAACACCACGAACCCTTGGCCACATCAACTACTAATAAAGATCTGTTGACAACAACACGAACCCTTAGCCACAACAACTACTAATAATGATCTATTGACAACACCACGAACCCTTGGCCACAACAACTACTAATAATGATCTATTGACAACACCACGAACCCTTGGCCACATCAACTACTAATAAAGATCTGTTGACAACAACACGAACCCTTAGCCACAACAACTACTAATAATGATCTATTGACAACACCACGAACCCTTGGCCACAACAACTACTAATAATGATCTTTTCACAACACCACAAACCCTTGGCCACATCAACTACTAATAAAGATCTATTGACAACAACACGAACCCTTGGCCACAACAACTACTAATAATGATCTATTGACAACACCACGAACCCTTGGCCACAACAACTACTAATAATGATCTTTTCACAACACCACGAACCCTTGGCCACAACAACTACTAATAATGATCTATTCACAACACCACGAACCCTTGGCCACAACAACTACTAATAATGATCTATTGACAACACCACGAACCCTTGGCCACAACAACTACTAATAATGATCTATTGACAACACCACGAACTCTTGGCCACAAAACCTACTAATAATGCACCCTCTGTTGCTATTAGTACCATTACCAATCCTACAGCTGATGTTGCTACATCTATTTCAATCATTACTACCAATGCTACTAGCGTTAGTACTACTATAGATATCATTACTTTTGCCTCTACTACTGCTATCTAGTATCATTACAACTGCTGTCATTACTTTTATTGTTACTGTTGCCACTATTACTATTGCTACAATAATTACTGCTGTTGCTATAATATCATAGCTTTGGCTGTTGGTGCTGTTACTACAACTACTATTGTTACTACTACTATTGTTACTACTACTTTTGCTACTACTACTACTCTTGTTACCACTACTACTACTGTTACTACTACTATTGTTACTAGTACTCTTTTGGCCCAATGACATGTCATTGCGAGGCTGGGGGGTCAGTGGACTTTCCTTCCAACCCGGTCAGGAGCTTCGCCCCTTCCCATCCACACGGGATTTATGTGCAGGAGCCGTTCAGGTTATTCAGTCAAATTTCCGGTCGTAAACATTCCTTCAAACGCTGACGCCCGGGTGTGAACCATGAAAACCTGGTCGCCAGTACAACGACGTAGCCATTACACCAGCGCGGCTCCCACTACTGTTGTTACTACTACTAATACTATTGCTGTTACTAAATTAATATTCTTACTACTACAATTGCTTCAGCTACTTCTACTATTGTCACTACTACTATTGCTACTGCTACATTAATACTGCTACGACAACGTTTACTGCTGCAATTAATACTATTGCTACTACTGCTACTACTGCGACTACTACTATTACTGCTACAAATACTACTAATACTATTGCTATTATGACTGTTGCTGCTGCTACTACTACGTCAAGTACGACATTACGACATGCTCGAGAGTGCAGTAGGCATATTCTTTCTTTGTATCTTCAGAGACCCCGGGGAATTATCCGGTGCTCTAGACCAGTGCTCTAGACCAGTGCTCTAGACCAGTGTACCGCGGCGCACTAGTGTGCTGCGTGTGTCTGCTTGGTGTGCCGTGACAAAGTGCAGAACACACCACATAATGGTATACAAAATTATACGTTATGGTAAAATATTACGAAAGACTCTGAAACGCACAAGTTAAAAAAACAAAACAAATTGAGCTATCCATCATCCACCAATCCATATAAAAAAAAAAGGAAGCGTTGTCTTATGCTTACTGCAAATATTTAAATATTTATCATACTCACTGACTTACATATTTTAGTGTGCCATGGAATTTTGAAGGGCACTTACGTGTGCCGTGACATTTTGAAGGGCTCTTAAGTGTGCTGTGAAGTAGAAAAGGTTTGGTAGCACTGCTCTAGACAATATGCCTGGCACTAATTTATAGGTCTGCACAGCAACACTTCAGTTAAGGTATACCTTATACTTACTTTCGAATTTTGCATTTGAACTACTAAAGTTGTGGAAATGGATTCTTCGGTAATACATCCGTATCTTGATGTTGTTTGTAAAACATGTTTAAAAAAGCACGTTTATTTGAAGCATACTACCATATCATCATCAATCAATCAATACCCTTTAGCTCCCCAAGGAGCATAGGCTTTCAACAAACACATGCCAAGTCTTCTTGTCCTGTGCCATCCGCTCAAGTTCTTTCCATGTTTTCCTCATCATTTTCACCTCTGTTTCCAGTTATCTTCTCCATGTGTTTTTTTACCTCTGCCTCTTTTTCCCTGTGGATCCCAGAACAAGGACTGCCTTGTAATGCTATCAACAGGTTTCCTCAATGTGTGTCCTATCCATCGCCAGCGTCTGCTTCTCAACTCTTGTTCCACTGGCACTTGTCTGGTTCTTGTCATCAGTTCCACATTTGTGACTTTGTCATACCATTTCAGTCATTCTATTCTACACAATAACCCGTTTATAAAAGTCTAGCTTTTTGGTTGTTGTTTTTGTTGTTCTCCATGCCTCAGAGCTATACAATAGGACTGATTTCACATTTGAGTTGAAGATTCTTTTTTTTGTGTTCGACTTGATTTCTCTTGTTCTCCATATGTTTCCCAATGCAATGAAAGCTCCTCTTGCTTTTTGTATTCTTATTTTGATATCACTGTCTGTCCCTCCAACTTTGTCTATATTACTTCCAAGATATGTGTACGATTCTACATCTTTTAGTGGTGTTTCTTCAAGTTCAACCTTGTTATCATTTCTTGCATTTATTCTCATAATCTTTGTCTTTTCCCTGTGTATTTTCAGGCCCACTTATTGTGACCTCTCATCGAGAATTTTCATTTTCTCTTGCATCTGATTATGTTTATGGGACAGAAGAGCCAAGTCATCTGCAAAATCCAGATCATCAAGCTGTTTAGTAAGATTCCACTGGATTTCATTTCTGTTGTGTGATGTCGATGTTTTAACAACCCAATATATTGCTAGTAAGAAAAGAAATGGAGACAAGAGGCATCCCTGTCTCACTCCCGTTCTTATCCTAAACGGTTCTGTACGTTGTCCTTCATGAAGAACTCTGCATGTCATGTCTTCATAGGTCTTCTTTATTAAGTTAATGATCTTCATGGGAACTACATAATGCCAACATCAATTTCCAAAGCGGTTCTCTGTCTACACTGTCAAATGCCTTTTCATAGTCCACAAATCCGATGTATAGTGGTGAATTCCATTTCAGACTTTGTTCAACTATTATTCTCAATGTGGTTATCTGGTCTGTACAGGATCTATTTTGTCGAAAACCTGCTTGTTCATCTCTCAGTTGCTTGTCTATGGACTCTTTTAATCTCTCCAGGATGATTCTGTTTAATACTTTTGCTGGCACTGATAGTAACATTATTCCTCTATAATTTGTGCACTCTTGTAAATTTCCCTTCTTAGGCAACTTGACCAGATAACCTTCCTTCCATTCTGCTGGTATTTCCTCTCTCTCCCAGACTTTGACAAGTAGTTTGTATAACATCTCTGTAGAGGTATCAATATCTGTTTTGATGGCCTCTGCTGGAATGCAATCTGGACCAGCTGCTTTTCCATCTTTCAGAAGCTTTATGCTTTCTTTATTTCTTCTCTACTTGGTCGTTCACAGCTGATTTGTAGCTCCTCTTCTGCTGGCTGGATGTCTGGGGTATTAGTTGGAGATGGTCTATTGAGAAGTTCCTCAAAATGTTCTGTCCATCTCTTCATTTGTTCTTGTATATTACTAAGCAATTTTCCATTCTTATCTTTTATGAGGCCATTTGCTTGCTTATATTTCCCTGTTAGCTTCTTTGTGTTGTTGCACATATCCCTCATATTTCCTTTGGCTGCATCTTCCTCTGCTTCCCTTGCCAAATCATCAATATATTTCATCTTGTCTCTTTTGATGTTTATTCTTACTTCTTTGTTTGCTTCTATGTACACTTCATGAGCCTTAGATTTGGAGCTTCTGGTTTTGCTTCTGTTTAAATCTGCTTTCTTGTTTTTCCTGTCTTCTATCTTACTAATGGTTTCTGTTGTTATCCATGCTTTGTGCTGATGTTCTCTTTTTCTCAGTACTTCTTCACATGTCTCGTTCCATATATTTTGTACTTGTTGCCAGTGGTCTTCCGTATCTGTTTCATCTTCCATCTTGTTGGAGTACTTGGTATTTGTTGGATACTATGATTGAAAATTTTTCTCTTATTTCCTGATTTCTTAGATATCCCACATTATACTGTTGTCTATAGCTATATGCTGTTGTAAATTTCTTGAGTTTTAATTTTGTTTTAGCCAACAGAAGATGGTGGTCTGATACACCATCTGCTCCTCTACATACTTTCACATCATGCAATGATGACCTAAACTTCTTGCTTATGCATATGTGATCAATCTGATTCTCAGTTCTGTGGTCTGGTGATATCCATGTTGCATTATGTATTCTTTTATGTGGAAATATGCTTCCTCCTATAGCTAGTTGATTTGAAGCACAGAAGTTTGCTAATAGTTCCCGATTCTCGTTCATCATACCTAATCCATGCTTTCCCATGATTTCTTCTGTCTGTTCCTATTTTCGCATTTAAGTTCCCCCATCAAAATTGGGATGTCCTTTCTTTTCTTATTGTCCAAAACACTTTGTAGTCTTAAGTAAAAGTCTTCTTTCACAGATTCTTCTTTATCGTTTGTTGGTGCATAACACTGAATAATGTTTATATTTACTTTCTTTTTGGCTGATTTAAACCTTGCTGTTATAATTCGGGGTCCCATTGCTTCCCATTCTATAAGTGCCTTCTGTGCTTCCTTGGACAGCATTAGAGCCACCCCTTCACTGTGGTGGGCTCTTTCCTCCTCATGTCCTGAGGACAACACCACTTCTCCTGTGATCAATCTCCTTTCTCTATGCCTTTCCACCGTGTCTCGCAGAGACCCAGGATATCAATCCTGCAATTTGGCATTTCTACTGCTACCTGTGCAGTTTTCCCTTATTCACACAGAGTGCGAACATTCCAGGTGCCAATCCTGGAGATTTTCCTAGACGAAAAAAGGTTAGTCGGCAACCCAGACTCCTTTCGGCTTTCTCTAGGTTGCTTCATGCGCCTCCTTTCCAGAGAACCTTCTTCTGTCTTGGGCGTCTGAGTTGATTATATTCTTTATTTGACATGTGCATGTTTGTTGAAGTTTTTGTGGTAAAAAGTTTTTTACGGGATGGGGTAACCAGCCCCATGCCCAACCCTCCTTAGTCGCTTTTTACGACACACCTGTTAGGGTACAGTGCTATTATTCTTTGCTCCCCTTTCGGGCCCCGGTAACACACGGGTGCATCATCATCATGTTGTATGTAAAACATGTTAAAAAAGCACGTTTATTTGAATCATACTACCATATCATCATCATCATGTTGCTTTACGTTCCTTACTGAACATAGAAGCACCAATGCAGCTAATCCTCTTGCAGACGTCTGTACCAAGCAGTCACGTGATTTTGGAGCGGTGGTTTCCAGGGCTGTTTGTTTTAGATGCTGACCTTCTCATGCACGACCTCATATAAGTCGCCTTGTACGACATGGCTTAGGGTGCAATAGTCATGTTATATTTCTTTGTATCTTCAGAAACTCCTACGGACTACAGGAGGTTAGTCTGTCTATACTGGTGCCAAAATATACATATGATTCTACACTCTACTGCCATAGGGGCGGTGAAAAAGAGTAGGGCGGTGTGGAATGTTTCACATGTTACAAGAACAAAATGCAGACGAGATAACAACTAAAGTGAGTGACACGAACAAAACGCAGACGAGATAACAACTAAAGTGAGTGACAAGAACAAAACGCATACGAGATAACAACTAAAGTGAGTGACAAGAACAAAATGCAGACGAGATAACAACTAAAGTGAGTGACAAGGACAAAACGCAGACGAGATAGCAACTAAAATAGATGACAAGAACAAAACGCAGACGAGATAACAACTAAAGTGAGTGACAAGAACAAAACGCAGACGAGATAACAACTAAAGTGAGTGACAAGAACAAAACGCAGACGAGATAACAACTAAAGTGAGTGACAAGAACAAAACGCAGACGAGATAACAACTAAAGTGAGTGACAAGAACAAAATGCAGACGAGATAACAACTAAAGTGAGTGACAAGAACAAAATGCAGACGAGATAACAACTAAAGTGAGTGACAAGGACAAAACGCAGACGAGATAACAACTAAAGTGAGTGACAAGAACAAAACGCAGACGAGATAACAACTAAAATAGATGACAAGAACAAAACGCAGACGAGATAACAACTAAAGTGAGTGACAAGAACAAAATGCAGACGAGATAACAACTAAAATGAGTGACAAGAACAAAACGCAGACGAGATAACAACTAAAATAGATGACAAGAACAAAACGCAGACGAGATAACAACTAAAGTGAGTGACAAGAACAAAACGCAGACGAGATAACAACTAAAGTGAGTGACAAGAACAAAATGCAGACGAGATAATAACTAAAATGAGTGACAAGAACAAGTGGAAGCATGCAACAAATTAATATGACGGTGTCAATAAAATGAATTTGTTGGGTGGAAAATTAAAAATACTAAAACACAGACAAATGCAACCAGAAGTTGGGTCTTTTGTTCCACGGTCTGTCTCATTGCATTGTTTTTCAGTGTATGATTTATTGGAACTGTTGGGGCTGAGGGGACAGTCGAGAACAAGGGCACTGAAGAGGCTTAGTGAAACTGCGGAAAAGGCATCATGCTGGCTGTGGAACAACCGCAATGGGCTATGGAACTCGGGACAGTAAACTCTATCCCCATCTGCGTTACAGCAAACATCCGGAAAGTGGAAAATTTTTCTAAGTCCGCAATACATTGAGTTTTTCGTTGTATTGGTGAAAGGACAGTGGCTTACAGGCAACACGCAGCGTATATTTTATGTGGTGTCGGGCGCAAGTAGATTTCAGTTTCTAGCGTGCAGTGGCTTCAAGCCTCGTTGGTTTTGCGCAGGTGGGTCAGTGTCTGTCCCTAGTCGTGGTGTGCTGTGGTGTCGTGAAACGAGTGTAACCCACTACTTTGTTAATCACTATGTCGAGATACAGATTTGCTTCAACCAATCAACGAGCACCGTTCAGCAGTCTCTGAGACAGAATGAATTAACGGCCATCATGTTCACGCAAGATGGCGGATGAAAACTGAATAAAATTAGGCTGTACGAGCAAAAGACGAAACCGGAGGAAACCAATCAGCTTGCTCCGCCAGGAACCAACCAAAAGCTTTGCTTAAGAATTCACCTACCTATATAATCGGGCGAAATGTTATGCTAAGCACGCAACCAGACACGAAGCCAGAGATACCGACTGACTGAAGAGGAGAGAAGCTGTCACGATTTATTGCTTACCTGAGGGCATCGACCTGCAGCCTACTTCACTAGTCGAGTCAAACTGGCCTTTTTAAATCTTGGAGGGTAAATATAAATTTACGATAACCTTTAGGAAAATAGGCTTTCCGCAGGTCTATAATGTTGGTATTTGTTGTGTGTCATTTATACTACCTATCAGGTTACTGATTGTATCTTGGGGAAATTAAGTATAATGATTGTATTTCCTATTATGATTGAATAGACGAAGGCTAATAGGACTCATACTTCAACCTATTGTCTCCTATACTTCAATCTATTGTCTCATCTAACTCCAACTGTAATATAACCAAAACAGTCCTTGTTAGGACTCAATCTATTGTCTCTATTAACTTCAGTCTATTGTCTCCTATAACTTGTCTAGTATCTCAGATAAGACCAACTGCCATATAACCAAAACAGTCCTTGTTAGGACTCAACCTATTGTCTCCTATTACTTCAATCTATTATCTCCGATAAAACCAACTGAAATATAACCAAAACAGTCCTTGTTAGGACTCAGTCTATTGTCTCCTATAACTCCCACCTGATATATCACCAAACAGTCCTCGTCTCATATACTCCTATCATAAGAACATAACGTTATTGTTAGGATATATGTTACCAGCTTGTATAGCACTCGTCAGAGAGGGCCGGGTATATTATAGGGGGAAGGAAATGGTTGTATCACCTAAATGTACATATTATTGGATGTCTTGAATTTATATTATGGGATGTATTCATGTATTGAATGTATTCATGTATTGAATTTATATTATTGATGCATTGAATTTATATTATTGACTGTATCCATGTATTAGTTTATCAGAAAGAATGCTTTGCAAGTAGACACATGTCTTGTCTCGCTATTGCTAAATCATACTGAGCCATGTTGTCATTCATCCTACATGCAAACACTGAGGCACACGCTCATTTCATCCACATTAGAAATAGGTGGGCCTGAGGACAGAAATTAGCCCCTATTTTTGCTTTGTTACAGGTTTCAGTCGTGTCATAAAAACTGAGATCGTATGTTCTAGTCAATCCCGCTGCCTGGAACTCCGCAGGAGCATAGAGGTTGACCAGACTCTACATCTTTGGTCCCCCTCAGTCTTGGGTGGGCTAAAGGAACGATACTCTGCCGTTGTTGTGTGAACCAAACAAAGAAGAACAGACTTAAGAGAGATGAGTACACATTAGTACCATTTCTGTCAGCATTGTGAGCATAGAAACTGTCAGTGATGAGAAAGTGACTTAGCACAGCAAGAGACAAAAATAACAGCATAGCTGATAAATGTTATATCCTTAATTAACAGCACAGCTGATACTTGTACTATAATTGAATAACAGCACAGCTGATATAATTTTTATTCCTATAATTGGAAAACTTGTTGTCTATATAAATATAAATATTTGTAAATTATATGTAAACTTACAAATTCATTACGTTCCATTTTTTCAACATTCACCCTTCAGCACAAGAGTAGATAGTGTATATACTTGTCGTAGATTTTTAGATAGGAGAATTAAGACTTGGGTTGGTCCCTTCTGAATAGGTTGGAATGAGTGAGAGTCACAGTGTGAGTTAGTAAAAATGAAATAGAATTCCCACAAGTGAGATGATAGACTGTGATATAGAGGCTGTCTCTGAAAGCGGAAAAAATTTCTTCTCCCTCTCACCTATCTTCTACGACAACTTTACAGCGTCAGACAGTCTACACACAGATATATCTATTACCTATATTTCTATCTACTCACCGGCACGCACATACACGTGACGACAGTTAAACACACAGACGTGGGAATCTATAACAAAGAAAATACATATATATTTGACGAGCTGACCAACGCACTGATTTAGTTCAAGAGAGATTTTATTATTATCATCTAAAAAAAATCTTCTCACAACACCAAAAATTTCATCAAGGAAAGAAACATATACAAATAGTCATAAAATTTCAAGAAAATGCTACACGGATAATAGCCCGTTAGAATCTTACTCTAGGTTTAGCCCACAGCCCCGTTATGAGACAGATGATGGCCCAAAGAGTCATAAATACATATGGTTAGGGTCTAATATTGTCCTTCAAAAAGGAACAACTTAATCAAGCAGCCACTCTTCCGTAAGGAGATTATAACGTGGGGTGAATCAATAGTTACAGAAAAAAACCTCACTCAATCCACTTTCCCTCGGTTCTTTCATCAGGGATCCCTGGCACACGTTCTTACCTAAAAACTTGATGTAGTTCACAGTCTGGCGCAACCTTAGGACACTTCTTTACAGTGAATCTGTATTCTTTGGATAAAGCGAATCCCAGCTCTACAATTACAGGTTTATTCCACTGTTTTCGGGGAGCATTCACTTCACCAGTTAAATTTTGATTACTGTTAATGTCACTTGAATCAGGTTGGATAAGCAAGTTTAAACGGGCACACAGAGTCAGAAAAAACACGAGGATTTCCTTAATTTGGAAAGATGACCAGTGGACAACTTCTTTCAACAGATAGCTTTGTTTCACTATTCACTCTTTCGCCAAAAAATGTCGGGAAAATGTTAATGTTATTGATTGAAATTATTCTCGCCGCCAGTCAGCAATTTTACATTAGAGTTCAGGAAGAAATAAGATCTGGCTCAAAGGCCCAGAGATTGATACTCAGTCTTTAAAAAACCCGTTAGTGGGATATAGTATTTCTGTCTACCTTTGTGGGCATATGCACTGTCAGACCAGTGTTACTTGAGAGAACCCACGTGGTTCAAAATAAGGACTGTCTATTTCTTCACAAGTATGAAACTCTTATTAAATGCCGGTAAAGTTCGGATCACCCCAGTATTTCACTGAATAAAAGGAAAAGCACATATCAAATAATTTACATATATGCACTCAATATAACTTACATCTTTAAACTGCAAGCGTACCGCTTGACTTATCATTTAACACTTCCCGTAAAGTAAGATATATTTTAAAAAAATCATCAATCCTCATGAATTTAGGAACACGTGCGTATTCCGTCAACATCTCATGAGGCTTCTAGCATTTATAAGTTTGTTCTTAAAACAGTTTCGACTGAGTATTAGCCGTTAAATTAAATTCCTTATAGCTACTTGTTTAGTAAGCTAAAGATATAATTTATTATGTATTCCACTGTATGCGTCACTAGCAAAATAATACAAACTATAAATTAGTTGCTAACTAGGGAAATAGCTAAGCGATTAAACACTTTAAACCCTACACACAATACTAAATATATAATATTAATATACCTCAAACACAGAAGTACTAAGAACTTAAACCACTTCGACCAAACTAAAGGCCATCTCTATTAACAGAGATTATTTAGAAATCGAACGAAGGTTGTTCTGTCTTTACTGCGAAGTTACTGAGTGAGAATGAAAATAAAGTTTCAAACTCGGGCCAATATCTTAAAATCAGACAAAGGGCCCCCACTTATTTCGCCAAGCGAAATTATCTCCCCTACTCCCAACATTTACGTCAGCTTAACGCGTGTCGTAACTGCCACCTACTGACCGAGATGTACGCGTGTCAGTAGCAACTCTCAGACAACCGTCTCGTACTGCGTCGTAGAGATGCCGGGTTTGACACCTTACGCTAGTGTCAGGTGAAAAATGGTAGACCAAAAGTCTGCTGTATGTCCAGCGAAACGAATTTTTCGCACATTCTCGTCTACCTGCGCGACTGACATCTGTGTAATAGAATGCTAGTGCGATTCTCAGTTTTGAGAAAAGAAACAGGTAAAGTTTGCGAATATGATGAAAATATATTTCGCAAACGAATGGATGCAAAATATACAGGAAAAAGAAATTCGTGAGAGATAACAAACTTAAAGAATTTGGGTGAAAGAATAGGAAGACGCTATAGGCAATTTAATGATCAAAACCTACGTGACAGAACGTCCCCCCTTAAGATATGGAAGCACTCCATGTCTACGTTATGGAATTAAATTTCCTATAACCGTAGCTTCGGGGTGTCTGTCTTCTTCCCTCTCATCTTCCCCCTCCATCTCTGTCCAATTCCTACTCATGAAGTCTGCCCCGACGTTTCCTTCCTCTGGAATGTCTCCCATGCGCGCTTGAAAGAGCGTCGCCGCTTCTGACATTTTTCAAAGATTTCCTGTGTGTGCAGTGGAGTTTCCCTGCCACTACCGTCATCTTCGTCAGTTTTGGCGATCGTCAGGAGATGGTCGGAGGTTGGCACTGGTCTTTCCAAGTATCTCTTTAACAGATTTAAATGGAAAACCTTCTCCTTTCCTTGAATAGAGATCTTTTAGTTAGCCTTAGAAATCTTTTTCAGGACGGTAAACGGCCCTTGCCATCCGATCTTCAGTTGGTTGTTTCCGGTAGGGAGTAACACCAAAACTTTCTCTCCTGCTTCCAGTTCTCTTTCTTTCGCGACTTTCCTGTATCGGTTTGTGTGCTTTGTGCGAGCTCGCTTAAAGTTAGTCGTTGCTAGGTCCCATCCTAGTTTCAACCTTTCCTTTAAAACCGACACATATTTGCTTGCTGAGACAACTGTCTCATCCGCCTTCTCGTCTGTCAGAGACTGAAGAAAGGCTTCAAGCGGCCCCTTTATAGGTCTGCCGAACAAAAGCGTAGCTGGCGGAAATCCTGTGGAAGTATGAGGAGATTCTCTGTAGCCAAATAATGCTGCAGGAATACAAAGATCCCAATCTTCAGGTTTCACTTGTGCCAGTTTACTTAGCATCCTGTTGAGGTTTCCATTTGCACGTTCCACGAGCCCATTTCCGGCCGGAGTATATGGCTTAGTGTGGATGTGTTGGGTCCTCAAGATCTTAACGATCTCATCCATCAACAGGTTTCGGTATGGAGATCCGTTATCCGTCAACACTTGCTGAGGGAATCCCAACCGAGTGAAAATCTGCACGAGGGCTTCTGCAATATGCTTGGCATCTGCGAATGTTAGCGGGATAGCTTCTGCCCATAAAGTGCATGTATCGACTAAGGTCAGGATGAACCTGTTCCTTCTTTTAGTCCTTTCGAAAGGCCCTAAAATGTCGATCACAACCCGTTCGAATGGTGTTCCCATTATTGGCATTTCACCCAAAGAGACTGGGGGTGCCCGTTGCTTGGGTGGCACACGTTGGCACTGGGCACAGGATTTGACATATCTGATAATATCAGTATTTACTCCTGGCCACCAATAATGAGTGGTTATACGTTGGTTTGTGGCGTTCTGTCCCATATGTCCGCTGAAGGGAAGAGAGTGCCCCATTTCTAGGATTTGGCTTCTGTACTGTTTCGGTACTAGGAGCTGGTTGTAAGCTTGGTCAGGCTTGCCCGTTCTCCGATAAAGTACGCCATCCTCAGAAAAAATGTCCCCGTGCTGTTTGGGTTCCTTAGCCATGGGCAGTTTCCTAAAGCAGGGTGCCAAAGTAGGGTCCTTGTATTGCGCTTCTTTAAGTTCCATGGGTAACAAATTAGGCGCAGGCTCCCGTTCCTTCTTGGTTTGCCCTCTTGTAGTTACTGCTGCCACAATCGGCTCTTCCGGTTTCCCAATACACACGTATCTCCCGCCAAGTATGACTGGGTAGATGGGATCATCCATAACAGCCGCTTTGATCACACCTCTGACGAAATCAGAGTGGATCTCCACCAATGCGATGGGAAGCGCTGTAGGTGCATCACTCTTACGAACTCCACAAAATTGGACGGTCTCTGCTGTCTCTTGACCGGGTTTGACCAGGTTTCTGGCAACAATGCAATCATAAGAAAGCCCCGTGTCAAATAAGCAAGAAGTTTGAGAACCGTTCAAAGTAACCGTACCTCGCGTTGAGGGTGTATCCCCAACAGGTTGGGAATCACTGTCAATAATTCCGCCTTGCGAGACTGTTAGCAAGCATCCGATGCGTTTAGACTCGGTGTGCTCACTCTGATCATATGTCCCGTGCTCAGGGGTTCTCCCTTTGCCACCTTGACCTTTCTGGCCACGCTGCCATGAAGGACGGTCGGGTTGATCAGACTGTTTGGGGTGGTTGGGGTACTTGTTCTTGTAGAACTTGGATTTTTCAGGAGGGGGGTTTTGAGGTCCAGTTTCTCTGTGGTTATTTTGGTTAGAAGCCTGAGAAGATTGCTTTAGGTTATGTTTTCGAAAATGCTCCTCTGTCGGTTTCCGCTTTGTGGCCGGTAGTTCAGCCAGCGCATTTTGATAACGCTCAGACTTCTGTAAAATGTCTTCAAGCTTTTCTGCCCCCTGCTCGGCAAGAAATCTCCGGGTATCAGCAGACAAAGTGTTCTTTATTTGTTCCGTTAAAACAAATTCCTCAAGACCTTCATAGGTAGAGGGGAGCTGCGAGAGCTCTAGGCACTTTGTCAGATAACCCTTCAAACGAGACGAGAACTGCTGAAAAGTTTCAGAATTCTCTTTCCGGCTGTTGCGAAACAGTTGCAAAAATTTTCGAGCGTTCATTTCAAAGCGCTCCAGTAACGCTTTCTTCAACAGATCATAGTTGTCTTGTTGGCTGCTTTCCAGTTTGGCGTAAACATCATATGCACTGCTTTTCATCGCCTGAGAAAGCTTCATGTTCCAACGCGACCTCTCTAAACCGTACAGAGTTGCAATTTTCTCAAATTTTTCTAGCCAAGTGTCAATCTTCTCATTTGGACACGGGAAAGATTCAAGCGGAAAAGACATAGCCGTGAGATGGGTAGATTGAGTGTTAGAAGGATCAGTTAAGGAAGAATGAGGAGAAGACTCTCCATTGCTGGATGTAGAGGCAGCACCACGGCTTTGGAACTCTAGAGTTTTAAGAGCCAACTCATCCTGTCTCTCCTTCTCTCTTTCCTCTTGCTGTCTCTTTTTCTCTTTTTCCTTACGCTGTCTCTCCTTCTCTCTTTCCTCATGCTGCATCCTGCGAATTTCCATTTCCTCGTCCATCTTCTTCTGCTGTAAAGCTTCGGCTGCTTTTCTCTCCACGTCATATCTCTCGAGTTCGTCTCTGACAAAAGTTTTCGCTTCCTCTCCTTCCAGTCCCTCCTCTCTCCCTTCGTCCCTGAGGAGTTGTCTAAGCTTTGCCCTCTCGGCCATATTATGTCAGTGACTGAGACTAGTGGAGAAAGAAAATAGGGAAAAAAGGATACTCTGGTTCCTACCACTTACGAGTAAAAAATGTACCAAAAATTCAAAAGATGATATCCTTAACCCTGGGATACCTCCTCCAAAGTAAAATCTAACTATCGCTGCTATTATCGGCAATAAAGCACTTAATGCAAAACACGACTACGCCAACTAAATGGTAGTTAAGATTACTTCTGAAAAATAGGTTGCTACAGTGGAAAAGCAAAATAATTATTGCAAAAATTAAAGAGAAAAATAATCCCTTAATTATAAAATCCACTATAAGTTCGCCCCTGAAGTCAGATAGGGTAAGGGAGGCAATTAATCTGGACAAATAGTCCGAAACGCACTCCTTAGCTTTTGCTCAAACACCTACTTCTTCAAAACCCAGTGAATGTTATACACTCACCATTTTACCAGCGTTTAGTATTACAAAATCAGTGATTAACATATATTCCGACAAAATCAACCTGTAAACCAAATGTATAATGTTCAAATGCTGTGGAAAAAACTTATCAGTTTGTGTGGTCAGCACGCTCGTAAACAGATCGTTAGTCTAGGGGATAAATTATTTAAAATAAAACTCACAAGACAATCACACTCTTACTCTATTACAGAATAAAGAATCTTAAATACAAAATCCAGATAGACGAGTCCACATTTGTCGTACTCGTCTTCCTATTCTAAGTTCAAAAATCCGTCGGACGAGACCACATTTGTCGTATCGCCTTAGGATTTTGGGTTCAATTCCCGGTAACGAGCAACCATTTGTCGTAGATTTTTAGATAGGAGAATTAAGACTTGGATTGGTCCCTTCTGAATAGGTTGGAATGAGTGAGAGTCACAGTGTGAGTTAGTAAAAATGAAATAGAATTCCCACAAGTGAGATGATAGACTGTGATATAGAGGCTGTCTCTGAAAGCGGAAAAAATTTCTTCTCCCTCTCACCTATCTTCTATGACAACTTTACAGCGTCAGACAGTCTACACACAGATATATCTATTACCTATATTTCTATCTACTCCCGGGCACGCATATACACGTGACGACAGTTAAACACACAGACGTGGGAATCTATAACAAAGAAAATATATATATATTTGACGAGCTGACCAACGCACTGATTTAGTTCAAGAGAGATTTTATTATTATCATCTAAAAAAAATCTTCTCACAACACCAAAAATTTCATCAAGGAAAGAAACATATACAAATAGTCATAAAATTTCAAGAAAATGCTACACGGATAATAGCCCGTTAGAATCTTACTCTAGGTTTAGCCCACAGCCCCGTTATGAGACAGATGATGGCCCAAAGAGTCATAAATACATATGGTTAGGGTCTAATATTGTCCTTCAAAAAGGAACAACTTAATCAAGCAGCCACTCTTCCGTAAGGAGATTATAACGTGGGGTGAATCAATAGTTACAAAAAAAACCTCACTCAATCCACTTTCCCTCGGTTCTTTCATAAGGGATCCCTGGCACACGTTCTTACCTAAAAACTTGATGTAGTTCACAGTCTGGTGCACCCTTAGGACACTTCTTTACAGTGAATCTGTATTCTTTGGATAAAGCGAATCCCAGCTCTACAATTACAGGTTTATTCCACTGTTTTCGGGGAGCATTCACTTCACCAGTTAAATTTTGATTACTGTTAATGTCACTTGAATCAGGTTGGATAAGCAAGTTTAAACGGGCACACAGAGTCAGAAAAAACACGAGGATTTCCTTAATTTGGAATGATGACCAGTGGACAACTTCTTTCAACAGATAGCCTTGTTTCACTATTCACTCTTTCGCCAAAAAATGTCGGGAAAATGTTAATGTTATTGATTGAAATTATTCTCGCCGCCAGTCAGCAATTTTACATTAGAGTTCAGGAAGAAATAAGATCTGGCTCAAAGGCCCAGAGATTGACACTCAGTCTTTAAAAAACCCGTTAGTGGGATATAGTATTTCTGTCTACCTTTGTGGGCATATGCACTGTCAGACCAGTGTTACTTGAGAGAACCCACGTGGTTCAAAATAAGGACTGTCTATTTCTTCACAAGTATGAAACTCTTATTAAATGCCGGTAAAGTTCGGGTCACCCCAGTATTTCACTGAATAAAAGGAAAAGCACATATCAAATAATTTACATATATGCACTCAATATAACTTACATCTTTAAACTGCAAGCGTACCGCTTGACTTATCATTTAACACTTCCCGTAAAGTAAGATATATTAAAAAAAATCATCAATCCTCATGAATTTAGGAACACGTGCGTATTCCGTCAACATCTCATGAGGCTTCTAGCATTTATAAGTTTGTTCTTAAAACAGTTTCGACTGAGTATTAGCCGTTAAATTAAATTCCTTATAGCTACTTGTTTAGTAAGCTAAAGATATAATTTATTATGTATTCCACTGTATGCGTCACTAGCAAAATAATACAAACTATAAATTAGTTGCTAACTAGGGAAATAGCTAAGCGATTAAACACTTTAAACCCTACACACAATACTAAATATATAATATTAATATACCTCAAACACAGAAGTACTAAGAACTTAAACCACTTCGACCAAACTAAAGGCCATCTCTATTAACAGAGATTATTTAGAAATCGAACGAAGGTTGTTCTGTCTTTACTGCGAAGTTACTGAGTGAGAATGAAAATAAAGTTTCAAACTCGGGCCAATATCTTAAAATCAGACAAAGGGCCCCCACTTATTTCGCCAAGCGAAATTATCTCCCCTACTCCCAACATTTACGTCAGCTTAACGCGTGTCGTAACTGCCACCTACTGACCGAGATGTACGCGTGTCAGTAGCAACTCTCAGACAACCGTCTCGTACTGCGTCGTAGAGATGCCGGGTTTGACACCTTACGCTAGTGTCAGGTGAAAAATGGTAGACCAAAAGTCTGCTCTATGTCCAGCGAAACGAATTTTTCGCACATTCTCGTCTACCTGCGCGACTGACATCTGTGTAATAGAATGCTAGTGCGATTCTCAGTTTTGAGAAAAGAAACAGGTAAAGTTTGCGAATATGATGAAAATATATTTCGCAAACGAATGGATGCAAAATATACAGGAAAAAGGAATTCGTGAGAGATAACAAACTTAAAGAATTTGGGTGAAAGAATAGGAAGACGCTATAGGCAATTTAATGATCAAAACCTACGTGACAATACTAAATAAAGAATAAGGAAATCGTATTTGAACGACTTGTCAATTTTATCTTTGTTAAGTAAAATCTGTTTCCTTGTTTATTAACATCACAGTTAGTTACACAGCGGAGGTGGCGCTTTATGTCGGTCTCCTCTCTACTATTGTTTCGAGATCAGAACATTCACAGCCGTAACTAATTTGTGATACCAGTAGTCCTCTCAGACACTGGGACTTCACCATTTTCTGCAGAAATTCTATTTCTGTAATTGTCAGTACTATACTGATCCAAGAGCCAAATAAAACCTCTCGCCACATGTGGCACAATAATTTGTTTTCAACGTAAGGGTTACTTTTACAATAGCCTCCGGCTGGCAGAATTGTGGAGTTTAAAGCTGCAACCAAGGTGGAGTTGGTTCATTTTCTACATAAGACAACAGGAGGCGGAGACACTTGGGAGTCATGACCAAGGTGGGCCTGCCCCCCTTAGAGTGTAAAGGAGAATAACGGGCCGAAACACTTGTTCGACGGAGGGACAACTTCTGATGATCAGATTGCCTCCTGTTGTATCGCTCTGTATAGAGTTTCCTATCATCATCATGCGCTGCTCAAGTATCATTGTCAAAATGTCAGTTATGTTATTGTGACTTTGTAAAGCTTTCTTGTAAAGCTAAATTTGTAGCACGCTTTCGCCAACAGTTGTGTAGCAGTAACAATTAATTACTTCTAACTGTATTTTATAACTCAGGTCAACAGTTCCATCACAAAGCTTAAAACAAATATTATTATTTACCTTTTCAGTCCTGCTGGCGTATGGGACCACTTTGCAAGAAGCCTGCCCCAAACATTCATGTGTACTCTTTCAGCAGTATTTTTTTTTTTTTTTTGGACAATTTATTTTACGTGATGATGTTGTCAGCTTCATGCACACTGTCATATCAGTCGCCACTTACGACATGCCTGATGGAGCACAAGTACTATTTTTGTCTTGTCTCCAAGCAGACCCTGGGATGTACACAGACCTATCTACATACTAGTTGACTATAATTCAACCAAAGCAAATAAACAAGTTTCAGAAATTTTAAGCTTTGGTCTATCAATCAATAAAATGTTATCTATGTGACCCCATTCTGTACCAAGTTTTAAACCATGAATTGCTTAATGTTGCGGACAACAACAAACAAAAAATACAACAAAAAAACCCAGTGATATGAAGAACAAGATTATAAAACACGATAACGAAGCACATACAAATAACAGTGTTACTTCCTAAATTCACTCCTTACTTGACCGTACGTCGACATTCTATACAGTTGTTCATCAGCAACTATGGCATAAGATGTGTGTTGTACAGGTGCTGACACTTTATATGCCTGCATTACGTCACTGCTATTATTAGATCGAAAATACAAACAGATCTTCAAATACAACATGAATTAAACACACTTAATCCAAATGTACAAAGCTATCTGTACGTTTCTAAAGCAGCAAACAACATTGGTAGAGTCTAGATCAACTTACGTGCATCAATCTTCTGTTTTGTTTCAAGTAATAATTCAAATTGTTGACATTTATTTCAGAAATAAATTCTGTTCTTTTGGTCACCAAGTTCCTGGAATTAATAGATCAGAAAACTGACGCAAGAATCTGTTTCATTTTCAGATACGTCGCTGATACAAGGACATCACAGAAACTGAAATAATAACTTCTTTTAGTGTTTCGTGACTTTTCAACTCCTTGTTGTGAATACTGTTCTTCACCAACCCTTTTATTCCAGATATAATTTCTATCACATTTTTAAATTCTTAATTATGTCTTTTTATATTTTTTAAACGTGCTTTTCCTTAAATTATTTTTAAAAAAAAGAGTTTATAACCAGGCTCGCTTCATTTTCTCCAGGCACAATGTCCATCCGTTATATTAGTGTGCATGTTAAAATATAAAGAAAATCGCTTCAACAGTAAACAAGTTAGTGATATGATTATCAGACGTATAACAGCGGACAAGAATAAATAGATATTTCGCTTAAACACATTTTTCAGTATCCTTCTCCTTCAGGTACCATGCCAGCTGGTCTAGGTGATCATGTCTCTCAACATCTTCCCATTACAAGCGCTGATTATCAATTCTGTTGTTGACTTATTTTTCCCAAGTTAAACTATCCAGTACCTTCTCTCTTTATCTTCCTTCATCCATTTTTCCTTCAATATTTCTTGTTGTTACAATATTCCCGCTTTCTTCTTCTCACGGCATGTACACAATAATTTGGTTACTTACACCAAAAACAAGTAGTAAGCTTCCTTTGCGCATTAACGTCTAGAACATGTCAATTACTCTTCTCAGCTGTCCATGGTTGTCTTCAAAGTCTTCTGTACAGCCACATCTCCGTAGCCGTAAAGTTAAAAGTAAAGATAGTCACACATCATCAGGTATTGCCGTAGGGAATAAAGTGTTAGAGACTTCCATATACTAGGTCCAGCTTTATGAGGTACAGTGACCAGTTCCTTTGCTCGCTGCCTTCGCCTTCCCTAACTCAAGTTTAAAAAAACGTAACAGAAAGCTATGACATATTGCCAGAGCTACATTTTCTGGCGGCATTGTAACACAAACTCCGGTGTTTCTCTTGATGTTCTTGGACCTTCATATGTCAGTACTCTCCAGTTTTTTAAATGTTAACTTTGTATTTCTCCGCGTCTAAATCTCCTCGTTCTTTCTAGAAGAGGAATTTCTTCAACATTTTTTAAACCTTTATGCGCGTTCCTGAGAGAAATCCAAGATGAATACTTCTAAGTCAGTAGACATAATGAGAATATTGTCCAATGGTTTTTTGATTGCCAGAAGTGGTAAACATCCATAAAGAAGAGACTCGCCAAAAGCAGCAGGCCGTCCAGAAGACGCTGGTGCTGGATAGGTCATACACATTGAGAAAAAACTATTTGAAAGTATAACAATGAAATTCTTTGAGAAATAAAGGGAGACGAAAACATACTGAGAAGGGAACAATACATAGACGTCAAAGAGAAATAGAAGACATGGAAATGCCATGAACAAACAGCACAGGACAGGACAGGACAGGACAGGAAGATTTCGTTACTGCTTGATGAAGGTATGTGCTCAATATGGAGCTGAGAGTAATTAAGCCCTTCAGAATGAAGAGAGAGAGAGAGAGAGAGAGAGAGAGAGAGAGAGAGAGAGAGAGAGAGAGAGAGAGAGAGAGAGAGAGAGAGTCTTGACGTTCGAACGTACTATACTATACGAATAAATATACTAGCCGCCATTAAAAATCGAAATCGTGACATGTTTTCACTGTTGAAATGTTTATGCAAGTGAGCGATTTTCAAACCCCGAAAGTGTGCAAGTGATGAAGTTCATGTATTCTCACTTTACTGTCGATGTGATGTTTACTTCAAATTTTGCGTGCAAAACAAGGTTTTTGATAAATTCTGGCTTTATTAAAAGTCGAATCACATTGAAATTTGGCACACGCATTAGTCAAGTTTCAGGGAGTAAGAAGCCATTATCTGTTTTCATCGAAAGAAAGTCTGTTAATGTTTTTGTCATAGCTCGACTGTCGTCACAAGAGCGATGGCAAGCTGTTGGTATGCTCAGCAGTGGAATGGCGACCAGAGAAGTTGCAAGACATTTCAATTGTGACCAGTCCATTATAGTGAGGCTGAACCAGCGATTTCGGGCCATAGGGGGTCAAACACGGTATTAATGATGGCTGTGACTGAATGACAGTAAGTGCGACTTTTATTTTTACACCTAGGGTTGACAAATGCTTAGGAGCCGGTTCTGAATTGTCTCATGTTTAATAGTACAGCAAATTTGGGTTAGTAAATGGATCAGAAATGTAAAATCAGTGGTTTCATGTATTTTAAATTTAGCACAACGAGTTGTGGTTCATAAACTAATGCGATACGTTTTTAATGCGGCTAGTATATATGTCATTTCGTCACTGTAACTTTAGACTTCATGAAGTGAAAGATTACAGAAACTTCTAGAACAAAATAGATCGCTTTTAAAAATCATCCTGAAGACGTTCTTCCAAAATGGTATGACACCGCCAAACAAAACCAGCAAGAATGCCGGTGTAGGAGGCACCACGGACTTAACGTTAGGAAGCACTGTACAGTGCCTCCTACCTAACGGTAGCGGACGCTGTACAGTAAACATTACCTGCTAGGTAGGAAGCACTGTACTTGGATAGGAAGGATTAACATTTTAAAGGTTAAAAAAAAGGAAACCCGTACATAAATATAATTAATGCTGTATTGTATGTATTGAGAAATGGATGTGCCAGTAAAACCAAGGCCATAATATATGATAATTGCGTTTTTATTTCTACTTGGCAGTATATAAATAAAGAGTATTAATAAAGTAAATCTGGATAGATGACATTCCTTCGAAATATAGATCTAACCAACGAAAATCAGTATACGTCAGTTAAAAATCTGTTAAACATATGTATATTGCTTATTTAGTAACCAATATTACCAAAACAGTATTAACAATTATTTTTTACCTTAATATAAAAATTCCAATAATTTACAACGTCATTTGCTCGCATTATGAAATAAAATCTTCTCTTTGACCAGAACATACTTATCGCGGAGCGGGCAACAAAGTAAATTTGTTCGTCCGTAATACGTTTAATTGTAATCGAGGTAAGTTGTTGTAGATAACTTGCGATTTTGAATTACGATACAAGAGCACATTTTAAAATAAAAATAAAACAACTGGAATCTTTGTGAAATCTTTAAAAATAAATCATTTTTCGTTTAACGTTGACGATTTTCATGCTAATATACAAAACAATACAAAATAATTTCTAAAATATAATAAATAACAGCTTTATTAACATTTCAAAATAGAAATATTTCTTCTTCTTTGATCCTTAGCAACGACCGTGAAAGCAGTCAGTGGTAATCACGCCTGGTGGCGTCTTGTGGGGCAACAACAAATTGATTCCACTTTGCTCGGTCGGAGGCCATCCTTCGTACAGTGCCCCAACTCTGGTTCATTCTTTGCATCTCAGCCTCCACAGTCCTCCGCCAAGTTGTTTTTGATCGGCCTCTCTTTCGTTTTCCTTCAGGGATCCATAGCATAGCTGTTCTTGTGATGGCATCGGGGTCTCTTCTGAGGACATGGCCAACCCAGCTCCAGCGTCTGCCAGCTATGATCGTGTGCATGTCCTCTTGGTTGCTCCGAGTAAGCAGATCTTGGTTGGTGATGGTAATCGGCCAAAAGATTCGGTGAATTTTTCTTAGGCATGTTGTGTGAAAAGATGACAATTTCGACATTTCCTTCTCTGTAACTCTCCAGCATTCCGCACCATAGAGAAGCACAGGAAGCACACAGCTCTGATATAATCTTAATTTTGTGCTTGTGCTGTACAGAGAGGACTTCCAGATGTTGTTTAGACTAAAAAAGGCTGTTCTTGCTTTGTTCATTCTGTTGTTGATGTCTTTGCTTGCTCCGCCGTCTGGTGTTACTATGCATCCTAGGTATGTGAAGGTGTCTGTCTGTTCCAGTTGCTGATTCATTACTGATATGGGCTCAGGTTTGCTGACATTGAGCGTCATGACCTCTGACTTCTTTAGATTGATGTTCAAGCCCGCCTGCTGGCTATACTTATTAAGTCTATCCGTTTTTTCCTGGATGTGTTGATGTGAATGTGCTAGTAGTGCAATGGCATCTGCATATTCCAGATCTTCTAATGTAGAAAATGTAGTTCATCTTATTCCTTTTTGATTGCCCTCTGTTGTCTGGCGCATCACCCAGTCTATGACTGTTAAAAATAGAGTGGTTGATAAGGGGCATCCCTGTGTACTCCTGTCTTCACCTCAAAGGTTAGGTTGCTCTGCCCAACACTACACGTAAAGTTGGCATAGAAGCTTTTTATGATTGACACTATGCAGCTTGGAATTCCATAAGCCCTCAGTATTTTCCATAAACTGTCCCTATGTATACCGTCAAAAGCCTTTTCAAAATCGACGAAATTAATGTACAGCTGTCTTTGCCATTCTGAGCACTGCTCTATAATGTTGCTGAGGGTAAATATATGATTTACACATCTTCTGTTTTTTCTAAATCCTGCTTGTTCTTTCCTCAGTTTGTGGTCTACTGCTTTTGAAATTCTCTGTATAATTATCCTGCCTAGTATTTTGCTGGGAACTGAGAGAAGAGTGATTCCTCTCCAATTATTGCAGTCTGCAAGATCTCCCTTCTTGGGCAATTTGACAATTATTCCTTTGTTCCACTCCGTTGGTGTTGTTCCTGTTTTTCAGACTTGTGCAAATAGTGGTTCTAATAGTTCTGCTGCTAGCTCAGGGTCTGTCTTAAATAGCTCTGGATTTAAGTTATCATGGCCAGGAGTTTTTCCATTCTTTAACTCTTTGATTGCTGTGATGATTTCTTCTTTTCGTGGAATGTCTGTATTAACATCTAGATCGTTTTCAGCCTCAGGAACATTCAATTCTATCTCTGGTGGTTCCTTGTTCAGAGTTTCTCTGAAATGCTCTGCCCATCTTGTTTCCCGTCCCTCTGCTGTCGTGATGAGATTTCCTTGCTTATCTCTTAATAATGTAATATTGTTTGCACCTCGTTTTCCACTGATGATTTTAGTTATTTTGTATACTGTGCTTTGTTCATTTCTCAGTGCTGCCTCTTCTGCCTGTCTTGCAAGTTCATCTAGGAAATTCCTTTTGTTGGCTCGGGTTTGGCGTTTAACTTCCTTGTCCAGCTGACTGTACTGTTCGCTTTATAGTTGCTTTAACCTGGGGGACTTCGCTTCCGTTTTGTTTCTTTTCATTTCTTTTCTCATCGTTATGGTGTTCAATGTTTCTGGTGTTATCCAGTCTTGCTTCTTCCTTTCCTGGAATCCCAAGCATGATTTGCTGCTTTCCTTATATATTGTTGAAATGGTGTTGAAATTCTGGTTTATATCATCAGTCAACGTCTTTTCCTGACTTTTGGCAAATTGATAACGCTTCTTTATATCAGACACAAAAGCTTTTCTGGTAAGGGGGTCCTTCAATTTGCTGATGTCAAACCTTTTCTGTGTAGTTACAGTTGGTCCAGCCGTTCTGAGTTTCACTTTCAGTTTTGCTACTACTAAATGGTGATCACTTCCCACATCTGCACCTCTTCTTACCTTCACATCTTGTAATGCATGTCTCCATCTACCATTAATCATGATGTGGTCTATTTGGTTTCTGTCACGACCATTTGGTGATTCCCATGTTAATTTGAAACAAGATGGGCAGAGCATGTTAATTTGTAAATTTCTTTGTGTGGGAAAAGTGTTCCTCCAATGACCAGGTTGTTAATGCTACAGAAACGTATTAATTTATCCCCATTTTCGTTTGCTGGTCCGCTGCCGCATTTCCACATTACTCTTTCATTATATGTTTTGTGTTCCAACTTTCGCATTGAGGTCTCCCATTACTACGATAAGATCATATCTAGGTGTGTCTTCCATTTCATTCTGCAGTTGTTGATAGAATTCATCATTGACCTCTTCATCGCTGTCATTCGTTGTTGCGTAGCATTGTATTATTGTAGTTTGGTGAATCTCCCTCTCAATCTTATTCTTATCAGTCTGTTGGTGATGGGTTTCCATTCCAGTAATGTCCTTTCTATTCCTTTCTGTAGAATAATGGCTACACCTTCATTGTGCTGTCCATCCTCTCTTCCAGAGTAAAGTACTGTTTCTCCTGTTGCTGTTTTAACTTTTCCTGCCCCTGTCCATCTGCTCTCGCTTATCCCTAGAATGTGTAACCTATAGTTTCTCATTTCTGCTGTGACCTGTTTTAGTTTACCCGTCTCATTCATTGTCCTGACATTCCAAGAAGCTATTCTTGTTTCGCGTTTTGCGGTCAGGACGTCCGTTTTCGTGTCAGTGGCTTCCTTTCGGCTTTCACCACTGACAGTCATACGAGCCTCAGACTCCGGATGTCCATCCCGCAGCAAAGTTTGTTCATTTGTTGTCGTTTCCGTAACTTCATTTCTTTTTACATAGACAGGGGAGTCAGCCCTATGCTAACACCCCCAACCTGGAGGACCAGGGTGTCTGCTTTAGTCTGACATCTGCCCGCGCAAACCTGTCCAGCTTGGTAGAACCTTCCAGGAGTAAAACTCCCGCTGGCATAGCTCGGGGGGTAATCACGGTACGCAAGCCGCCATACTTCGACAAGGTATTGACACCAGTGATGGCAGTGAGAAATATTTAACAGGTCGTTATGTTCCCTCCCCCACGCATCACGTGCGTGGAGGGTTGGTCCAAAAATGACAAAAGTAGTCCCTTTCTCAAATAAGCTTTCTTGGAGTGACAGACTTATTTCCTAATAGGCTATCCATCACCTGGGCATCGATTTATGTTGAATATATTCTCAGAACAAACCACTATTCACCTTTCAGAAAATTTATAGTGGCAATAAAAAGATAATGTTTCTTGCATGGCTGAATAATTAAACGGGTTTATCTCTCTTCCTGGTGCCTCTGAGTCCCGCGAATCTTACAGACTGGTGTGAAGTATTTATGACCTTTAATGTGAACCGTTCAAGGTCATGGGCAGTTATGTCGCAACAAGTCCTGGTAAAGAAGTCTACAATTGTTTGTTATCACGTATATGTGACGAAAGTACTGAGATTCTGTCTTTCAAATGGCCCATGTCTTTTTCTCCTTGCATTTTGTTCACTATTTTTGGAGGGATTACAGAAAAATCCTTCCCCATGTTTCTTCTCCTTCTATTTATTTACGTTTTTCAGAGAGATTACGGTGGAGTTTCATCTCATCTACATCTATGTTCCTTCTCTATGACTAGTAGTCTTGTTTAGTGTTGGTGTGTAGGGAACTGTTGCATTATTATTCTAGACGAAGGACTTTAGAGCCTAGATCAGATTGGCACCAGTTTTAGTCTTTTTAAAGATAGGGCAGGTGGCCCTAGACGCATTTTTCGGGAGTTAAATTATTTGCGGCCATTTTTGCTTCAATTTAGCAGTATAGGGCTGGGACTAATTCCCGTTTCTTTGTCTAGCAGTACTGGTTGCATCAGTATTGTTTACAATTCTGATTGGCTGAGAGCTAACTGCAGTTGAAATGCAGAGCTCCCATTGGCTTAGAACCACGCCGCGCATATGACGTCATGAAGTCGGCGCGTGGGGTCTTGATAATAAATACGCCCGAATTTCATAAGTTCGGTCTCTAAAAATTAATTGCCAAGCCGCGTTCCTGATTCAAATTATCGATTGCCTTTCAGGGGGAAAATTCGAAATTTGGTAAGCAGAATTTTCGTGGTAACTTTATTTAATTTTTGTCTAAGCCTAGGCCGATCAGTAAAGTTTCTTGGGAAGTTTTAGTTTAATTTAATTCTTAACTCCAGAGCCATCAATACTATCCTGGTGATAAGACTTGAGAGACCTAATAGGTCCAGTTATTTCCTTATTGAAGGAATAGCGTTGTCTAGATGGTTTAGATGTTGCGAGGTTTCGGCCATGCTTGGATCTATTTCAAAAACAGGTCTGCAGAGAAACCCGCATCTGCGAATTTTATTTATTTACAGAATAGTCGGGAGCGTGTGTAATGTGTATTTTCATTTGTGATTTTATTGAGAGTATTGATGCTCGCTAATTATATAGTTACGCATATATCTGTGGACGGGAGTGAAGAGGTGTATTGTTGCACGAACACGTGGGTGCTATCAGTTAATGAATATTTATGCAGGAGCGCGTGGTTGCGAAACTGCGGCACCACGTGGCTGAATTACGGGGTTTTCATTGTATAGCTTTTGACGGCAAGCAGATGCTGGCGTAAACTGGTTATATGTTATTGTGGGTGCATTGTTGGTCTGTGTAGTCAGACGACGTGAAATGTAATTTTAAAGGGAATTATTTTGTATTACATTTTATGTGATCTAATTTTTCTGAACGGAATATTGATGCCTAGAGATATTTTATTTTGTGTTAATCATTATGGCTGCATGTTGTCAGCGCGAGAAGTGGGCCTTAGTATTTTTGGACAGGTCAGTCCTCAGTGTGAAAAACGGTTGTGGTTGTAACCAGTCAGGCAGAACCCTAGGTCAGACGATATGGGTCAGCCATTGTTTATTTTGGGCTCAGGTAGAGATGGGAGAGAAGGGAGCTCAGTGGGGGAGCGGACTTTGTTGGCATGATTTTGTATGGTAATATGTTAACGGGAGAGAGTAGGGGAGTTAAATGTTATTAGAAATGTATTATTTACGTGTTGTTTAGCTGTTGTGTTTTTTTATCTAACAGCAGGTAGCGCGGCTTTTGAGGGGGCAGAGCGGAAGTTGCAATAACTTCCTCCCGGCAAAAAGATTGGCATCTCAGACGCAGGGTTTGAGATCTTGCCAGAGGAGGACGAAGAAAAGAGAACAAACCCGTTTTTCCAGGCAGGGGAAGACATTTCTCTAGTGGAAATAGCATTCGTGGGAAAATCCATGAGCGCTAAGCTCGTTCTGTTACACACGCAAAATTGGCATGCTGCCAGCGTTGTCGTAATTATTTCACTTCGTCCCGGCCATAATAACGCCGAAGGCCTGAACCCATAGGAGGGAGAAGGCAGGTAACTCCAGAGGTGTTTGGAGAAACCAGCTACCTATTCCAATTTCCAGAATCCAGTGGGGTTCGTTTTTTAAACCTTAGTCATCAGTTCCAGAATGGTGGAGAGAGAGAGGGTGACCATACTCTCCACAGAAGTCGTCGCAGTGTTGTCCCAAGTATAGCAGATGACAGCTGCTGACGTTTTTTTTAGACGAGTTAATTGTGTAGCAGTGTTCGGGAGATTTCAGGATAGGCTGTGCGGAAACGAGGTCTGTGCAGAGTTGGCATAGACCCTTCATAGTAGTTCCAGCTGACTGTGCACTTAACATTTAATTTAGAATAGTTTGTGGAAGTGAAGGCTCGACATCTGAGACCCCCACAAGGGCAGTGTGGTTTATTTTGTCGAATCCAAACTTCTGTCCCCATACAGGTTGCAATTGTGGGAGAAGGGTTGGGGTTGATGCATTTTTAACTGTGCTTGATTTGGTTCCAGGTGTGCAACCTCGCACTTTATGTATTTGACATGTATATGAGTTTTTTTGTTTGTTTATAGGTGTATAATAAACTTGTATAAATTGTAGCTGGCATCAGTCATTTCATTTAGTACAGGAGCTATATGTTGTCTGTATCTTGGTGGTTGTGAATCTTAATTGAACCTTATCCCCATAGGGTAGTTAGAGGTGGTTCGAAACTATAGCCAGCAGAAACGTCCGAAATGGCGAGGAAAGAGTCAAATCTAGGTTCTCAACCTCGGGGCCAATAGTTTCACTTTCACATATGCACTATCATTTTCTTCAAAATCTAATTTTCCAGTCTTCCTTCTCACTAGTGTCTTGTCACTATATGTAGACAGTCTCTAGTCCTAAATCCATTTCGTGACAGTATAAAATAATAATGCTTTGATACCACTCACGCTTTGCAAAATCCCACAGAGGGCTGTTACGTTTAACCGTGGCTTCGTTTTATCAGGAAGTTCAAAGAAACAAACTATAATTGAGTGACTTGAGAACTATAGCTATTTATGAACTCTAAAAGAAAGTTGAATTTAAAATTTAAAGGAATTGCCAACACTTTTCAAATTGTGAAAAGAACTCTATTCGTGATAAGAAGCAACTGAAACTTTCATGAATTATGTAAAAATAAACTTATTTTAAAATTAAAGTGGTTAACTCCTTAAACAGTTTTCCATAATCATCTCATCTCAACCCATAACCCGTCATGGGTCGTAGGGGTGCCATGGTGGAAGCATCAGCAGACAGGGTCCTCCACTGCTCTCTATTCTCAGCAATGCGTACAAGTGTGGAGAAACCGTGTCCTGCCCATTCTTTGATGTTATCAGCCCAGGATTTTCTTTGCCTTCCTCTTCTCCGTTTACCTTCGACTGTTCCCTGGAGGATCGTTTTCGAAAGGGAGTCATGACGAGTTACATGCCCAAACCAGGCAAGCTTTCGACGTTTCACTATTGACAAAAGTGGTTCTTGATGGCCTGCATAGGTGTTTATCTTCTCTCTAACATAGACGTTTGTTTTGTGCTCTTTATAGCAAATGCGCAAAATTCTTCTATAACATTTATGCTCGAAAGCCTGAATCCTTCGCTCCGTATCTGCAGTGAGTGTCCAGCCCTCACACCCATACAAGAGAATAGATAATACAAGTGATTTGTATAATTTGATCTTCACAGGAAAACTGATGTTACTTTTCCAGATCACATTCAACCTTGTCATGGCAGCTGAGGCCATCTCAAGTCTTGTCTTGATTTCTTTATTTGATCTTCCATCACTACATATAGTGGACCCGAGATATTTAAAGGTGTTAACTTCTTCTAACGTTTGCCCATTTAACGTAATGTTGGTCGGAACATGTTTCTTATGGCTATTCACCAATATCTTGCTTTTTTCTATATTAATTTCCATCCCATATGTTCTTGTTACTTTCTCCAGTCTAGAGGTAAGGTCTTGAAGTTCTGATTCTGTTCCAGCTATCAGATCAATATCATCAGCAAAACGTAGATTACACAGAGGTCGGCCTCCAATCCATAATGAATTATACATATTGATTACTACTTTTTTTTTAAAATTTTTAACATTGTTTTGCATTCAGTACTGTAAACATTGCATGCATGTTTAAAATCAATGACCAATTCAACTAAGTGCACGTCATATCGCTGTTATTTCTTCACATTTTAACATATAATACTGTATGTTATCATTATAAATAAATTATTTCATGTAAAACTAGTAACGGTTGTCATGTCTCAAATTATTTAGAGGTACAATTATATCCAGTATTATTTATTTATATATTTATTGAACGTCGATTAAAAGAATGGTTAGAGAGCTGGTCTCTCTCGGCATAGGTGCTGGGTTCGATTCACGGTAACGACACGCTCCAGTCTACTCAGCTGTAAATGGATACCTGACTTTGCTCGTGAGTTAGGGAAGGAAAAGGGCAGCGAGAAAAGGAACTGGGCACCCCACCGCTCGATGCTAGACCCAGTATAGTGACTTCTTCTTCGATCCTTAACCACCGACCGTCAAAGCAGTCAGTGGCCATCACGCCTAGTGGCGTCTTGTAGGGCAACAACAAATTGATTCCACTTTGCACGGTCGGTGGCCATCCTTCGTACAGTGCCCCAACTCTGGTTCATTCTTTGCATCTCAGCCTCCACAGTCCTCCGCCAAGTTGTTTTTGGTCGGCCTCTCTTTCGCTTTCCTTCAGGGGTCCAAAGCATAGCTGTTCTTGTGATGGCATCGGGGTCTCTTCTGAGGACATGACCAACCCAGCTCCAGCGTCTGCCAGCTATGATGGTGTGCATGTCCTCCTGCTTGCTCCGAGTAAGCAGATCTTGGTTGGTGATGATATTCGGCCAAAAGATTCGGTGAATTTTTCTTAGGCATGTTGTGTGAAAAGAGGACAATTTTGACATTTCCTTCTCTGTGACTCTCCAGCATTCCGCACCATAGAGAAGCACAGAAAGCACGCAACTCTGGTATAATCTTAATTTTGTGCTTGTGCTATATTGGGAGGACTTCCAGATGTTATTTAGGCTAAAGAAGGCTGTTCTTGCCTTATTCATTCTGATGTTGATGTCTTTGCCTGCCCCACCGTCTGGTGTTACTATGCTTCCTAGGTATGTGAAGGTATCTGTCTGTGCCCGTTGCTGATTCCTTACTGATATGGGCTCAGGGTTGCTCACATTGAGCGTCATGACCTCAGACTTCTTTAAATTGATGTTCAAGCCCACCTGCTGGCTAAATTTATTAAGTCTCCGTTTTTTCCTGGATGTGTTGATGTGAATGTGCCAGCAGTGCAATGTCATCTGCATATTCCAGATCTTCCAATGTTGAAAATGTAGTCCATCTTATTCCTCTTGGACCAGTATAGTGAAGTCTCTAACATTTCACTACACTACGGCAGTATCTGCTATGGGACCACCCTTGCCTTATATTTATTGTTCACTGCCCAAATTACGATCCCACTACACGCACCATACCGCACTACACGCACCATACCGATACCTGTTTGGAATGAATATTGAAATAATAATTACCTACCATACATTTTAGACGAAATTAGAAAAAGTTCATAACATTTGTTTACACACTATAAATGAATAACATATGAAGCAAACATAAAAACATCTTTACTCTTTATCTCTCCAGTCTTTTGTCCTTAAAGGAAGGAAAAGTTGAAATATCTGCCTAATGGATTATAATAACTATAGTCCGTTCACCAATTGATGTTCAACTTTGAAATGTGTTTAAAAAAAAAAAAACTACCTGATGTAATGAATTTATATTTTGCATGTAGTCTTATATTATCCATGACGTTATAAATATGTTGTTGTTAAGTCAATATCAATTCTGCATTATTCAAAATCATAAATTCCTTTGATCTTTTCCGAATCTTACAAGAAGCACAACTTAAAAATTAAATTTTACAGTATACTACGTCATAAATGTCAAATACTACGTCATAAATGTCAAAAGTAGGATCGGAGGCGTATCCATATCTGCTCACCGCATAGGAAACAGCTATAAGTATGTGGTGAAGTGGGATGTTATAAACATTTATAGGGGACTTAGTGTACTGACTGAGATCAGCTGTGAAGGTATCTATATCTATTAAGAGTAGTGTATTATAGATAACCGTCCAAGTTCCAGATATTTAGATCAGCTAGTTGGAGTGTAGGGACCATTCAAGTGCAGTGGTAGTAGTTCATTTAACAGGTTGCATTTGGGGGTGAAGGGTTGGGGTTGTTACTGTTGCCTTGATTTTGTTTCAGGAGGGCATCCTCGCTTGATGTGTGTAAATTGTAGCTGCATCAGTTCATTTCCTTTAGTATCAGTACATATCTATATATCTCAGTCAGAATAATTCTGGAATAGTGTGATGACTACGTTATGTGTCTAGGGTATGTGTATGATGAAGTGTAAGTCACAACAACAGACAGATAAACAATTTAATTTAATCCACTACTCTTGACAACACTGTGACACTCACATACATATAACACTCTATGAGAATATCTTAAGGAGTCACTGATAACTTTTCAAATAACAATATGTATTCATTGTTGTTATAAAGGTATATGTGTCCTGATTCAAATACAAAGGAACCAGGGATCACAATCAATTTTAATTACAAGTATATGTACAGACTTTATCAATATGAATATTGTAGTGACATATATTATTAAAAATATCCTATGTGTGTCAGTTTTGTAGTAGTAATATGAGGTAATACTGGTTTTGTTTTGTTCAAGCTCTGTTGGTATTTGTCATCATGACTTCAATAGTTTGTCTTTTGGGACTAGTATTGGAGATGTTCTCAGTTCCTGATATTAAGACAATTAAATTCCCCTCTGAATGTTATTTTTACAAAGTCATTTCAAGATGAGGGGACATAATGTTGAGCTCAGCTGGCCAAATCAGCTTATCTTGCGTGATGGCGGCAGGAAAGGACTCCTCTGCTCGAATTCTCCCCTGGGCTCTGGAGACACCTCACTGATAGCTAAAAAGACCAAGGAGTATGCTGTCCGACTCTGGATTCAGCAAAGCTCTGACCAGGTGCTGCTCAGTACCATCAAGACCACGGTCCCTGAAATCAAGAAGGATGTACCTTCTACTTCATAACTAACTTATACTCTCTTTTTACACTGATCACAACACATCACAAACATTGAGTTCAGAGCGTTAGGCCAACTGTCAGCTTCATCTGAAATACTTTATACCAGTATTTACCTCCTTAATGGTTACCACGCCTCTGCACTTCCAGCATTATTTCTTTCTAGTCAATCATCCAGGTGTCAGTGTACTATTTGGCCATTCCATGCCGTTTTACTTTCCTCCGACACCCTCTGTTCAGGCTGGAGCATTATAGGCTTTATCTCCTGTTTGCCACTGAACTACACATATATATACAGGCATAAATTAACAATTCACATTCAATTTTCATTAAAAGATACTGAATGGTTCAAGCTTACCACAATTCATAGAATAAACACAGATACGTTGATTAGCAATGAATTCTGGCACATTTACTGGCACAAATTCCCATCTGCTTATGTTCCAGGCTTTTATTTAGCAAAATATGAGCTGGCTTCAACGCACTGTTGCTTTATCAAGCTTATTTAAACAAGTGGTTTCGAACTAACGCTCCTAAGTGATTATATCAGCGAGTCTGGCCAATCGAGCCACGTTTCGACAAGTGTTTGAAAAAATGTTACCTTCCTACGTCTCCCTAACAACCAAGATAGTATTTATAGCCCGACCAATCGTGGTTAGTCTTTCATTTGTTGCGCTCCAATCAATTTGGAGTTTACATGGTAGGCTATTTCTGTAACGTAAGGTTTTTTCAAACACGTTATAAAAAAATTTTATGAGCAGAAATGATTCCATGTTGTCAGGCATCCCCACTATTTTATTTTGGTTATAATTTATTAATTCCTGGACTATTTGCGTAACGTTTTACATATTCTTTGTCAGCAAGCCCTAAGGAACCCAAATATCCAAATTTAAAGGAGCTACGTGGCTGCGTTCAAAATATGCAATTACTTCTACCTCCTGTTTCGAAGATGTGCTGTCTGGGTACTGTAATGTTTTCAAACGTAAACCCATCTATTGTTATCTTTCCTAATAAGCGTTTTTTGTGATTTTTAAAACCTAACTCTGGGAAGGGTAGTGAATTTATCACTGTCCGTCCGAAAAAAAGTTAGTGCATGTAGTCTTACACGCGTGATGGCAGCATTTGTGTATCGCGCGACGCGTGTTTAGTGTTCGGCTTTCTGCCTCTCCCTTCTCGCTATCCTTTAGTCCATCTGTCTTTTGGTTTTTGGTAACATAGTGTAGAAAAAGACATGAATGGAATTTAAAATTTAGGTCAACTTGCATATTTCAAGGTTTTTCTTAGAAAGGCAGCACATTTTATTGTGTGTTTGGGAAACGCGTGTATGTTGCAGAAGGCCTTTAATATCAACGTGAAAGCGTTACAATTTGCCGACGAAGTAGAAAAGAAGGGGGATTTCGAGTACTGTCATTGTGACAGCACTGTTCTTTACCATTCTTCTTCCTTTATTTATTATATGTATTTATTAGGCTTTATATTTACCTAATAATTTATATATGTGGATTAGAATATTCCACGACACCTCCCCTCTTAAAACAGACATTATATGTCAGTCCTTTATTCTATATACACATAGAGAAATTTATTATTATTTCTGGGGTTTACGGTGATTCTCATCACACGGATGGCGGCTTAAAAAATCCGCTCCCAAATTGGTTTTTCCAGATATATACTCAATGCTAAAATTATATGGAGCCAAAAGTAAAGACCATCGGAGTAACCTGGAGTTCTCATGCCTAGCCTGTGCTAGAAACGATAAAGGTTTGTGGTCTGTTTGCAACTTAAATGCCTTCCCATATAGATAAATATTGAATTTCTTTATCGCCCATATTACTGCAAGACATTCTTTTTCGCTAGTTGAGTAGTTGATTTCAGCTTTATTCAACTTTCTGCTAGCATATGCCACTGGGCTTAATTCCCCATCCAATGCATCTGATTTCTGTAGTAGAGTTGCACCTAACCCAATATTACTTGCATCCGTCCTTACTATGAATTCTTGACTTAAGTCAGGTAATTTCAAAATGGGTTTACTTGTGAGCTTTTCCTTCAATTCTTGGTAAGTCATTTCACATTGTGGTGTCCATGTAATGCGATCTGGATGTCCTTTACGTGTCAATTCAGTTAACGGTGCACATATGGAATTAAAGTTTTTGATATACTTCTGGTAGAAACCACATAATGAGACAAAGGATCTCACGTCCTTCTTGGTTTGTGGTCTCGGGGCTTTCTGTAGTTTCTCTAAATTCTTTGGGTCAGGGGTCATGTTTCCCTGATAAACTGTGTGTCCCAAAAATTCCAATTCTTTACATCCAACGCAACATTTGGTTGGTCGGGCTGTTAAATTTGCCTCCCTAAGTCGATCAAACAGCCTGTTCAGAGAGTCAATGTGTTCCTCAAATGTTTCTGTTGCTATAAGGATATCATCCATAAAATTTGTTATACAGGGATTATTCAGAGGATCCAATAATTTTCTCATCATTCTAGAGAAGACACTAGGCGCATTCTTCAATCCAAATGGCAATCTATTAAACTCATAGTGTCCTTCTGAGGTACTAAAAGCTAGGTATGGTCTAACCTCAGGCTTTACTGGAATCTGATAGTATCCTTTACTCAAATCCACTTTTGAGAAATATTTAGCTTTATTTAGTCTGGCAAACAGCTGAGTTGTATCCGGCAATGGATCCACCTGTCCTTCTGTAATAGCATTCAGTCTCCTGTAATCTATACAGAGTCTATGTTCTCCAGAGGGCTTCCTTAAGAGTACAACACCGGAACTATACGAAGACTCACTGTGCGAAATAATTCCTTCCTTCAATAGATAGTCTATCTCTTCCTTCAAAGCTTTCTCCTTAGCAAACGGAATCGAATATGGTTTCATACAGACAGGTGTGGAGTCTATTAGTTTCATATCATATTCCAATAGGTTTGTATGCCCTGGTCGGTCTGTTAACACCTCTGCATGATTATTTAGAACCTGTTGCACTCTCTCTTTCTGAGTTTTCGTTAAATGTGTACTGATTTTCACCTGTGCTGCTGTCTCACAGGGGTGTAATGGATATTCAAATGATGAAAGTGGTTCCTTTTTCATCTCCATGGCGATGGACAAGGTCAACAAGTGTGTCTCTTCCTGATGTTCTCTTTCCAAATATTTCTTCAGGAGATTCACATGATAGATTTTTTCTTTCCCCTTCTTATCTATCTTATAATTTGTTCTAGACACCTTCTCTAAAACTGTATATGGACCCTGCCATCCAATTTGTAACTTATTCTGACTCCCAGGCAAAAGAAGCAGTACTTTCTCTCCCACAGCCAAATTTCTGTCTTTCGCCTTCCTGTTATAATAGGCAGCATGTTTCTTCCTGGCTTGTTTCAAATTTTCATTGGCAAGTTTCCAGCCAGTTTTTAACCGAGTGGTCAGCTCATTCACATATTGGTATGAAGATGTAATGTTTTCCTCTGCCTTTTCATCAGTCCACGTTCTTAACATAGCTACATATGGACCTTTAATTGTGTGGACCTATTTGTCCATGCACCGGTATGGTCTCTTCCACTCGAAGCTTTATAGTGATGATTTTTCCTCCCAGAATTATCATTCACAAAACGACCGCTACCAATTTTTTTTGTCTTGGGGCTTTCTCCCCTCTTAAAATTCTTGATGAGAGATTTTCTCTCTACATCCTCTTCCTCCAGTTTGTTTAAGTCCGATTGAGGGATTGTCGGCTTATCCTGGGGTAAGACATCTCTTTGCACTCTCCGCATAGTGGCCATTGTAAAACAGTTAAGTGAAGCTTGTCCGTGAAAAGGGGCTTCCCATTCCATTTGGTCCACTTTATCAAATCTATTTTTCTTTTTATTATCAGGCCTAATTTTGCCCCGTGGCGTGTCCAGGTCCTGATCCATGTTCCCACTTGTGGGTGTTCCCTCATGTGCTATGCTACACCTTTCTACAAAATTCTCAATGTCCCATCTTGCTTTGGGCCAATAATAATTGTGAGCCACCTTTTGAATGATGGTACCTATCTTCTCATGGTCCCCATCTGGTTTCACATGTAGGCTCCTTATTAAGTCTGCCCTATATCTTTTAGGAAGTACCAGTTGTCCCTGACCTTTGGATCTAGCTCCAGTCTTCCTATACATCAACTTGTTTTTCATGTAAAAATCTCCCTTGCCTGGAGTTGTATGACAAGTTGACAATTTCCTGAAACAAGGCTTGAGTGTTTTATCCCCAGCCTGTGCCTTCCTCATCTCTTCTGGAGTGGTATCTAACATAATATCCTCCTCCTGTCTTGAGGTCGACCTGACCTGAAGGGTTGCCATATACACAGGTTTCCTTCTGCAACGGTCAGTGTCATGATTGTCCATCTGACAATTTTTACACCACCTTTTTCCTTGGTTGAAAGATTTTCTTTCATCATATTTCCTTTCATCGAATTGTGGGAATTTATTTTTATTTTCATACCGTGGCCTATCAAACTGGTGCTTACTTTTTTGTTGATCTCTAGGATCAAATTTATTAAAGTTCTGTGGTGCCCTAAAGTTATCCACTTGTTTCTTTTTATTACCTGTTACCTCTGCTTGAGCTGCTTGATACCTTTCAGCAACATTTAGCAACTCACCCAGCCTCTCTGCACCTTGTTCCATGAGAAACTTTCTCAGGTCTGGAGCCATGGACTCTCTTAGTTGCTCTATAAGGACCATTTCCTTAAGATCTTGGGTTTTCCCCAGAGAAGTCCATTTCTCCAAGTATGTCTCTATTCGTGCAGAGAACTGGTGATAGGTTTCACCTGACAGTAGTTTAGCATTCCTAAATTTTTTCCTATAAAATTCTGCATTCTTTTCATACCTTAACAAAAGAGCCTGCTTTAGCATGTCATAATTTTCCTGATCACCTCTGCTCATTTTTGCAAAAACTTCATAAGCTGCCCCACGAAGTCCCTGAGATAACTTTAAGCTCCACCTTTCTCTCTCTAACCCATACGTGGTAGCTAATAGTTCATACCTATTTAGGTAGCTCTCTATATCATCGTCTTTCTCAACAAAATGATCTAAATGAAAATTCATAGCTGAGGTTGAGGCTCCTTGAGTAACCGTAGCATCAGAGGCAAAGGGACTGGCACCATTTTCAGGAGCATGGCCTTGAAACTCAAACTCCCTTAGTCGTAACTCATGTTCCCTTTGTAATCTTTTATCTTCTGCTTCCCTTTCTGCAGCTAATTTCCTCTCTTCCCTTTCTGCAGCCTGTCTTCTTTCCTCGGCTTCCCTTTCTGCAGCTAATCTTTTGTCTTCTCTTTCTGCTTCCAATTTCTTAGCCTCTTTGTCAGCCTCAGCCTGCAACCTCTTAGTCTCAGCCTCTAACTTTCTTTCGGCCTCTTTTTCTAATCTTCTTTCTTCGCGTTCAATAAATTTGTCACATTCCGTAGTGACATAGGCAACCATAACTTGCCCATCTAATCCTAACTCTTTTGCAGTCTGAACAGCAGCAGATCGAAACTTGGCCAGGTCCGCCATTGTCTATCAGGTAAATTTCTACAATGTCTAACCAACAATTTAATCTCTAAATATATCTAATGGACAACACAGGCACCGTGAGCTCAACCTTATTTAATTCCACCCAAGGATACCTTTTAATTCTTATATTCCCTGAAGTGAATTACCCCCAATATTTTTAATAGGGAAAGATTCAAAATCCCAAGAGCGAGACCCCAATATATGTGGTGAAGTGGGATGTTATAAATATTTATAGGGGACTTAGTGTACTGACTGAGATCAGCTGTGAAGGTATCTATATCTATTAAGAGTAGTGTATTATAGATAACCTTACTTGCTACCACATATCTATATATCTCAGTCAGAATTATTCTGGAATAGTGTGATGACTACGTTATGTGTCTAGGGTATGTGTATGATGAAGTGTAAGTCACAACAACAGACAGATAAACAATTTAATTTAATCCACTACTCTTGACAACACTGTGACACTCACATACATATAACACTCTATGAGAATATCTTAAGGAGTCACTGATAACTTTTCAAATAACAATATGTATTCATTGTTGTTATAAAGGTATATGTGTCCTGATTCAAATACAAAGGAACCAGGGATCACAATCAATTTTAATTACAAGTATATGTACAGACTTTATCAATATGAATATTGTAGTGACATATATTATTAAAAATATCCTATGTGTGTCAGTTTTGTAGTAGTAATATGAGGTAATACTGGTTTTGTTTTGTTCAAGCTCTGTTGGTATTTGTCATCATGACTTCAATAGTTTGTCTTTTGGGACTAGTATTGGAGATGTTCTCAGTTCCTGATATTAAGACAATTAAATTCCCCTCTGAATGTTATTTTTACAAAGTCATTTCAAGATGAGGGGACATAATGTTGAGCTCAGCTGGCCAAATCAGCTTATCTTGCGTGATGGCGGCAGGAAAGGACTCCTCTGCTCGAATTCTCCCCTGGGCTCTGGAGACACCTCACTGATAGCTAAAAAGACCAAGGAGTATGCTGTCCGACTCTGGATTCAGCAAAGCTCTGACCAGGTGCTGCTCAGTACCATCAAGACCACGGTCCCTGAAATCAAGAAGGATGTACCTTCTACTTCATAACTAACTTATACTCTCTTTTTACACTGATCACAACACATCACAAACATTGAGTTCAGAGCGTTAGGCCAACTGTCAGCTTCATCTGAAATACTTTATACCAGTATTTACCTCCTTAATGGTTACCACGCCTCTGCACTTCCAGCATTATTTCTTTCTAGTCAATCATCCAGGTGTCAGTGTACTATTTGGCCATTCCATGCCGTTTTACTTTCCTCCGACACCCTCTGTTCAGGCTGGAGCATTATAGGCTTTATCTCCTGTTTGCCACTGAACTACACATATATATACAGGCATAAATTAACAATTCACATTCAATTTTCATTAAAAGATACTGAATGGTTCAAGCTTACCACAATTCATAGAATAAACACAGATACGTTGATTAGCAATGAATTCTGGCACATTTACTGGCACAAATTCCCATCTGCTTATGTTCCAGGCTTTTATTTAGCAAAATATGAGCTGGCTTCAACGCACTGTTGCTTTATCAAGCTTATTTAAACAAGTGGTTTCGAACTAACGCTCCTAAGTGATTATATCAGCGAGTCTGGCCAATCGAGCCACGTTTTGACAAGTGTTTGAAAAAATGTTACCTTCCTACGTCTCCCTAACAACCAAGATAGTATTTATAGCCCGACCAATCGTGGTTAGTCTTTCATTTGTTGCGCTCCAATCAATTTGGAGTTTACATGGTAGGCTATTTCTGTAACGTAAGGTTTTTTCAAACACGTTATAAAAAAATTTTATGAGCAGAAATGATTCCATGTTGTCAGGCATCCCTACTATTTTATTTTGGTTATAATTTATTAATTCCTGGACTATTTGCGTAACGTTTTACATATTCTTTGTCAGCAAGCCCTAAGGAACCCAAATATCCAAATTTAAAGGAGCTACGTGGCTGCGTTCAAAATATGCAATTACTTCTACCTCCTGTTTCGAAGATGTGCTGTCTGGGTACTGTAATGTTTTCAAACGTAAACCCATCTATTGTTATCTTTCCTAATAAGCGTTTTTTGTGATTTTAAAACCTAACTCTGGGAAGGGTAGTGAATTTATCACTGTCCGTCCGAAAAAAAGTTAGTGCATGTAGTCTTACACGCGTGATGGCAGCATTTGTGTATCGCGCGACGCGTGTTTAGTGTTCGGCTTTCTGCCTCTCCCTTCTCGCTATCCTTTAGTCCATCTGTCTTTTGTTTTTTGGTAACATAGTGTAGAAAAAGACATGAATGGAATTTAAAATTTAGGTCAACTTGCATATTTCAAGGTTTTTCTTAGAAAGGCAGCACATTTTATTGTGTGTTTGGGAAACGCGTGTATGTTGCAGAAGGCCTTTAATATCAACGTGAAAGCGTTACAATTTGCCGACGAAGTAGAAAAGAAGGGGGATTTCGAGTACTGTCATTGTGACAGCACTGTTCTTTACCATTCTTCTTCCTTTATTTATTATATGTATTTATTAGGCTTTATATTTACCTAATAATTTATATATGTGGATTAGAATATTCCACGACAAAGTAGTGATACATTTAAATCTTAAACGTGGGGGGGGGGGGGGGGGGGGGGGGGGGGGGGGGGGGGAGGGGGGTGGGGGGGGGGGGGGGGGGGGGGGGGCGTGGGGATGTATTCAAAACTATATTGTATACGACGCGGTAAACTTTACATGTATACCTGCACTATTTCTTCTTGTTTTGAAGGAGCATAAGTCTGTTTCACAAGCTGTAACAATTCAGGTTTCAAATATGTATTGTCGACATTGACATTTTCATTTCGTAGCCAAGTTCTTATTTCATCTTTTGTGCTTGAGGAAGTTGGTACTTTGTCTTCCTGAGCTACAACATTGTGATAGGATGCATTGTCCATTACAATACATGATGGTCTGTCAAGAATGGGGAGAAGAGTTGTTTCTATCCAAGAACGAAAAATATGTCCATTCATTTCAGTGTGGTAGTCCCTACCATCTGTTGAAATTGCCTGGAACATTAGTTCTGCGTCATGGACAATTCCATTTTCACTGCTGCCAGCATGCGCAATTATAATTCGTTGTCCTTTGCTACTGGGAATTGTCCTTTTATGAACACTGTCAGAAGATTGCCATTCTTTCTCATTTGTATGGTGCGAATTAACCCACGTTTCGTCTAAATATACTATATCATATCCGTCCATCCTTCGTGCTCGTATCTGTCTAAGGAATTTGCTTCGGGCAGCAATTAAGTGTGGTTTTTCACATAATACATTCCTGCCTCCAATGGTTTTGCGAAACGTAAAACCGACGGACCTTACAACTTTCAAAAGAGTTGTTTTTGAGATATCAATATCACAATCCTTTAGCAGCTTCACGTCCAGTTTGCGGAGTGACAAGTTCATTTAACGTCGAATAACTTCTTCATCGAAGTTGTCAACTTTTTTTTTCCTTCCTTGCCTGACAGTTTTAGACTCAACATCATGTGGTATCCATCGACAAAAAGAAACTCTGTTAATACCAAACGCAACCTGTGTTCTTCTATCAGGTCTATTGATGTGATATAAACTCCCCTTTTCAGCCTCCCTGCAGAAGTGTCTGTACAGCATTACAGTAACCTTCTTCATAGTTATAAATTTGCACTTGAAACTCATAATGTATGTAATATTATTCTATATGTGCAGAAAAAAAATTTGTTTCAATATAATACAATGCAGCTATAACTTTACAATAATTTCACTATACGCCACTGACTTTACAACGATGTCGCACTATTTCAGCTTTCAACAGCAGACAAATGCGGTGCACGAAATGTCTAAAAATATTTTTTTTCTATTAAAAAAACCATTTATTGCCCGTGCAACATAAATGTACTGTTGACATGCTACATTTTAATACCGGTAGGGGAGTGTGATTTTAATATAACCTGAAGAAGGGATATCTTAAACTAGATACATTTTCTGGAGGCAAAAAATGTTTTCATAACGTCATGGATAATATAAGACTACATGCAAAATATAAATTCATTACATCAGGTAGTTTTTTTAAAAACAAATTTCAAATTTGAACATCAATTTGTGAACGGACTATACAACGCAGTGCGATGTACTCGTACCAATTTATTTTTTTCAGACAAGAATTACTATATGTCACGTAGGGTTTATATTCATTTAATTTCCTACATCTTCTTCCTATTCGTTCACCCAAATTCTCTCTTTTATTATCTCTGTATTTCATTTTTTTCCTGTATATTTTTCATCCATTCGTTTTGCGAATATTATTTTCATATAATTCGCAAACTTTACCTGTTTCTTTCTCAAAACTGAGAATCGCGCTAGGACGATATTACGTAGATGTCAGGGCTGCAGGGCGTCAGAAGGCGTGATAAGTCGGTTCGCTGAACATAGGACGTAGCAAATCGTCTACATTCTCACCGAGCGCGCGAGCTTCTTCTCGGCATTAGTCCCGGTGAGGTGTGATACTTTACATCTGCACCGGTCAGTATCCAGACATTTGTCTGGAAAATCCCAAACTGACACGGCGCTCACTTGGGCCATGGTCAGCTGTAGTGTGAAAACTGCCCTGAAATGGAGTCAGGCTGTCTGGGATTTGAAACTGACACGCGTACATCGTGGTCAGTAGGTGACAGTTACGACACGCGTTAAGCGGACGTAAATGTTGGGAGTAGGGGAGATAATTTCGCTTGGCGAAATAAGTTTGGGCCCTTTGTCTGATTTTAAGATATTGGCCAAGTTTGAAACTTTAATTTCATTCTCGCTCATAGACTCCACAGTAGATAGGTCGCTCGAAAACAGAATAGCTGTTAGCGAAGATCTCAGTTTGTTTCGGCAATTTGTCGAACTTCTAGACTTCCAGAAATATTTTCAGCAATTTTATTCTTAAGTTGTGCGACTACCTGTAATTCTGTGGTTGAGGTAATTAATATGATAGATATATAGATTTTGTGAGTGTTAAAGTGTTAAATCGCTTAATTCATTTTAATCTATTTCTTTAGCGCAGAAGAGAAAATAAAGTGGTAGGCTATTATATTTTCTAGGGAAGCATTCAGTGGAAAGCAGAATAAAAATTAAAATTTCTAGCTTATAACGGCAATTGTAGCTATTTATGAATTTAATTTAACTGCTAATACTCAGTCGAGTGTATTTTTCTAAACTAACGTATAAACTCTAGAATCGAGCCTCATGAATGGTGACGGAATACGCACGTGTTCCTAATTCATTAGGATTGCTGATTTTTAATTATAACTTACGTCACGGGAAGTTTAAATGATAAGCAAAGCTCTCTGCTTGCAAGTTTAAATGTAAGTTATAACCAGTTCAGATTCTGTTTATTATATTATATGTGTTATTTTTCCTCCACACAGTGAAAGTTTTGGGGTGACCCTAACTTTACCAGCACCTAGTAGTAGTTTCCATACTTGTGAAGAAATAGACAGTCCTTATTTTGAACCACGTGGGTTTTCTCAAGTAACACTGATCTGACGGTGCAAGTTAGACAGAAATACTAATATCCCAATAACGGGTTTTCAAAGACTGTAATGATAAATACTGGACCTTGGAGCAAGCAAAGTCGTGAGTACCTGAATGAGAAGCCATGGCGGAATGAATGAGTGTACGCTGGTCTGAGTGATATTTTCACTATTATATCTTTGACACCCTGTTGCTGTCCTAATTTTTTTTTTCAATCTGCATAATTTGTTGCTAAGGCTAGAGTTCTTGTGTTTTTGTCTTAGGTTAAATCAGATTTTTTTCAAACTCTGTGCATATAATTACGAGATAAAACAAAGACAACTCTTAGAATCAAACTCTATGTATCTGTGACTCGGGCGCCATCATCTGTTCTCTTAACGGGGCCGGGCTAAACCTAGAGTTAACACTATAACGGGGCTAACATCCTTGCAACATTTCCTTGAAATTTTTATGACTATGTGTATATGTATTTTCCTTGATGTACTTTCTTTGATGTTGTGAGCGAATTTTTCCTGATATTAAAATCGCTCTTGAACTTAATAGTAGTGTTTGGTCAGCTCGTTCTAGATAATATATATATCATTGTTATAGTTTTCCCACGTCTGTGTGTTTACCTGTCGTCACGTGTATGTGCGTGCCTGTGAGTGATAGAAATATACGTAATATGTATATTGGTGTAGTCTGTCTGACGCTGTAACAACTGTTGTAGAAGATAGGTGAGAGAGAGAAGAATTCTTTTCGCTTTCAGAGACAGCCACTATATCAAATCTATCATCTCACGTGTGTGGAAATTCTATTACCTTTCACTAACTCTCACTGAGTCTATCACCTATTCAAACCTATTCAGAAGGGACCAACCCTAGTCTTAATTCTCCTATCGGAAATCTACGACACTATACAGTGTGTGTTGCCCCGGTACGTCCTTCCTACCTCCTACTGTACAGTGTGTGTTGCCCCGGTACGTCCTTCCTACCTCCTACTGTACAGTGTGTGTTGCCCGGGTACGTCCTTCCTACCTCCTACTGTACAGTGTGTGTTGCCGGGTACGCCCTTCCTACCTCCTACTGTACAGTGTGTGTTGCCGGGTACGTCCTTCCTACCTCCTACTGTACAGTGTGTGTTGCCGGGTACGTCCTTCCTACCTCCTACTGTACAGTGTGTGTTGCCGGGTACGTCCTTCCTACCTCCTACTGTACAGTGTGTGTTGCCCGAGTACGTCCTTCCTATCTCCTACTGTACAGTGTGTGTTGCCGGGTACGTCCTTCCTACCTCCTACTGTACAGTGTGTGTTGCCGGGTACGTCCTTCCTACCTCCTACTGTACAGTGCTTCCTGCCTGAGTTAAGTGCCTGCTACCTAGGCAAGAATCTCTTGTCCAGTGTTCTCTACCTGACGGTAGGAAGCACTGTACAGTGCGTGTTGCCGGGTACGTCCTTCCTGCCTCCTACACGGGACTGTCGATAGAATGTACGACGATCAAAGCCCAAGAAGAATCATCTAATGATATAATATGTAGAAAATATAGTGAAACAGGCTTTGAGAATATTGAAGAGGTTATTAGGTTTGTCGGAAATAACATGAACTACAGGCATTTAATCAAACATGCCAACAAGCGTGTATGATCAAAGGTTAAGTCATTTAATCAAACATGCCAACAAGTGTGTCTGATCAAAAGTTAAGTCATTTAATCCAAGAGGTGAGAAGACGACGCTGACATTAAAAAGGCCACACATTGAGGAAAGTTGTTGATAGCATTACAAGCTAATCCTTGTTCTGGAATCCATAGGGTCAGAGAGGTATAGGTATGCCGAAAATCACACGGAGAAGGAAACGGAAGACGGACATGAAGGGAGTTAAACAGGACATGGAAAGACCTTGACTGGAAATCGCAGGACAAAAGTGTGTGCATGTCAGTTGACTGACGGGTAGTGACTAAATGACATTTCAATATTATGTCTCAGTGACAATCAATGTTTACCTCTAAGCTGCCACGTCAGCACAGAGGTTATGAAACCAGCGCACATAGGACATTGAACTGGGCACAAGAAAAATTAACTCCCAACCAACGTGATAATAATAAAACAAACATGGTCTTACATACACCGAATTTGGTGCGTACAGGTTTTTGTCACCGGGACACAAAATTGTACAACTTTAAAACTTCACTAACACAGGCGACTGAACGTTAGAGGGAACATCAGTGATAATGCCCCGAACTTTCTGTTTAATATTCGCATTCTTGTGAACTCGAAAAGTAAAAAAAAAAAAAAAAACTAATGGTTACCTCTCCCAGTGGTTGCACAATCTAACTTAAAACTCAGTACACTGCATTCCAGTCCCTAGTTATTATCAAAGAACTATTATAGGTCAGGTACCTAAGCTCACAACTGAAAATAGAAATGACGTAAGCTGGTTGCATTAACTCCATAAGATACAAGTATTAATTAATTCAGGGGTTCCCAATCTGTAAGTCATGACCCAGCGTTATTTATCATGGAATTAAAAATTTAAAAAAGATTTAGTTAAAAAAAAATAATAACATTGGAGTCAGTTTTACAAAGGAACAATACGCTAGAAACACGTGACGTTCCGAGATAAACCTTCGTCAGCCCCAGATACAAACGGAAAAAGAACGAGAAATACAGAAAGGCTGTAAAAATATAACACACGTGTTGAAGGTTGAACGGTGTAAGTCCAACCTCTGTGACAAGACATAGTAAATAATTACATATGAAAGCAAAACAAATAACTAGAAAATAAGAGTAAAAGAAATAAAGATATTCACATGGCTGATGCGTGATGCCATATGATGATGGATGGTATCCGCATGTCTGGTTTTGTGTAGTGTGTAGATGATGTACAGTCAAACAATGATCATTGTAGTGGTGTTTGATGGTATTGTATGATGGTGTTATTACTAAATGTAAATTGTATGAGGCCAGCTGTGAAGGCTCCTGAGATAAAATGTAGGGGTGAATTGTCAGAAAGATTATGAAAAGAAATGCATAGAATATTATATCATAAATGCAATAGTGTACATATATATGTACTATACTAGTTAGTTTTATTAAAATGTTCTAGTATTCATCTACTTGGGAGGATAGTACTGTTTGTGCTGTTGGGGTGGCCTCATCACACCTGTCTATATTGACTACACAGTGTCCAGAAAATGGTGGGAATCTTTATGGGGTTCTTAGTAACTAAAGGGCGTTGGTGAAAGTCCAGCAGACCAGAGGCTCACTCATCTGGTAGTTGTCGCTCTGGTGCTGAAATCAGGTGGTCCCACCTCTCCGTGCTGGCGGGCAATAATGGTGGTCTCTGTCACAAATACTGCACAGATACACTCGAGTAAAGTCACCAACTGAATAGACCCTGCTTTGTTGACGACAGAAACTCGCAGCTCTGCAATCAAAGTATGGGCCATGTGTCAAAATCTATTCTCTACCCACGTCTGGACACAACAGTGACACAACAACCACATCATACAGACAGGTCAGATCTCTCTGACCAAACAGCACATTTACCATGGTGGTTTTACATCAGATAGATCCTCCCAGACCATAGATCCTGAAAAATGTTTATTAGTTTTCGGCCCTAAAAGAGGATAGGTAATATGTATCATTATTCTCAACACTTGATCTGTCTTGCATAATCCTTGCTGGAGTTTATGTACATTGTTGGTCCCTAGACCCTGACTAGGGCGGGGGGTCTAGAGCAAATCCCTACTTGTTTGTAAGGCTAGATTTCGATATGGCAGTATCAAATCACTCGAACATGAAACAATATTCAAAATATATATGGAAATAATTTCAATCTTACCAGATTATGAATAAATAACACAGAATTGCTAGCAAAACTCAGCTGAGCTGCTGGCTATAGTATGGCGTCCCTAAATTTATTTCACTTGCTTTCATATGGAATCACCACACTTTAAAATCTGTGTCTATCACTGAACAACTATTGAAGAATGGCCCCACTTTCGCGTCTGAGCGCTAATGATATGATTGTCTGTGGCCAATCACTGCCTCGGTTTATTTTAAATTTCAAATTTCCTACCATAAAGTCATTTCAGTCATGCTTCAGTCAAGTATGGATGTTTATCTGTTAGTCTGTCCGTCTCTACTTGTGTTTCTAAAAAAAAATGTGCTTGTTTTTTGAACCAACCTTTCTCTCCCCTCCAAAATTTTGTCGTTAAAAGTTATCTCTCCATACCACGTAGATTTGAACACCTGCGTCCAAGGTCGTGTTTTTGTGTGCAAATTGCGACACTTTTTTATTCAAAACAGTCTGTCGATGATGTGAACTACACTGTCTTTTGTCATTATCTTCAATATTATCTATCCGTTTGTAAAATTAAGACCATCTTAGTTCACTGCTCAGAATAGGCCATCCGGCCAGCTAATTTTTATATTCCTAACATTAATATTAAGAAAAAATTACTTTTTAATTTTTTGTAATATTCCTAACATCTGCGTTTTACCGCTCCATTCAATAAAATCGTAAAAAGTCCCTTTGGTATGTCAACGTTGGGAAACGTTGAAGTTTCCCCCCAATTGCGTCCTTATCCAGTCATATGACTGTGTGTCTAGCAAGTCAATTATTGATGGAGATGATACCCGCGGTCTAGGGATCTTGTACAATCCTTACGCATTATGTTTTTTTTCCTGTGGATTTGTACCGTTGTATCTCTGTCAATTTACTACAATTTTCCACGACGTCGTACGTTATAAAGTCAATGATGCTTGTAACAGCTAGCGACGGTTTTCTGTATCATTTATTGTGGACGCCACAGTGACAAAATGTATACGCGAATATGTAGGTACATCAGACAGTCATTATCACAGCAACAATGTCAGTATAGCAATGGACGGTAGACAGCATCATAATAAAGGTGATTCACAGGCATGTCAATACATTATAAGGCTGTAATGTAGTCGGGAAAATTCTCCATCCCTTTCTATCTTAGCCAGGAGATAACCAGATGTATGAGATCAGTTCACTCTCTCCTTAATCTGACTTCAGCAAGACAGACACGTCTTCTAAAGTATAAATAATGTCCTCAAAAAAAAATCCTCTAGATAACAAAAGGTTTCAAACCTAGTTCATGTAGCGAAGTAGCAAGTAATGGTCCTTGGGACATGCATCAACCCGATGCGGTTCAATGTAGCAATATGTGAGCTGAGAAAACATCTCGTGATGACGACTTTCAAAGACAGGCTCTACGAATCAAATGTCACTCACGGACAAAAATCGATAAAGTTAATGTAAATGTAATTTACCTTGCCTTCAGGAAATAACCACAGAAATAATACGCTTTTCCGGCGTGTGGAAATACACTAGAGGTATCATCTCGAATAAACGAAATATCCATAAGAGGACTCACATTCCTGACAGAATAAATTAGCAGAGACGCTCCACAGAGACGTCCCTTCGCTATCGAAATCTTCGCTCACTGACTGGTGGGCGGAAACCCGTTCGACAAAGACCCAAGATTTGGGCATGCGCAGTCCAGCGCGAATCGACCACCGCTCAGAAAACTTAAGACACAAGGACCTTTACCAAGAACCAGCTTAAGAATGATTACCTTATAAGGAACAGGTTGCCAACCGCTTTTTAAAAAAGCGGCCTAGCCAGTCCATACATGGACTCGATTCAAGAACGCGTAACAAACTTAACTGCTATCGATACCAACGCGAGGAGACAACTGCTTACAATGAAAAGTGACTATAAATTTCAAGCAATTGTTCCCCTTGCATTACAAAATAAATATCTTGTACACCAAAACGATGTTGCGAGAATTTCACACGCAACATATCACCACCACCTCCCGATAAAAAAAAAAATGTGGAACATATTTTTTTTTTTTTTTTTTTAATATCCAAGAGCATGCGATAAGCGGCTCAAAACGCACGAATTATGCGCGGATAATTAATTAAATTGCCTAACATGAGGCTAAATATAGAATGTCTGGTGAGAATATACCTCAACAGAAAAATAAATATGTCTCAAAAAATATTCATATCGGGGAGGTGTCACCAACACACATCACGCTAGCATGTAAACACAATATACGTATGCAAGTTACCATAGACATCATTAAATAGCATAATCTAATATTGTCTTTAAAAATGGATGTACAAATCTGATAGGAAAATTTAAATAGTACATTATTTGACATGTAAAGACATTAGTACATAGTAACATTAAAGTACAAGACGATCCAGGACACATCCTCTGACGTTCCGAGGGTAAGTACACAATGTAGAACTCGTCATGCTTGATAATAGTAAGGTAAGTCCTCAGCTCATCAATGACATTCTGAGAAAGTACAAGCAATATAACGCTAATTAACAACTAATATGCTTCATAAGGTACAATACATTATTAATAATTGTGGCTGTTTAGTAAACTTATGGCCCTTATATTAACTACTCAGTCTTCCTCTATCATCTTAAAAAATGAAACAGAAGAAGATGATAACAAAGCACGATAGTATGTGTACATATAAAGTGAGTACAGATGTGCTAATCTATTGTAGTAATATAGGTGTGTTATGACTCTGTAATATATATATAGAAATATAGGACAGAAGTATTAGTTGGAATCATGTGGGCATCTAGACAAAATGTCAGCCATCACATTATCCGCACCACGGATAGCTCGTACCGTGAAGTGAAAAGGTTGAAGAGCTATAGCATATCGAGTGGATCTCGAACTCTTCAAATTCTTAGTCTGAATAGCTGTAAGAGCTTTTTGATCAGTCTCTAGAATGAAATGTGCGCCCAGGAGGAATCTTTGTAGTTTGAGAATTGACCAAACCATCGCTAACAACTCACGGTCTAAAACCGAGTAGTTCCTCTCTGCCGCATTTAGTTTTCTAGAAATGTACATAACAGGATGCAGAGTATTTGCATATTCTTGCATAAGTGCTGCTCCAATCCCAGTGGATGAAGCATCACTCCGAAGAACAAAAGTCCTATCAAGAGTAGGTAATCTTAGGATGGGAGGAGATGAAAATATATTCTTGATTTGGTCTAGGGAAGATTGGCATTCTTCAGACCAACGGACCAGATTAGGCGAACCTTTCTTCAACAATGTTGAGAGAGGTGCCATGATCGAAGATAAATTTGGAATAAATCTCCCATAAAATTGAATTAAACCTAAGAGACTCCTAACTTGTTTCTTCGTTTTAGGAACAGAGATGTTCAGTATTTTGGAAGTATTGTGGTCTTCTGTCTTCAAGAGACCATGACCAACACGATGACCCAGGAAAGAGATTTCACCAAAACCAACAAAAGCTTTAGAAGGTTTTGCTGTCAAACTATTCTCACGTAGAGTGGACAGTAAGTCATATAAACCTAAATAGTGATCTTCCCAGGTATCACTGAAGAGACAGATATCATCTAAGTATGCGATGACATCTGAACGATGTGAAAGAATTCGACGCATCATGCGAACGAAAGTAGCAGGGGCGTTCATAAGACCGAAAGGCATAACATTCCATTGAAATAGACCCCTAGGTGTAGAAAAAGCAGTAAGAGGTTTGGCATGCTCTGCTAAAGGCACTTGCCAATAACCTTTAGACAAGTCAAGTTTAGTGAAGAATCTAGAATTAGAAAGTCTAATAAGTAGATCTTCTAGTAAAGGCATCGGTTCAGCATCGAACTTTGTGACTTGATTCAATTTGCGATAATCAACGCAAATTCGTATGTTCTTATCTTTCTTCCGGACAATAACCATGGAAGAAGAATATGGTGAAGTCGATGGTTCAATTATATTTAATTGAATCATTTCATCCAATTCCTTTTCCACTTGCGACTGAAAGTGTATAGGGATAGGATAAGGCCTAACCCTAATAGGATTACTGTCGGTGAGAATTATGTCATGTTCTATGACATTTGTGTGTCCAGGGATGTCAGTGAGAACATCCTGAAATGTTTGTAACATCGACAACACTTGTCGATGTTCCTCACCAGAAAGATTAGGAGAAACAGAAACGTTTTTCCAAGATTCCGTGGAATGTAGTGGAACCACTGGAAGAGGAAGATTGACATCCGAGAAGGTAGATTCCTCATCCTGTATGACCGACAGAGATGAGTAATGACCATGAGGTGTAGGAGAATCATCCGTTGCCTGGAAAATAGGCAGCAAATAGTCCGGACGTTCGTGAAATTCCGAAAGCATGTTTATGTGGAAAGTTTTATGCTTTCCATCAATATCGACCACATAGTCAACATCGGAAATCCGAGAGACTATTGCATACGGACCTTTCCATGCAATAAGAAGTCTATTCTCCCTACTGGGGAGTAGGACGAATGCTTTGTCACCTGGACAAAGTTGTCGTAGACATCTATTCTTGTTAGCAAACTGCCTTGCCTTCTCTTTAGCAATTTCTGATGAAGCAGTTGCTAGCTTACATGCCTCAATGATCTTCTGTCTAAGAGCAATGACATACTCATATGAGGATTGAGTTTCATCGCTAATATCATCGGCAGTGATGAGATCGTGTAATAAAGACATAGGGCCGCGTGGACGCGCGCCAAAGACAAGTTCGAAGGGAGAAAACCCTGTGTGTTCATTTGGGACTTCTCTATAGGCAAAGAGAGCCGCGGGTAAAACCCTGTCCCAATCTTGCGGATGATCTTCAGTTATCTTACCAAGCAAAGTCTTGAGCGTTCTGTTCAGACGCTCAACTAACCCATTAGACATAGGATGATAGATACTACTGAGAGATCGTTTAATATGTAAGGTAGACATTACCTGTGACATAGTGTCAGATATGAGTTGAGTGCCATGGTCTGACAATATTTCTCTGGGGAACCCCAAACGAGAAAATATCAGCCAAAGAGCATCTGCGATATCTGTAGTAGATATGCTCTTAAGAGGGATAGCCTCTGGCCAACGTGTGCACATATCAACACATGTAAGGATAAACTGATGTCCTCTGGCCGACTTGACCTTAAAAGGGCCAATTATATCTATGGCCATTTTCTGAAACGGTCGAATAGGAATGTCAGCAGCCTGGATAGGCGCAGCATGTCGTGGTCCTCTAGATTTGACCTCCTGACATACCTTGCATGATCGGCAGTAAATACGAATGTCCTTGTTGACAAAAGGCCAAAAGAAAGCCGCAAGGACTCTCGACTTCGTACGGGAAAAACCCATATGTCCAGCACATTGCGAGTCATGAGCATGTTGCAATATTTGCACTCTCATGCTCTTGGGAACAAGAATTTGCGAATGTGCCGACGTAGTCGAATCTTGTACCATACGTACAAGTACGCCGTTTCTCATTGCAATCCAAGATTTTCTATTTGTATCCTGATTCGGATCACCTTTCTTCGCAAGAATGAAGAATTTTTTTAGAGAAGGATCTTCTTCTTGCAATTTTATGAAAGAGTCACGAGTGATGACTAAGTGACTATCTTGGCTATCAACTTCATTATCACCATTCAGTGAAGTTCCGGGTGTTTGTAGAGCTTGTGCTCTTGTAACCACTGCATTGGTAGCTTGCATATTATTATCTTCCCAAGCAGCAATCTGCTGTGGGGTACACTCCCTAACTCCGTGAATACGACCAATGATAAGGTCCGCAATAGGATTAGGTAAGAGACAAGCATGCACATCTCCAGTAAAGAAAGGAGTGGCAATGCGAATTACAGCAGTAGGATATTTTTCTAGAGTGCCGCCAAATGTGACACATTTGATAACCTTTCCTGTAGCACAAGATGGATCTACAAGCGATTGTCTAACACCAATAGTGGTGCATCCGGAATCGAAAAGTAGTGAGACCGGAGTATCATTAACAAGACCCTTATGTAGGATTAAAGAACCCCTCCCGTCATGCGCAACAGCAGCAGGAAGAGCGGGAAGAGGGTGACCACAACTCAAAGTAGTTATGGTACTCGGTTCGAATAAAGTACTGCATTGGGGGCATTTGTTTGCTCTCTCAAAGTCAAAAGCAGAACCAGTGACAGCGTCAAAGTTTTTATTATCAACAACCTGATTACAGGCTCCCTGAGTTTCCTGTTGTACAGAATTAGCCTGCTGATATCTCTTTTTTTGTGTTGAGATCTACCGCGACTATTATTACCTCTGAAGTTATCAGAGTTATTATTATCTCTGAAGTTATTGTTGTCTCTATTGTAATTGTTATCCTGGTTCGAATTCCAGTTTCCACGATTACTATCATGTCCACATTGATGCGAACATCTATTTGTTTGGTTTTGAGGTCTTCGGCAGGAATAACCTCTATTACCATATCCTCTTTTGAAATGTCTATAATTATTAGGGTGATAGTAACGAGCACTATCAGGTTGTCTCCAATTCTTCGAAGAAGAATCACCATGAAATTGATTTCCATGATTTTGAAAGTAATTACCGTTACTCTTTCTATCAAAATTTTGTTGGGATCTACGAGCTAGTAACGAGCACTATCAGGTTGTCTCCAATTCTTCGAAGAAGAATCACCATGAAATTGATTTCCATGATTTTGAAAGTAATTACCGTTACTCTTTCTATCAAAATTTTGTTGGGATCTACGAGCAAAGTTTTGACCATACGGTGCTGCCAAAGCAACTGGTAAACCTTCTTTCACCTTAGAGTTACCAATGGTTATGTGTGGGTGCGCAGTTACATACTGGCAACAGAAATCTTCCATTTCTTTTATTGTTTTAGGTTTACGTTCATGAAAGAAAGCAAGGAAAGACTCATTGACAGACGACATGACTTTGTCTCTAAGTATTAAGTCCATAAGTGCTTCATAAGTTTTTTCCGTCTTAGATAGTTCAACCCATCGTGAGAAAGTAATGCGTATTCTTGCAATAAACTCGGAGAATTCAACTCCAGTTTCAGGCAACATGTTTTTAAATTGTAGACGATAGCCGTCTTCGTTAAGCTGATATTTCTTTAACAAAGCGGCCCTGACAACCTCATAATTGTTCTTGTCAGGTTCATCCACCATATTTAACATACTTAGAGCTTTACCTGTCAGTATCCCTGATAACTGATAAACATATTTTGCTTTGTCTATGTTATGAGCTTTACATGCTTGTTCAAATCTGTCCAGATAGAACATTATGTCATCACTGGAAGGACTAAATGTTGGTAACTTAATCTTAAAAGTATCATTATTAGCCTTATCCGAAGATGAACCCTTGTTTGCATCATTAGCATTACTCATGCTCGTCAATTTCAACTTCTCCAACTCTAAAGCTAAGAGTTTTTCTTCATGTTCCATTTTTGCTTTTTTCTTTCCTCTCATCAGCCTCTCTTTGTAACTTCCTTTCTTCAGCTTGAGCCTGCATTTCTAGTCTTTTATTCTCAGCTTCTTTTTCAAGTCTTTTATTTTCAGCCTCTTTTTCAAGTCTTTTATTTTCAGCCTCTTTTTGAAGTCTTTCAGCTTCTAGTTGTAGCTGGAGTTTTCTCTCCTCAGCTTCTGATTCCCTTTTCTGTTTTTCCATTTCCATTTGGAATTTTCTTTCATCTGCCTGCATCTGCAGTCTCAGATTCTCAGAATCTATCTTTTTCTGCTCAGCTTCTGCTTTCTGTCTTTTTTCCTCAGACTTCAGCGCTTTGTTATATAGAGCAGTAGCATACTCTTCCAACTTATCACCAGTCTTACCCAGGGATTTACCCTGTTCAATAAAGTACTCAAGTGTAGACATGTTGTCTAACATATGAGTCCAAACCTGAAATATTTAACTAATTTATTTCAAATCTAAGTGTAACAAGTCTTAATTAAGCACTTGTATATTCACATCACATTATATTATCCCAATCTCTGTGGGAAAACAAGTCTCCAATCAAAGAACTTGTATATGAAATATCAACACTCAATTCTTTATCATAAGTGCACTTCTCATTCAATAGTGCACGACACTATTCATCATTCATTCATTTATCATCAGTGTAGTAGTAACAGTGCATTAGCATAGCCCATTAACTAATTACTATAACTGTAAACAATGACTATGTAAACACAAGCAGAATGTAAACATTGAAAATGTAAACAATGTAAACAATGTAAACAATAACAATGTAAACAATAACAAAGATCAGCAACAATACAAAAACATTCGCAGAAATCAACTAAAAATAAAGCGGAAATTAAAGAAATATCACAAAAAATGTGACGATATCTGCGAGCATATTAAACAAAATACATGACACCACAGTGTATAAACAAAAATGTTGTATAAAACTAAACTATAGTCAAGAGTAGGCTAACAAATACAAACAAATCAAAACAAAACTAAAGAATGCGAAATAATAACGAAAACAATATTAATACATGTCATCACAACTAACATAAATAGCAACAGAAGTCGCTTAGCAAATTCCAGTATCGGAAATTTGCACACCCTACAGAACACTCTCAATAGAAAACCTCTGCTATGTGGTATGATCTATAGGAGTCGCCACCCAGCCAGACCCGCGAAATATAAACATATATTTATACAAATAACATATAAACAAATAACATATAACAATATGACAAAAGAATGAGATGAAACACAGAAGACTCAGCAGAAGTATAAGGGCACAGTTTACGTACAAACAGGCCACTTAACTTATAGGCTTCCAATCGTAGAACAGCAGAAAAAAAACGGATGTCAATCAACGTCCTAAAGAGCGAAGCTCCAACGATGATGGCACATCTGAACTGCTTCCACTGCTAACACGATGGTACTAGAGCTTCTGAAATACTGTATGTTGAGTTGTTTCGGCACTTGACCCTCTTATCCAAAAGTAAGTTGATGGAAATCGGTACTTGGCCTTCTTCAGAAAACAACCCGTTTCAACCGGCACTTGACCTTCACAAAAAACGACAGCACTGGAACCTTGACAGCAGCAACTTGCTTGACTTGCGTAAAAGATAACAGCAGTCCGAGTTATCCGGCAACATGTAACAACGCCGGGTACTGTCAAATTTCTGTTTCAGTCAAAAAATTGCAATTTTGACATTTACCGGACAACGCCGAGTACTTTGAAAATTTTGAAGATGTTGACTGTCTTGAAGAATGTTAATTTCTTGAAGGATGCTGATGAATTCTTGTTGAAAATGAAGTGGGTAAGGGACCCCGTGTTTGCTGGTACCAGATCAAACCAGCTTATGGCCACCAAATGATGCGTGATGCCATATGATGATGGATGGTATCCGCATGTCTGGTTTTTTGTGTAGTGTGTAGATGATGTACAGTCAAACAATGATCATACAAAAACAGGGCAATCCACACAAGGACGTCAGTTAACTCACGACGTATAAAGTCAATGATGCTTGTAACAGCTAGTGACGTTTTTCTGTATCATTTATTGTGGACGCCACAGTGACAAAATGTATACGCGAATATGTAGGTACATCAGACAGTCATTATCACAGCAACAATGTCAGTATAGCAATGGACGGTAGACAGCATCATAATAAAGGTGATTCACAGGCATGTCAATACATTATAAGGCTGTAATGTAGTCGGGAAAATTCTCCATCCCTTTCTATCTTAGCCAGGAGATAACCAGATGTATGAGATCAGTTCACTCTCCTTAATCTGACTTCAGCAAGACAGACACGTCTTCTAAAGTATAAATAATGTCCTCAAAAAATCCTCTAGATAACAAAAGGTTTCAAACCTAGTTCATGTAGCGAAGTAGCAAGTAATGGTCCTTGGGACATGCATCAACCCGATGCGGTTCAATGTAGCAATATGTGAGCTGAGAAAACATCTCGTGATGACGACTTTCAAAGACAGGCTACGAATCAAATGTCACTCACGGACAAAAATCGATAAAGTTAATGTAAATGTAATTTACCTTGCCTTCAGGAAATAACCACAGAAATAATACGCTTTTCCGGCGTGTGGAAATACACTAGAGGTATCATCTCGAATAAACGAAATATCCATAAGAGGACTCACATTCCTGACAGAATAAATTAGCAGAGACGCTCCACAGAGACGTCCCTTCGCTATCGAAATCTTCGCTCACTGACTGGTGGGCGAAAACCCGTTCGACAAAGACCCAAGATTTGGGCATGCGCAGTCCAGCGCGAATCGACCACCGCTCAGAAAACTTAAGACACAAGGACCTTTACCAAGAACCAGCTTAAGAATGATTACCTTATAAGGATAACCCAACAGGTTGCCAACCGCTTTTTAAAAAGCGGCCTAGCCAGTCCATACATGGACTCGATTCAAGAACGCGTAACAAACTTAACTGCTATCGATACCAACGCGAGGAGACAACTGCTTACAATGAAAAGTGACTATAAATTTCAAGCAATTGTTCCCCCTGCATTACAAAATAAATATCTTGTACACCAAAACGATGTTGCGAGAATTTCACACGCAACATTGGCAGATACTGCCGTAGGGTGAGTGAAATGCTAAGAGACTTCAGGATACTATGTCCAGCTTTATCAAGTTAGGTGACCAGTTTCGTTTCTCAGTGCCTTTGCTTTCCCTCACTCAAGTCAGGTATCTATTTACAACATGGTAGATTGAAGCGTGACGCTACTAGGTTTCGATCCCGGAATACGGTAACTATGCCAGGAGAAGCAAGCGTTCTAACCGTTTAACAAATTGTACGCTATAACTAAAAGATGTATCACGTGATTGTACGCTATAACTAAAAGATGTATCACGTGATTGGACGCTATAACTAAAAGATGTATCACGTGATTGGACGTTATAACTAAAAGATGTATCACGTGATTGGACGCTATAACTAAAAGATGTATCACGTGATTGGACGCTATAACTAAAAGATGTATCACGTAATTGGACGCTATAACTAAAAGATGTATCACGTGATTGGACGCTATAACTAAAAGATGTATCACGTAATTGGACGCTATAACTAAAAGATGTATCACGTAATTGGACGCTATAACTAAAAGATGTATCACGTAATTGTACACTCTACTCGTTACCAAATACAGTACCAGCAATGTAACGTTAAATGTTTACAGTAGAGACAATGTAACGGGTTGCCTCCCCTTGCTCTGCAGTGATGGTTCAACAATGGCCAAAACCTAGAGTATCTAAAGTGGGTCTTCAAAGATATCTCCCTTCGCACAAGATTACTCTTGGCAGAGATGCAAATAGAAGGATGATGATGCTTTTACCTCGAGGAAGTCTTGACAAGATATTTCAGAAGTCAAGAACAAGCTGAATGTGTCTTAGCAATGTTAACTTTGATCTGCCCGCTGCCTTTTGTGGAGAGGTATTATATAATTTAATTTAGCTCTGTCACATAACTGGGTTCGCTTTTTTCCTCTCCGGCAGTATTGGTATTTTCGGGTCATTGTTTACAATTATTCCTGTAAAAATTCGTCATGTTTGTTTACCTGACCATCCCTGCTGAGAGAGTAGACAGGTGATTCAATATTGACCGACAGTCATGTTCGTAAAATTCTCGTGTACCAAACATTGGGCGAGCCGGATTAACATGATGTACGCCCCAGCAAGTTTATTTAGTGCTGATATGGCTAATGTGATTTCCTAATTTCTCTTGCGGAGAGAACACAACCCAGCTGGTCACACGATGAATGTCTGTTTGCAAAGGTACAGGGCAGTAAATTATTCAGATGCTGACATATTGTAGGCACGCTATTGAAGATGACGGAAATGTTGTAATCGGTTCCGGACAGACTTGTAACGAAGACATTATTTATGATAATGTAAGAAATAGTAGTAATCATTACCAAGAATTGACGGAAATACCAACTCCTTATACGGAAAATGACTGTTTGAAATTTAAAACGCACGAGTCATGTAGAAAATACCATAAGGAAGTTAGCAAAGCACCCATGTTTGAATACAATTGGCTGGGAAATTATAGATGTTATAAACAATATTTCAGATTGGAGTCTGAGCTAATAGTAAACAACAACGTGCGTGGGACGAAAGTTGTAAAATGATCTGATACCTTTGCTGGGGTAAAGCACTGTGAAATTCATCGAGACAAGAGACCAGCCAGACAGCCATAGTAAAGAATAGGATCAGAATCCCATTTATCGGACCGGACCTTGTTTGAGAATCATGAGGACTTATATCACAGGAAAACTCTACCTTTATTAACACAGGAAACCGGAATCCTAGGAATCTGGAAACTTATTGTAAAGTAACACCCCAGAACACGTCGAAGAAGCATCTTAAACAAGCTGCCTTAACTATTTCTCTGAGCCAGAGGTCTGTGATCCCAAAGACAATTTTGGGTCGGTGGTACCAATTGAGGGCACTATGTCTGGAACAAGTGAGAGTATAAGCGGCCTGAAGTCGACGCTAGATACCATCATCAGACGGGTCTTAGAGACGCTGGACCAGCTTTGTGATTACTCCCTGATAATCTTGGAACGTGTCACAACTTTCAGACTTGACCAGTGACGAGAGTGAACCAGTCATCTATCTGCAAAGAACCAAACATCAGCGGGAACGGAAACTACCTAACCATTGGCAGCTAAGCACAAACATAAAAGCTGCCAAGTGAACTGTCTATTTTTCGAAAACCATAACATCACCCTGTGATGATTACTTTTTTTAAACAGAATTATTCATTTTCAAACTGATAACCATAATTGATTATTAAATTTGTTATTTGTGTATATACAAATTTAACGTTGATTTAATCATTTTGAATGTACCGCATCCGTATGTCTCAGTCAATATCTTAAATACATTTAAACAGAGCTATAAAATAATAATAAGAATTTCACTGAGTAATTATGTTGGGGGCTTGAACGAGCTAATTATAAGACAAACAGCTTCACAAAAGTTGACGGCAGATACTAAAGTTAACATTGCTAAAACTCATTTAGCATTGTTCTGGCTTTCTGAATATCTTGTGAACAGTCCCTCGAGGTAGAAACATCATTATCTGTCTATCTACAACTCTGCCAAGAGTAATCTTGTACGAAGGTAGACATCTTTGAAGATCGACATTAGACAATCTAGGTTTTGGCCAGTGTTGGACCACTACTCCAAGGGGAGGCAACCCGTGACAAGCTTATACAATCCCCTAAATGAATTAACAGTAAAATTCTTCTTATTCGCTACACACACACACATATATATGTATATATATACAAGGGGATTGACATAAGTCTTAGGCCTGACCATGAAGGAGTCACAGGAGGAAGATGAAACTTGGCACATTTAAAGTTCATTATATTTGCACTGAATGTGTGAAGTACGCGTTTGTTTCCTCAATGGGTTTTCCCGCAACGGTGCACGACGCAATGTACCCTATTGATCGGATCTGCTGCTCCAAAGATTTGACAAAACAATGGAAAAGAAGGAGGCCAGAGCTGTGATAAAATTTCTGATGTTTCAGGGACAAACACCTACAGAAATACACAGGGAGATGGAACCAGTGTTTCGTGATTCTTGTCCTTCATATACTTCGTTAAAAAACTGGTGTCAACAGTTTAAGTGCGCCGCTCAAATGTTGCTGATCTGCCAAGATCTGGTAGACCAGCCTCAGAGTGCAACGATGAAAATGCAACAAGAGTGAAGAAAATCATTGACCAGGATCGAAAAATGACAATTGTGGAGATAGCTAGTAGAGTAAAACTAAATGAAAGAACAGTTTATAGAATTTTACACAACAGATTCAACATGAGAAAAGTGTGTGCACGCTGGGTTCCGCGACTGTTGACACGTGAACAGAAGCAAACGAGGGTAAATTGCTGTCAACAGTTGCTCAAAAAGTGTCAGTCAAAAAATTTTTTGGAGACCATGGTGACAGTAGATGAGACTTGGTTACACCATTATGACCCCGAATCCAAAATTGCCAGCATGCAATAGAAAACCCCGGGCTCCCCAACACCTGTCAAGCCGAGAGCGCAGAAATCTGCAGGAAAAGCGATGCTGACTGTTTTTTAGGATGGCAAAGGAGTCCTTTTGAAAGATTTTCTGCCTCGTGGCAAAACAGTTAATGGACAGTACTATGCAGATCTTCTCACCAAACTAAGAAAGGTTGTGACCAGGAAACGAGGGATAACGCGCACTCAAAATCTTCCTTCGCTTCAAGACAACGCGCCCTCTCACAAAGCACGGCTTGTGCAGCTAGCAGCCAACGATTTGAATATTGAAAGTCTTCCACACCACCATATTCTCCAGATTTGGCTCCATCAGACTTTTTTCTATTCCCAAATCTTAAAAAACAGCTAAAAGGAAATCATTTTGACAGCGATGAAGAGGTTATACTGGCATGTGATGACTAGTTTAGTTTGAAAAATAGGGTGTTCTACTCCCAAGGTCTTTTCAAGGTCAAGCAGAGATGGCAGAAGTGTGTCAATTCAGACGGTGGCTATATTGAAAAGGAATAAACACTATACAAAATTTCAGCTCTCTGTAACATATCCTTCATGGTCAGGCCCAAGAAATCTGAAATCTAAATCTGCCTTTACTTGGGATGCTACATGGTGCAATCATCCAGACCGAAAATAAACCAGCCAAGGTGATTATCCACAATCTCGCAGTTCCCACCAATATATATATATATATATATATATATATATATATATATATATATATATATATATATATATATATATATATATATATACTGAAGCACATTAAAAACGCACCACCTGTATAATCCAGGAACAGAGTGTGAAATGTAAATATAAGTGTTTACAAGTTTACATATTTGGAATCTTTATTCATTTTCCTATGAATCCATGCTGGTCATTAATTTGTACATTTGATTGTTATGAAATTCATTGCATTCTGTGCAGGCAAGGGAGAAAACCAAAAATGCAACCAATAAAAAAATTCATTCACACTATCCTCAGTATCTATTATGTCCACCGTGTGCTTACAAACAAGCTTGGCAGCGGCTCCGCATGGAACGCACAAGTCTCTGAAGGAAATTCCGGGGAATCAAGTCCCATTCACGTGTAAGAGCAGCTTCGAGCTGTTGCAGATTAGCTGGAGAACCTTGCCTGTAGACTCTGCGTCCAAGCTCGTCCCACAGATGTTCTATAGGGGACATGTCTGGTGATAGGGCAGGCCAATCAATCGTCACAATGTTCTGCTGCTGTAGATATTGCTGCGTAAACCATGCGGTGTGCGCACGCGCGTTATCCTGCTGGAGAAGCTGCAAGTCTGGATAATTTGTGAACGCAGGAGCAACCAATGCATCCAGAACCTCATCTCTATATGTCACAGCAATAACATTTCCACGGAAGACGTGAAGAGGCAAAGGATGGTGAAAACTGAATCCTCCCCAAATGTGAATACTGCCACCTCCAAATCGGTTGTGCTGACGAACACAGCAATCTGCAAAGCGCTCTCCACACCGTCGCCAAATCCGCATACATTCATCAGCAAAGGATATGTTGAATCTGCTCTCGTCTGTGAATAGGACAGCATTCCACTGCAGTCTAGTCCATCTGACATGTTGCTCTGCCCATTGCAGGCGCAGCTGACGATGTCTGTGAGTAAGTTTGGCCCATCATAAGATCGTCTTGCAGTAAGGCCTGTATCTCTGAGTCGTCGTATGACTGTCATTCGAGAGACTTGCCCACGTCTAGCCACTATTGCTCTTGCTGTTTGACTTGCCGGGAGAGAACGATTCCTTAGGTGACTCAGCACAATATGACGATCTTGCGCAGGGGTAGTAACTCGTGGTTGGCCACTCCGAAGTCTATCCCGGGCACTGCCAGTGGTTCCGTAACGTTCATTGAGACGCACAATAGTGCTGTGGTGGCAATTCATCCTTCTGGCAATGGCCCGCGAGCTCATTCCGGTCTCCAACATACCAATGGCTCGTTGGCGGTCGTTTTCAGATAGTCGTGGCATTTCACGCACATGTACTGGGTGTTTTGTCTCAACGGCCTTTTTATACTGAGTATACTGCCAAGACGCGTACACATTTTCAGGGTCATAGCTGTTGGGAATCGTGTTGCACGTGTAACTTTCATTGTTTTCATGTAGTCTGTACACAAACCCGTGGGTTGAATCATGCACTTTTCATTCCAGCAGCCATTCGCTCCCTACCTCATGACAAACACGGGGAAAATCCATTACCACATTTTTTTTCTCCAGCTTCTCGGCATCTGTATATATAATAGTGGTGCGTTTTTAATGTGCTTCAGTATATATATATATATATATATATATATATATATATATATATATATATATATATATATATATATATATATATATATATATATATATAATAGCCCCTTCAGTCATAACTGACTATGGGAATGCGCCCCTGAGGTGACAGCCCTCAGCTGCTTATTTCCTCACCTCTGCTTCTTGTGTGAGCCTCTCTTCGCCCAATCTGAGGTGGCGCCGTAAATAGCATAATATATATATATATATATTCCACATTAATGAATCAAACCTTCCATTTTAACCATATAAACCTCAAACTCACAGTAGTAATCTTCCAACCAATCGCATTATACAGTTTCTACTTGCTCTATTATTAACAGTGAGTATATGAGGAGAACTGCCGTAAGACGGGGGGGGGGGGGGGGAAAGTGGATGATTTTGCTTTTTCTATTATTACCAGTATGATGTAACGGTGAATCGAGATGCCAGGAATACATTACATTATTTCCGCCCGTAACTGCTTCATCAAGCTATGCCCGGATTTACTCGGGTTAGCCGGCCGATTTCTGCGGTTAACCACACTCACTGAGCCAAATCTTCTCTTAGTACAGGTCAGCAGAAAAAGATATGAGTTAACAAGTTCGATTGTTTTTAAATTATGTGGACTGACTAACACAAACAAACAGATTTGAGAATAATGAAGCATAGAAAGGCAGAAAGACATACAGACAGAGAGACAAAGAGAAAGATACACAGAGACAAAGAGAAAGATATCCAAAGAGATAAACAGAAAGAGAGACAGGCGGATAGATAGATAGATAGATAGATAGATAGATAGATAGATAGATAGATAGATAGATAGATAGATAGATAGATAGATAGATAGATAGATATTTTCGGTGCATATTTTGGATTTCCTATGCTATCGTCATACAATCGAAGTTACATAACACCTCCCTCACCGCTCAGTGAGAGGACTGCTTCAAGTGCTTAGTAACCAATGTTGGAACCCTCGGCTTCACGACATGGGCTGATCCGAAGAGTCTATTCTATAATCGCAGCGATGATTTTGCGTGGGATAAGGGACCGTATGTTCAAAATAAATTTTCCGTTCGAAGGATACGTAAGTTTTTAAAGGAATAAAGGAATCTAGACTTACTATAACTACAATTAGATTTATTTTTTTTTTTAATCGTTAAAGCTTCCAAAGCGAAATACTTGAAAAAAAAAAAAAAAAAAAGTTAAAAAAAAAAAAAAATTACTCAGTCAACAAGTCAATCTGAAAATGATTTTGTAAACACGCGGTCTGGATTCATTATAGCCATTTTTGCTGCATGCCAAAGTTTCAAAGTAATGACTTACAGAAGAATACTCAATTATATTTATTTATTTATTTATTTATTTTTTGAAATACAAATACAAAAAAGTAAATACATACTGACAATTATATATGCGAAACCAAAACAATGTAAAATATGAACTGACTGAAAGGTGCATTAATTTAAGAACAAAGGCATAGAAAACTTCTGATCGGAGGTCGTAGGTAAGCTGGCATCTCAGACGTAGCCAAAACAGGTTCACGATAATTAAATCAGATAGGAATTTATCGCACAACAAGGACAATAGACGGCAAGTTAGAGGCAGTATTTGCGATTAGATCGCATTACACGGAGTAACTGTCCCGCTGACAATGGTTGCAACATACCTTACACTTTATTCTAAAGGTAATAGAATGACATAATTGGTTCTGTATTATATTATGTCCCAAACGTGGTAGTTCATAAGCAGAAAACACAGTAGCGTTTTGTTCTACGTTTATTTAGTGAAGATAGGACAAGTCTGAAACGGTAATCTGTAATATTTATAGACCCTTTTCACACGCCGATATTTCTCGGCCAAGTTCAATAACCTCAGTCAGTTCTTTCATGGGATGTCCTAAATATACCCGAGGTTTCCTCTGGTATGTGATTGGCAATGACTCATTCTATTACTCATGCGGGGGAAAGGCCTGTGTTGCAAGACCTTGATATGACTTTTTTTACGCGAATCATTTAACAACCGTCAATATGTCGTGAGGCCGTTTATGACATTGATATCGTCTGTATTATTAGTTAGAGAATTTTACTTCTCCCTCCTCCTCCTCATCCTCTTATTCTGTTTCATCGCTTTTTTCATCTTCCTTCTTCTTTTCTTCTCATTCTTCTATTCTGTTTATCCTCTTTATTTCTTTTTCATCCTCTTCTATCTTTCTTATTCATCCTCTTCGTCTTCTTAATTTCATAAACTTTTCCCATTCTTGTCCACATTATTTCATCCTTTCTTCTATTAATCTTTTAACGTTTATTATACACCATCCTCTAATTTTCCTCTCCTGGGGGAGACTGGCAGAGAATGACGATCAAGCCAGTTATTATATCACGTGATCAGCTTACCATGTGTGGTGAAGTGGGATGTTATAAATATTTATAGGGGACTTAGTGTACTGACTGAGATCAGCTGTGAAGGTATCTATATCTATTAAGAGTAGTGTATTATAGATAACCTTACTTGCTGCCACATATCTATATATCTCAGTCAGAATTATTCTGGAATAGTGTGATGACTACGTTATGTGTCTAGGGTATGTGTATGATGAAGTGTAAGTCACAACAACAGACAGATAAACAATTTAATTTAATCCACTACTCTTAACAACACTGTGACACTCACATACATATAACACTCTATGAGAATATCTTAAAGAAGTCACTCGTAACTTTTCAAATAACAATATGTATTCATTACTGGCATGAATGAATATGTGTCCTGATTCAACTACAAGGGAACCAGGAATCACAATCAATTTAAATTACAAGTTATGTACAGAATGTATTTAATATGAATATTGTAGTGACATATATTATTACAAATGTTCTATGTGTGTCAGTTGTGTAGTAGTAAAATGAGGTAATACTGGTTTTGTTTTGTTCAAGCTCTGTTGGTATTTGTCATCATGACTTCAATAGTTTGGCTTTAGGGACTAGTATTGGAGAGGTTCACAGTTCCTGATTTTAAGACAAGTAAATTCCCCTCTTAATGTTAATTTTATAAAGTCAGTTCAAGATGAGGGGACATAATGTTGAGCTCAGCTGGCCAAGTTAGCTTATCTGGCGTAATGGCGGCAGGAAAGGACTCCTCTGCTCGAATTCTCCTCTGGGCTCTGGAGACACCTCACTGATAGCTAAAAGGACCAAGGAGTATGCTGTCCGACACTGGATTCAGCAAAGCTCTGACCAGGTGCTGCTCAGTACCATCAAGACCACTGTCCCTGAAATCAAGAAGGATGTACCTTCTACTTCATAACTAACTTAAACTCTCCTGTTACACTGATCACAACACAGCACAAACATTGAGTTCAGAGCATTAGGCCAACTGTCAGCTTCATTTGAAATACTTTATTCCAGTATTACCCTTCTTAATGGTTACTACGCCTCTGCAATTCCAGCATTATTTCTTTCTATTCAATCATCCAGGTGTCAGTGTACTGTTTGGCCATTCCATGCCGTTTTACTTCTCTCCGACACCCTCTGTTCAGGCTGGAGCATTACAGGCTTTACCTCACGTTGGCCACTGAACTACACATATATATATATACAGGCATAAATCAACAATTCACATTCAATTTTCATTAAAAGATATTGAATGGTTCAAGCTTACCACAATTCATACGAATAAACACAGATACGTTGATTAGCAATGAATTCTGGCACAAACTGGCACAAATTCCCATCTGCTTATCTTCCAGGCTTTTATTTAGCCAAATATAAGCTGGCTTCAACGCACTGATGCTTTATCAATCTTATTTAAACAAGTGGTTTCGAACTAACGCTCCCAAGTGTGTATATCAGCGAGTCTGACCAATGAGCCCCGTTTCGACAAGTGTTTGAAAAAATGTTACCTTTCCCCGTTTCCCCTAACAACCAAGATAGTATTTATAGCCCGACCAATCGTGGATAGGCTTTCATTTGTTGCGCTCCAATCAATTTGGAGTTTACATGGTAGGCTATTTCTGTAACGTAAATTTTTTTCAAACACGTTAAAAAAAAATCTTATGAGCAGAAATGATTTTATGCTGTCAGGCACCCCCAATATTTTATTTTGGGTATAATTTATTAATTCCTGGACTATTTGCGTAACGTTTTACATATTATTTGTCAGCAAGCCCTAAGGAACCTAAAAATACAAATTTAAAGGAGCTACGTGGCTGCATTCAAAATATGCAATTTCTTCTACCTCCTGTTTCGAAGATGTGCTGTCTGGGTACTGTTATGTTTTCAACCGTAAACCCATCTAATGTTATCTTTTCTAATAAGAGTTTTTTATGATTTATAAACCTAACTCTGGGAAAGGGTAGTGTATTTTATCACTGTCCGTCTGAAAAAAAGTTAGTGCTTGTAGACTTACACGCGTGATGGCAGCATTTGTGTATCGCGCGACGCCTGTTGCATGCGTTCCTGATTTTCAGCCCTCCCCTCTCTCTTTATCCTTTTGTCCATCTGTTCGTTCGTTTTGGTAACGTAATATAATTAATGTTAGGATTAATTTAGGTCATTACGCAGGGCCTCTCAATGCTTTTCCAAGAAACACAGCACACGTTTCATTGAAGAAAGCGGGTAATAATACAGTAAGCTTTTATATCAACGTGAAAGCGTTACAATTTGCAGACGTAGCAGAAAACAAGGGGGATTTCGAGTACATTCTTTGTGACAGCACTGTTATTTTTTCCATTGCTCTTTTCTTTATTAATTTTATTTGTTAGGCTTCATATTTACCTAATAATTTATATATGTGGATTAGAATATTTCATGACACCTCCCCTCTTAAAACAGACATTATATGTCAGTCCTTTATTCTATATACACATAGAGAAATTTATTATTATTGCTGGGGTTTACGGTGATTCTCATCACACGGATGGCGGCTTAAAAAATCCGCTCCCAAATTGGTTTTTCCAGATATATACTCAATGCTAAAATTATATGGAGCCAGAAGCAAAGACCATCGGAGTAACCTAGAGTTCTCATGCTTAGCCTGTGCTAAAAACGATAAAGGTTTGTGATCTGTTTGCAACTTAAATGCCTTCCCATATAGATAAATATTGAATTTCTTTATCGCCCATATTACTGCAAGACATTCTTTTTCGCTAGTTGAGTAGTTGATTTCAGCTTTATTCAACTTTCTGCTAGCATATGCCACTGGGCTTAATTCCCCATCCAATGCATCTGATTTCTGTAGTAGAGTTGCACCTAACCCAATATTACTTGCATCCGTCCTTACTATGAATTCTTGACTTAAGTCAGGTAATTTCAAAATGGGTTTACTTGTGAGCTTTTCCTTCAATTCTTGGTAAGTCATTTCACATTGTGGTGTCCATGTAATGCGATCTGGAAGTCCTTTACGTGTCAATTCCGTTAAAGGTGCACATATGGAATTAAAGTTTTTGATATACTTCTGGTAGAAACCACATAATGAGACAAAGGATCTCACGTCCTTCTTGGTTTGTGGTCTCGGGGCTTTCTGTAGTTTTTCTAAATTCTTTGGGTCAGGGGTCATGTTTCCCTGATAAACTGTGTGTCCCAAAAATTCCAATTCTTTACATCCAACGCAACATTTTGTTGGTCGGGCTGTTAAATTTGCCTCCCTAAGTCGATCAAACAGCATGTTCAGAGAGTCAATGTGTTCCTCAAATGTTTCTGTTGCTATAAGGATATCATCCATAAAATTTGTTATACAGGGATTATTCAGGGATCCAATAATTTTCTCATCATTCTAGAGAAGACACTAGGCGCATTCTTCAATCCAAATGGCAATCTATTAAACTCATAGTGTCCTTCTGAGGTACTAAAAGCTAGGTATGGTCTAACCTCTGGCTTTACTGGAATCTGATAGTATCCTTTACTCAGATCCACTTTTGAGAAATATTTAGCTTTATTTAGTCTGGCAAACAGCTGATTTGTATCCGGCAATGGATCCACCTGTCCTTCTGTAATAGCATTCAGTCTCCTGTAATCTATACAGAGTCTATGTTCTCCAGAGGGCTTCCTTAAGAGTACAACACCGGAACTTTACGAAGACTCACTGTGCGAAATAATTCCTTCCTTCAATAGATAGTCTATCTCTTCCTTCAAAGCTTTCTCCTTAGCAAACGGAATAGAATATGGTTTCATACAGACAGGTGTGGAGTCTATTAGTTTCATATCATATTCCAATAGGTTTGTATGCCCTGGTCGGTCTGTTAACACCTCTGCATGATTATTTAGAACCTGTTGCACTCTCTCTTTCTGAGTTTTCGTTAAATGTGTACTGATTTTCACCTGTGCTGCTGTCTCACAGGGGTGTAATGGATATTCAAATGATGAAAGTGGTTCCTTTTTCATCTCCATGGCGATGGACAAGGTCAACAAGTGTGTCTCTTCCTGATGTTCTCTTTCCAAATATTTCTTCAGGAGATTCACATGATAGATTTTTTCTTTCCCCTTCTTATCTATCTTATAATTTGTTCTAGACACCTTCTCTAGAACTGTATATGGACCCTGCCATCCAATTTGTAACTTATTCTGACTCTCAGGCAAAAGAAGCAGTACTTTCTCTCCCACAGCCAAATTTCTGTCTTTCGCCTTCCTGTTATAATAGGCAGCATGTTTCTTCCTGGCTTGTTTCAAATTTTCATTGGCAAGTTTCCAGCCAGTTTTCAACCGAGTGGTCAGCTCATTCACATATTGGTATGAAGATGTAATGTTTTCCTCTGCCTTTTCATCAGTCCACGTTCTTAACAAAGCTACATGTGGACCTTTAATTGTGTGGACCTATTTGTCCATGCACCGGTATGGTCTCTTCCACTCGAAGCTTTATAGTGATGATTTTTCCTCCCAGAATTATCATTCACAAAACGACCGCTACCAATTTTTCTTTTGGGGCTGTCTCCCCACTTAAAATTCTTGATGAGAGATTTCCTCTCTACATCCTCTTCCTCCAGTTTGTTTAAGTCCGATTGAGGGATTGTCGGCTTATCCTGGGGTAAGACATCTTTTTGCACTCTCCGCATAGTGGCCATTGTAAAACAGTTAAGTGAAGCTTGTCCGTGAAAAGGGGCTTCCCATTCCATTTGGTCCACTTTTCCAAATTTATATCTCTTTTTATTCTCAGGCCTAATTTTGCCCCGGGGCGTGTCCAGGTCCTGATCCATGTTCCCACTCGTGGGTGTTCCCTCATGTGCTATGCTGCACCTTTCTACAAAATTCTCAATGTCCCATCTTGCTTTGGGCCAATAATAATTGTGAGCCACCTTTTGAATGATGGTACCTATCTTCTCATGGTCCCCATCTGGTTTCACATGTAGGCTCCTTATTAATTCTGTCCTGTATCTTTTTGGAAGAACCAGCTGTCCGTGACCATGGGATCTAGTTCCGGCCTTCCTATACATCAACTTGTTTTTCATGTAAAAATCTCCCTTGCCTGGAGTTGTATGACAAGTTGACAATTTTCTGAAACAAGGCTTGAGTGTTTTGTCCTCAGCCTGTGCCTTCCTCATCTCATCTGGGTGAGTATTTATGGGATTATCCTCCTCCTTCTTTGTCTGTGATCTGGTCTGCACTGTTGCCAATATCACAGGTCTCTTGGGATTCCCCAAGAAGACATATCTACACCCCAATATTAGAGGGTAGATTGGCTCATTTATCACTGCTGCTTTTATGATTCCTTCCACATATCGCGTTTTCACTTTTATTCTGGCGACGGGAAGTGTCATGGTAGCTACATCCTTGGTTGCAGTTTGAATCTCCACTGTTTCTGTGGTGTATTGATCGGCCTGCACCAGGTGAGAACTCACAACGGAATCGTAATCTAAACCGGTATCATATAAACATCTTATAGTGACACCATTACAGATGACATCTTCACACACTGGGGGGTGGTATGGTTCCTGTAATTCTTCAGGTTTGCCCTTCTTTTCCTTTTTCCCCGATGTCATAGCAGCAAAATGAGGAGGTTTCCTTCTACAATGGTCAGTGTCATGATTGTTCATCTTACAATTTTTACACCACCTTTTTCCTTGGTTGAAAGATTTTCTTTCATCATATTTCCTTTCATCGAATTGTGGGAATTTATTTTTATTTTCATACCGTGGCCTATCAAATTGGTGCTTACCTTTATTTTGATCCTTAGGATCAAATTTATTAAAGTTCTGTGGTGCCCTAAAGTTATCCACCTGTTTCTTTTTATTACCTGTTACCTCTGCTTGAGCTGCTTGATACCTTTCAGCAACATTTAGCAACTCATCCAGCCTCTCTGCACCTTGTTCCATGAGAAACTTTCTCAGGTCTGGAGCCATGGACTCTCTTAGTTGCTCTATAAGGACCATTTCCTTAAGATCTTGGGTTTTCCCCAGAGAAGTCCATTTCTCCAAGTATGTCTCTATTCGTGCAGAGAACTGGTGATAGGTTTCACCTGACAGTAGTTTAGCATTCCTAAATTTTTTCCTGTAAAACTCTGCATTCTTTTCATACCTTAACAAAAGAGCCTGCTTTAGCATGTCATAATTTTCCTGATCACCTCTGCTCATTTTTGCAAAAACTTCATAAGCTGCCCCACGAAGTCCCTGAGATAACTTTAAGCTCCACCTTTCTCTCTCTAACCCATACGTGGTAGCTAATAGTTCATACCTATTTAGGTAGCTCTCAATATCATCGTCTTTCTCAACAAAATGATCTAAATGAAAATTCATAGCTGAGGTTGAGGCTCCCTGAGTAACCGTAGCATCAGAGGCAAAGGGACTGGCACCATTTTCAGGAGCATGGCCTTGAAACTCAAACTCCCTTAGTCGTAACTCATGTTCCCTTTGTAATCTTTTTTCTTCTGCTTCCCTTTCTGCAGCTAATTTCCTCTCTTCCCTTTCTGCAGCTAATCTTTTGTCTTCTCTTTCTGCCTCCAATTTCTTAGCCTCAGCTTCAAACTGTAACTTCTTAATTTCCCTTTCAGCCTCTAACCTTCTTTCGGCTTCTTTTTCTAATCTTCTTTCTTCACGTTCAATAAATTTGTCACATTCCGTCGTGACATAGGCAACCATAACTTGCCCATCTAATCCTAACTCTTTTGCAGTCTGAACCGCAGCAGATCGAAATTTGGCCAGGTCCGCCATTGTCTATCAGGTAACTTAATACAATGTCTAACTAACAATTCAATCTCTAATGGACAACACAGGCACCGTGAGCTCAACCTTATTTAATTCCACCCAAGGATACCTTTTAATTCTTATATTCCCTGAAGTGAATTACCCCCAATATTTTTAATAGTTAAAGATTCAAAATCCCAAGAGCGAGACCCCAATATATGTGGTGAAGTGGGATGTTATAAATATTTATAGGGGACTTAGTGTACTGACTGAGATCAGCTGTGAAGGTATCTATATCTATTAAGAGTAGTGTATTATAGATAACCTTACTTGCTACCACATATCTCTATATCTCAGTCAGAATTATTCTGGAATAGTGTGATGCTACGTTATGTGTCTAGGGTATGTGTATGATGAAGTGTAAGTCACAACAACAGACAGATAAACAATTTAATTTAATCCACTACTCTTAACAACACTGTGACACTCACATACATATAACACTCTATGAGAATATCTTAAAGAAGTCACTCGTAACTTTTCAAATAACAATATGTATTCATTACTGGCATGAATGAATATGTGTCCTGATTCAACTACAAGGGAACCAGGAATCACAATCAATTTAAATTACAAGTTATGTACAGAATGTATTTAATATGAATATTGTAGTGACATATATTATTACAAATGTTCTATGTGTGTCAGTTGTGTAGTAGTAAAATGGGGTAATACTGGTTTTGTTTTGTTCAAGCTCTGTTGGTATTTGTCATCATGACTTCAATAGTTTGGCTTTAGGGACTAGTATTGGAGAGGTTCACAGTTCCTGATTTTAAGACAAGTAAATTCCCCTCTTAATGTTAATTTTATAAAGTCAGTTCAAGATGAGGGGACATAATGTTGAGCTCAGCTGGCCAAGTTAGCTTATCTGGCGTGATGGCGGCAGGAAAGGACTCCTCTGCTCGAATTCTCCTCTGGGCTCTGGAGACACCTCACTGATAGCTAAAAGGACCAAGGAGTATGCTGTCCGACACTGGATTCAGCAAAGCTCTGACCAGGTGCTGCTCAGTACCATCAAGACCACTGTCCCTGAAATCAAGAAGGATGTACCTTCTACTTCATAACTAACTTAAACTCTCCTGTTACACTGATCACAACACAGCACAAACATTGAGTTCAGAGCATTAGGCCAACTGTCAGCTTCATTTGAAATACTTTATTCCAGTATTACCCTTCTTAATGGTTACTACGCCTCTGCAATTCCAGCATTATTTCTTTCTATTCAATCATCCAGGTGTCAGTGTACTGTTTGGCCATTCCATGCCGTTTTACTTCTCTCCGACACCCTCTGTTCAGGCTGGAGCATTACAGGCTTTACCTCACGTTGGCCACTGAACTACACATATATATACAGGCATAAATCAACAATTCACATTCAATTTTCATTAAAAGATATTGAATGGTTCAAGCTTACCACAATTCATACGAATAAACACAGATACGTTGATTAGCAATGAATTCTGGCACAAACTGGCACAAATTCCCATCTGCTTATCTTCCAGGCTTTTATTTAGCCAAATATAAGCTGGCTTCAACGCACTGATGCTTTATCAATCTTATTTAAACAAGTGGTTTCGAACTAACGCTCCCAAGTGTGTATATCAGCGAGTCTGACCAATGAGCCCCGTTTCGACAAGTGTTTGAAAAAATGTTACTTTCCCCGTTTCCCCTAACAACCAAGATAGTATTTATAGCCCGACCAATCGTGGTTAGGCTTTCATTTGTTGCGCTCCAATCAATTTGGAGTTTACATGGTAGGCTATTTCTGTAACGTAAATTTTTTTCAAACACGTTATAAAAAAAATCTTATGAGCAGAAATGATTTTATGCTGTCAGGCACCCCCAATATTTTATTCTGGGTATAATTTATTAATTCCTGGACTATTTGCGTAACGTTTTACATATTATTTGTCAGCAAGCCCTAAGGAACCCAAAAATACAAATTTAAAGGAGCTACGTGGCTGCATTCAAAATATGCAATTTCTTCTACCACCTGTTTCGAAGATGTGCTGTCTGGGTACTGTTATGTTTTCAACCGTAAACCCATCTAATGTTATCTTTTCTAATAAGAGTTTTTTATGATTTATAAACCTAACTCTGGGAAAGGGTAGTGTATTTTATCACTGTCCGTCTGAAAAAAAGTTAGTGCTTGTAGACTTACACGCGTGATGGCAGCATTTGTGTATCGCGCGACGCCTGTTGCACGCGTTCCTGATTTTCAGCCCTCCCCTCTCTCTTTATCCTTTTGTCCATCTGTTCGTTCGTTTTGGTAACGTAATATAATTAATGTTAGGATTAATTTAGGTCATTACGCAGGGCCTCTCAATGCTTTTCCAAGAAATACAGCACACGTTTCATTGAAGAAAGCGGGTAATAATACAGTAAGCTTTTATATCAACGTGAAAGCATTACAATTTGCAGACGTAGCAGAAAACAAGGGGGATTTCGAGTACATTCTTTGTGACAGCACTGTTATTTTTCCATTGCTCTTTTCTTTATTAATTTTATTTGTTAGGCTTCATATTTACCTAATAATTTATATATGTGGATTAGAATATTTCATGACACCATGTAGCATTTGTCTTCAACTAATTCTCACTTAGTCTTCCTGTAACGACATGCCACCCGATAAGGCAGTGGTCGGTAACCCAGGAGTTTTTGAGATCTACTTTAGTAACACTGAGCCCTCTAAAGATCTACCATACACACACACACACACACACACACACACACACATACACACACACACACACATATATATATATATATATATATATATATATATATATATATATATATATATATATATATATATATATATATATATATATTGTCACGAAATACGTTTGTTCTCTTTTTTGGTCTTCACAACTCTCAGGCATTATTGCCCTACCATTCCGTTTCCGTGCTGATTCTTCCAGTATTCGTTATTTACGCTGTCTTCGACCAAGGTTATCTTATCACATCTTGTCACACCTCTCACACTTCTCCTGGTTATTTTCTCCTTTGTTATCGGCGACGCCTAGCGAAGGAGCTAACTTGCCACATTTGAATTTTCGCTTATCGCCAGCTCCAATGGAGTAAGAGTCTATACTGAGCGACATTCCTATTGTTAACCCATAATTTTTATCTGCAAAACATTAGGAATAATGCCCCGAACGGAAACAAATCTTTTTTCGGAATTTGAACAGCAGCTACAAATCATGTAATTATGGCAGTGGGAAATCATTATCTTTGGTAATTGACAAGAGAATAATGATTTTGTCGGAAAAATTGCCCAACAGCATTGAAATCCCACAAAAGTCGAAAATTAAACCCAGGCATGGACCTCCGAGAAGGAAAGGGTTAGATCTAGATTGGGTTTATAAACCCACTCAGATTCAATTTTCATAGCTGAAAAGACGTCCAGCAGACTGCTACACGCTTGTCGTAGCCACATAGTCACAGCCCATAATTGACTAAAACAAAGCTGGCCTGCCTGTGAGCAGATTAGCATAAGTAATAAGCACAGATCCGTAATACTGTGTCTGAAGGGTACGGTAAACTTATATTAATCGTTGGGTTAATAGTATTTTGGTGTTATGTAATGTGACCGCGCTATTTACTGATTGTGTGTCCGTAGGTAAGTCGTTAATGATCGGGTCACTTCTGTGTAAATACTGTGTGACAGTTTACAGGTACAGTATTGCTTCTTACTATCTGACAAGTTAGTTTACTAGCCGTCCGCTACAGCTGTTTATTCTTGCAGATGTATAACAGGTTCGTTCGTCTCTCGATAGTTGTTATTGTGTGCTATAGTGGTATACTAATTAATAGAACTGGAACTTTGAGCTCAACTTGACAAAACCTGCATAATTCAGCCGAGTCAAATAACACAGTTTATTTACATAAAACATAATGAACAAAATGCAGCTGGTACCAGATCAATTTCTTTCATTTGAAGGTGGTTTCTATATGTACCAGTATTTTTTCGTCTCTCACCATATGCGTGTGAGATACAAAAATCCCGTGTGGCTTCATGACCTAGGTTACCTTGACTTTCTTCTCCATAACGTTCAGTAAAAGTAGTTGAGCCTCTGTTTTCTTAACAACATTTGATATTTCTTTAGCTTCTGACCTTTCAACTGATTTATAGCAGTTCTTCGGTTTCTTCTCCTAACAAAATAAATTCTAGCTGGGGACTGAAAATCGAGAGATACTTACTTCAGTTACTATCTTACTCAGTTTTTGTATCCTATTTCAGAATATAGCGACTGCCGTTATTCTGTTCTGTGAAAGATAGCATTAAACTTTATCACAACCTAACTTCATTTTGAAGAACTTCAAGAATCAAAACTTAGAAATGCCTTGGTTGTTCTGCATAGATGAGACCGCTCAAACATGGCTTCTCAACACACATGTACAGACACAACCTTCGCCGAGGCCTTCTATCTGGAACTCCCATTAGGATTTTAAATTTTAGTTAGCTGAAAGGTGGTGTGAGTTCTTGCCACCGTCGATGATGTCGATTGGTTCTACTTAAATGTATGAACTTATTTAATTGGGCACGGATAATGCTGGGGTAGTAGGCCTTACTGTCACAATAAATAGCTGTAATATTTAAAATTAATGTTAGCATTGACTTTGAATTACCTGCTGGTATCTTAATCTTGGTATTCTAAACACTGTGCTGATAACTGAAATTGTTTTCCAAACTGAATATAACCTCAACAATCCTAAACAGCTCGACGCAGCTAGAACTCCGTCAGCACGGTGCAATACTAGCTATAAGAGCTTACAGTCTTTTTCAGGGCTTAACTTTTAACTGTTGGATTCCAAAGAGTTCGTCTTTTTCATCTTCTTCCTCTTCTTCCTTTTCTTTTTCTTCCTCTGCTTTTTGCCTTCTTAGTTTCCTTCGTTCAATTTAAAATTTCGTTGATGTAATGTATTTAAAAGGAAACCACTTTTGGCATGACTTACGACCACAAGAAAGTACACAGAAATTCAGAAAAAAAATGTGTAAATGATGTCTACAGCCTAACTATGTATTTTACTAATTTTATGATGTACTTCATTTGATTGTCATGACAACGGCCTCATGGACTACGTTGTCTAAATGAGGATTCTGATTAATAGTGGCCCGTCATCATCGGAGGATCGTCTTGGTAATAGGAAACAGATACCATAATGTGTGCATATGTTTCAGGTACTTATCCCAGAGCGTTATAACATAAGTTTCTGATAAGAAGCATAAAAGACTTCAGTGAGTGATTCAAGGACCACCTCTGCAATTCGCCGGATGGTAGCATTGTGGTTAAATATCTGGATGATTTACGTATCTTTGATATCCACACCTGATGTATGACAAGAAATGTTTGCAGTGAAAGGACCTGAATTAGACAGGTACTCATTACTTTGAAGAAACAAGATCCAGAAGTTACCAATTACCCGAAATGAAGAACAAAGACTTTGACACCTTATAATTTTCCAACTTGTAATTTGTGTAAATATATATCTGCAATTTTTACCAAACTTCTATTTTAATTAATAAATGTACAGATATATTTTATAAATTGCAGTTGATTGATTTTGTTTAAACTCCAGTTCTGTTCTAAATTTTGTGATTGTGTCGAAATTAAAAGAATAATTTAGTATTTTCAGCCAGTGGCCGTCACGCCTCATGACGTCTTGTAGCAACAAACTGCTTCTTTTTTCCCATCCTTCCTGCAGTGCCCCAGCTCTGGTTTGTTCTTTGCATCGCGGCCTCCACAGTTCTCCACCATATAGATTTTGGTCGGTCTCTCTTTCGCTTTCCTTCAGGGGTCCATAGCATAGCTGTTCTTGTGATGGCATCAGAGTCTATTCTGAGGACGTCGTAAACCCAAATCCAGCGTCTGCCAGCTATAATGGTCTGTGTGTCCTCTTGTTGCTCCTAGTAAGCAGTTCTTGGTTGGTGATGGTATTTGGCCAAAATATTTGGAGAATTTTCCTTACGCAGATTGTGTGGAAAAAGCACAATTTCGACATTTCCTTCTCTGTTACTCTCCAGCATTCCGCATCATAGAGAAGCACAGAAAGTATACAGCTCTCATATAATCTTAATTTGGTGTTTGTGCTGTACTGAGAGGACTTCCAGACGCTGTTTAGACTAGCAAAGGCTGTTCTCACTTTATTAATCCTGTTGTTGATGTCTTTCATTGTTCCGCCGTCTGGTGTTGCTATGCATCCTAGGTACATAAATTTGTCTGTCTATTCCAGCTTCTGGTTCGTTATTGTAATGGGTTTAGGATTGCCTACACTGAGTGTCATGACCTCTGTCTTCTTTAGATTGACGTTCAGACCCACGTGTTGGCTATACTTATTCAGTCTATCTAATTTTTTTTCTTGAATATGTTGATGTGAATGTGCGAGTAGTGCAAAGTCATCTGCATATTCCAGATCTTCCAGTGTAGAAAACGTTGTCCATCTTATTCCTCCTGGACTGTATTCTGTTGTCTGGCGCATCACCCAGTCTATGGCTGTTACAAAAAAGTGGTTGCTAAATGGCCTCCCTGTCGAACTCCTGTCTTCACCTCAAAAGTTAGGTTGCTCTGCCCAACACTACATGTACAGTTAGCATAGAGGCTTTTTATTATAGAAACAGTTCACCTAGGGAATCCGTAAGCCTGTAGCGTTTTCCATAAGCCATCTCTGTGTACGCTGTCAAAAGCCTTTTCAAAATCAACATAGTTAACGTATAGCTGTCTCTGCCATTCTTATCACTGCTCTATAATGTTCATGAGGGTGAAAATAATCTGCACATCTTCTGTTCTTTCTGAATTCTTGTGACACAACGTCTGTACGTTTTCTTTTTGTGGCTCTCTCACACCTTTAGCCACTACGGCAGTATCATTTCTTTTCTTCATTTTCCTCATCAACCGCTTTTATTTGGCATAATTTTTGCCATTTCATTCATTATTTTTCTCTCGATGCTGAATCTAGTATGGGTAGTCTCTAACACTCCACTCCCGTACGGAAGTATCTGCCATGGGACTATCTTTGTCTCCTACATTTTTGCTTTACCAACCTCAGACTTATTTACGTTCCGCCATGTGAACTGGGGTATTATCGTAGCAATACCCGGTCATTATCACCGGTCAGCGGTAATACGTTTATCTTATTCTTTCAGTCTGAAAACCCTTTGAAACGTGTCGGTCCAACATTTGACCCCAGGTGAAAAGCTGATGACGGTGTTTACCCAAGGTGGTATAGCGCACGAACTCGCAAAGAGGGCCGTCTGAAGAATGGGTGATAATTAGATTATCGCATCCGCTGGCCCTGTCTATATCATTATCACAGATAATCTGTCTGGGTAGACATCTTGGCGGAAGACATTACGTTATGCAAACATGGTCATATGTTGTTTGTGAGAGGGCACAAGATGTCACCGGAAATATTACCGCATGATTTGAAAGAGGTCACGCGTGGGAATATTAAATTTAATATTTTAAACTCACGGGGAGATTATGAATTAAACACCCCAACCCACGTAGTGCGAAAAGAGCTTACGATTGGATTGAAGTGAGAGCCGGAATATATAATGAATCTCATTGGCAAGTTTGCCAGGAAGTTCAATCTGTGATTTGAACTGGAAACTGAAAATAAAATCTAGCGAACTCAGAGACACAGAACAGACAGCTTTGCAACTTCAAACGAGCAACTCCCAAAAAACCAGAAATAGAAGGATCGGACCTAGAATTCCATACTTATAAGTGACAGATCGAAGTATTTAGGAAACTTAAAACCTTAAAAAGTAAGCCCGCCTTTATAAATACAGAGACTGAAAAACTAAAGGGGCCAGGACTTTAAATACAGAGTCTGGATACCTGAAGGAATTGGATCACCCGTCAAAGAGGAATTATTACAGTTTCCCAGACCAAGTGTATCGCAGAACACCCGTAGAAGAGGAATTACTAGTTTCCCAGGCCAAGTGTATCACAGAACACCCGTCATAAGAAGGAATTACTTTACTTTCCCAGACTAAGTGATTCGAGAGCATATGCACCGAAATTGCTCGTGTCCATCCGAAACCTGCGCGAGGAGATTGTGTATAACCTAAAATCTTGGGGTAAGTTGTGAACATTTATTTTACAAATGTGAATTTGACAAGTGTTTCTTGCTTAGTGGTTATATATGAGGCTGGCAACATCAACATACGTAAATAGTATATTCATAAACCACTACAGCAAGTGCTAGTGATTGTTTCTGGTAGTCGTGCGGAAAACCCGACAGCAAAGGTGACCCCAGTCTCCGACTGGAGCAGTGATGAGTGATGATTACATCACGTGCCTCAAGTGTAGCATATCATTTTGTTATATATGAGTAACTTGTGATAGGAAACTCTTTACAGAGCGATACAACAGGAAGCAATCTGATCATCAGAAGAAGTCCCCCCGTCCGACAAGTGTTTCGGCCCTATATACTCCTTTACACTCTAAGGGGGGCGGGCCCACTTGGGTCATGACTCCCAAGCGTCTCAGCTTCCTGTTGTCTTGTTAATGTTAGTTCAGGCAAAAAATCATTATTCGCCTTGTCCAGACACATTTTCCCAGTTAATACCCAGAGGAATATTGGTGAATTTTATTCATATTTCCTGAGTTGCACTGTGTATACTCAAGAATGTAATTCTTCTGAGAGATTAACATTAGTGGGTGCACAACGAGAGGATGCGCCTGTTAAGCTTCCAACTCAGTGTCCTTAGCAGAGGCATTTGTCTTTCTCTTTTTTTCTAAAAAAGTACGTGGTTAAAAGCAGCAGACGGTTTGAAGTACAAACGTTACGACGCTACTAGTATGCGGAGAAGTGCACTCATCACAAAAAAGAAGTGACGGAAACCACGGCGATAGGACTCACCAAGAGTTAAGTTTTCATGCAAAATAGGCGAAAGCAACGGACTTTGATAAGTCCTCACTTACGTTTCGGTGACGAAAACTTGTATTTACAGCAAAATTTCACCAATCTTTCCATCTTTATTTTAGCTGTTAAAGACTAATTTATTATTAAAATTGTTACATGTTGTTTTAAAACTAAACAATCATAGTCGCTTCAGTTTTTTATATGTATGAAAGCAAACGTATGAGCCAGAATATTTAATATAAATCTATACCTAGAGATATATTTACCTTTAAACAGAGCTATACCATTATAAGAGAAATTCACCGAATTAACTCAGCTGGGGGCTTGAATGGGCTAAAAACCATTGCTTAAATCCTTCACAAAAGGCGACGGACAGATATAAGTTAACCATTGCTCAGCGCTATTCCGCATGGTTCTTGACTTCTGGATTATTTTGTGAATACTCCCTTCGGATAGAAGCGCCATTACACTTCTATCTACATCTCTGCCAAGAGTAATCTTGTGCGAAGGTAAACACCTTCGACGACCCTATTAACTTTAAAGGATTATTAAATTTGTCATATATATATATATATATATATATATATATATATATATATATATATATATATATATATATATATATATATATATATATATATATATATATATATATATATATGTGTATTCATATACATTTACGAATTTGTAGTTTTAATCATGAAAGTGAACTGCACCCGTATGTCTCAGTCACTTTAAATACACATTAACAGAGATATTGAAGTAATATTTAACTGAATTTAGTCACTTGGGGGCTTGTGGCAGAATGGGGCGACCTCTTGTCGATCTCTGTTTCACTAAAGCAGTATCAGTTACATTTGTTGTAATGACTATTTACGTTGTTTTAGATTGTTGGCACGTCTTTCACTTCTCTGCTATGTGGCAGATGTTTTGTATTTTGTCAAGCATTCTTTCATTCCTGTCGGTAATATTTGTGTCTGTTTATCGGACCATCCCTGCTGAGAGAATAGACAGGTGATGCAATATTGGAACGATAGTCGTGTCGGAAATTCTCGCGTACCAAACCTTGGCCGGGACAGATAACACGAAAATCGCCCAGCGTAGTTGTTTAATTACTGATAAGACAAGGGTGCCCCTGTTTCTAAGGTGGTAAAGAGAAGGGTGCATGCTCAGACGAGAGATAACACGATTACTCGTCTGTGCGACTTCTATTGAACAGACATAAATGACATAATCGTTTCCTGTCCGAGGACATTACTTTAAATGAAAGTAGTAATTTGTTACATCTGAAACACATTGTCGTATGAGTTTACAAATGTGTTTGTGAGTATGTACACAAGGCAACGGATGTTTGATTGCCATATATGGGAGACGTGACCTTTGCATCACGCGCAAAATTATTCCATGTCGGGATATTTTAAAATTGCCCCCCAACACACGCATGTTTTAAATGATTGGAGCCCTGGGTAGCTTCATAACAAGCAGATGCGGGAGCAGGACAGAAATATAACCTGACCTTTTCGCAGTTTTAATTCACTGTGAGAATTGCTTGCCAACACGACACCAGGCCTTGCCAGAGTTAGAATCAGGATTCCATCTTATCAGACCGGACACCTTTTACTGGAGAATTTTGAAGGACCTACAAAACAGCCCAGGAAATCTCTTTCATTTTAAAAAAGGAAAACCGGAATATCTGAGGAAACTGACACACACGGACTCATAGAGGGAATTATCTTATAAAAGTAACGACCCCCAAGAACACGTGTAAGAGGCATAATAAAGTGCCTTAACTTCATTCATCTGAGCAAAATGTCTGTGAGCCAGGATTGGCGTGTCATTTTGCATTCTATAATTTTCATTACTAAAATGTGAATATTAATGTGTGAAAATCGCTAATGGATGTCCAAGTCATTTGAGGCTGACAACCTCATCAAATAGAATGATGATTTCATGAACCACCACTTCCAGGGGCTGGTGACTGATTTATTGCTAGTTTCTTAAAGAGAACTAACCGCATAAATAGTCCAAGGTTCCATATGGAGCAGGGAGGGAAAGATGAAAGAAATGATGTACATTCTAAGTGTAATAGTTACATTTTCAAACCAGTGTAAATGTTTATGTAAACATATTCACTGAAAAATTAATGAAAGTTTCAAATCTTTTCAATCAATAAATAAAAACATATTCAATTTATAATGTGAACACTTTTCAATCAGTGGAAATGTAAATGTAAACATATTCTATCTGTACTATTAACCTTTTCATTTAAATGTAAACTCAATATAAAGCTATTCACTTCAAATGTAAAGAAAGTTTTCTCTCGAGGGATTAAGTTTAATTCTCATCGAGGGTAAATTCTGAGTTAGATGAGATGGTGGAACAGGAAGAGGGAAACCCATACCTATGGGTTGCAGTACGCAATACTCAGGAGAGCGTTTTGTTTCTATTCTTTTACCAAAGTTGTTGGTGGTACCAGGAGTGTACCAATCTCTGGAACAAAGTGAGGGTAGAAATGGGCTGACGTAGAAACGCGGGACCAGCTTGGCAGTTACTCCTTGACATTTCTGAGAACGTGCTGCGCCTTTAATCTTGACCAGAAACGCGAGAACTCCAGTGACCTATCTGCACAGAACCAACCCATCAGCGGGAGCAGAACCTACGAGTGGCAGATAAGTGACAACTTTAAGCTGCCGCTTGAACTTCGTTTAAAACCAACCTCCAATCATAACACGTGATAAACAACTTTTTTGACACACCATTATTCATTTTCTAAACCCTTGTTAAAACTAACCTCCAATCATAACACGTGATGAATAACGTTTTTTGATACACCATTATTCATTTTCTAAACCCTTGTTAAAACTAAATGATTATTAAATCTGTTATTTGTTAATATACAAATTTAACTTCGATTTAAACATTTTAAATGTACTGCATGTTTATTTCTGTCGCAGATGGAAGATAATTTGCCTATTTGAAATTTTCTGTACATCCTGTATATTGCTTTATTTTTTGTCTATTCTTAGTTTTCTGATACATATTTCTCACGCACTTGCATTTCCCACCCTAACTCAGGTGAGGCTTCGGTCAAGCCTGCGTCTATATCTGATAGGATTTTCTAGACTCAGTTTCTAGTTTTTTATGACCTGTCTTCTTTCCCATTGTTAACACCTTTGTGCTCGGAACCACTGCACGTACGATCGTGACATTTAATACGCAAGTTAATTTGCGAAAATAATTTCACAGGTGCATATCGTGGGAACTCAAAATGTAGCGGGTAAATTGAAAAATATTTATTTCGTTGTTAAAGAAACTAGTTTTAGACGTCACTTGGTATCAGCATACTGAAGAAACAAGACGCACTTCTTAGTCTTGTAAAGAAAAAGCATAGAGAGACTTGATTTAAACAAACAAAGTGCCCTCAAGTTTAATAACTACAGACTATAGATTCCTGTACCGGTATGTATTCGCTTTTCCAGTATATAAGAAATTAGCTTAAATATATAGATTTGAAGTATGTTACTATGATGGTGAATGTGAGTTTATTTTAATATGTGTGTTTCATAAATGATTTCCCTGCTTGTAGTTTAAAGGGATATTACTTTACAATGTTTGTAATAATTACAATGATCATTTTACTTTTCAATGTTTGTAACATTAATGAATGATCATAGTAGTATGAATGCTGGATGGAAGGAACGGTGAAAGGAAAAAAGGAGTGACCAAGAGTAGCAGACACAATAAACCCCACTTTCGGTAGCGAACCCTCATGTGACCTTTCCTCGACTGACCGGAACGGGAGCAAAACGGCGGTCTTGTTATTGTGTGTGTACGAAGCCAGGCCAGCTGAATTCATTCATAGCAGACAGGAACGTTTTACAATGGACTGACCTATTTTAGGAACGAGACGGAAAGACGCATGCATGGATATCAACAGGTCTACGCTGAGACACTGTTTAAATTGTTACGGTAGTAATCTGTGTGTTGCAGCAGAAGAGTACTTACACGTGTATTTTTGTTTTGTCCAACAGGTATATGCTGTGCAACCTGCCAAGTCTTGTCTCTTATTGCTGAAAAGAGGTTACCTAGCCCTCCCAGTGGCCATATGTCATCGCTCACCAGCCACCATCTTCTTCTTCTTTGATCCATAACCGCCAACCGTCAAAGCAGTCAGCGGCCATCACGCCTGGTGGCGTCTTGTAGGGCAGCAACAAATTGATTCCACTTTGCTCAGTGCGCGGCCATCCTTCGTACAGTGCCCTAACTGTGGTTCATTCTTTGCATCTCAGCTTCCACAGTTCTCCGCCAAGTTGTTTTTGGTCGGCCTCTCTTTCGCTTTCCCTCGGGGGTCCATAGCATAGCTGTTCTTGTGATGGTATCAGGGTCCCTTCTGAGGACGTGGCCAACCCAACTCCAGCGTCTGCCAGCTATGATGGTGTGCATGTCCTCCTGGTTACTCCGAATAAGTAGTTCTTGGTTGCTGATGGTGTTTGGCCAAAAGATTCGGAGAATTTTCCTTAGGCAGATTGTGTGGAAGGAGGACAGTTTCGACATTTCCTTCTCTGTTAATCTCCAACATTCCGCACCATAGAGAAGCACAGAAAGTACACAGCTCTCATACAGTCTTAATTTGGTGTTTGTGCTGTACTGGGAAGACTTCCAAATGTTGTTGAGAACAGCAAAGGCTGTTCTAGCTTTATTCATTCTGTTGTTAATGTCCTTGCTTGTTCCGCCGTCAGGTGTTACTATGCTTCCTAGGTAAGTAAATGTGTCTGTCTGTTCTAACTTCTGGTTCCTTACTGTTATTAGCTCAGGATTGCCCACATTTAGTGTCATGACCTCTGTCTTCTTCAAATTGATGTTCAGGCCAACCTGCTGGCCATACTTATTCAGTCTATCGGTTTTGTCTTGAATGTGTTGGTGTGAATGCGCGAGTAGTGCAATGTCATCTGCATATTCCAAATCTTCCAGTGTAGAAAACGTCGTCCATCTAATTCCTCTTGGACTGCCCTCTGTTGTCTGGCGCATCACCCAATCTATGACTGTCAAAAATAATGTTGTTGATAGGGGGCATCCCTATCGTACTCCTGTTTTCACTTCGAAAGTTACATTACTCGATCCAACACTGCACGTAAAGTTAAAATAGAGGCTTTTTATAATGGAAACAATGCGGCTGGGAATTCCATAAGCCCTCAGAATTTTCCGTAGGCTGTCCCTGTTTATGCTGTCGAAAGCCTTTTCAAAATCAACAAAGTTAATAAACAGCTGTCTCTGCCATTCTGAGCACTGCTCTATAATGTTCCTGAGGGCAAATATATGATCTGCACATCTTCTGTTCTTTCTGAAGCCCGCTTGTTCTTTCCTCAGTTTATGGTCAACTGCTTTTGAAATTCTCTGGATGATTATCCTGCCTAGTATTTTGCTGGGAACTGAGAGGAGGGTAATTCCTCTCCAGTTTTTGCAATCTGCAAGGTCGCCCTTCTTTCCAGTCACCATAATTCACTTCAATTATTTCAAAGATTCACAACACCAAACATCACCCCTACCATACTCCACCTATTATAACCCTCCATCTCACATTTGGAAGAAAATTCGTAATCTGTGGATATCTCCTCATCAATTGTGGATACGTTACACCAATCTTGGATTTATAAAATCCTGTTCAGATGCTGTGCCTCTTTTGTGGATACCTTATTCGAGCACTGAAGTCTATTTCAAAGCATTAGATTACGTTATTTTTCCAAGAGAATACCAGGATATAAGTTGTTTTCAACATTCACACCAAAGGAACAAAGAAACAAACATTCATTTTCACACAAACAGTATTTCACATATTTCCAGCAAAGCCTAATATGTTGTCAGGCCTGCCGGGAACTTTACTAACACAATTCATTCATCATTTTTTCCACTATTTGTGTAATATTTTTTTCTTCTTGAAAATCATCAAACTGTTGTGAGTTTGTTTTCTCGTGTTAATTTTTTTGCTGTTAAATTTTTGAAAGAATTTATTTACATTTCTAAATTGAAATAAATTGAGTTAGCCTTGATAGGAATGTTCGTTCTGTTCACACTACCAAATCCTCAATCTAACTTTACTTCTTTACCCTACTATTTGTGAGTGGCAGTGTGTGCAAAAGAGTAATATTGTCGCCAGAGAAAACAAGAAGAGCTGTGTGTGTGGTTTTCTTAGTGAAGAACTCACTGACTCAGCCTGTGTCTTCTGTCTATCTCTCTTGCGCATCACTATCACACGTCCGTGTGCACTACTGTCCCTCACCTCTCTGCAGGTGTCACGCTTTGCCTACTGTTAATTAAATTGTCATGCGACAGTCTCAGTCAATTTACTAAATACACTCTAAACAGAATTATACCATAATAATAAGACTTCTTCTGAGTAAATCAGAGGTGGTGGCTTAAACGAGCTGAAATTAATCATTGCTTAATTCTTCACAGAAGGTGACGGCAGATCCTAGAGTTAACGTGCTCAGCTAATGCAGCATTGTTCTCGCTTTTCTGAATATCTTGTGAAAACTACCTTGAGGTAGAAGCGTCATTATTTTTCTATCTACAACTCTGCCAAGAGTAATCTTGTGCAAATGTAGACACATTTGAAGGCCCATATTAGATACTCTTGAGTTTTGGCCACTGTTGGACCACTAGTGCAAAGGAGGGGAGGCAATCCGTGACAGGGCTCATCAAACGATTAAAATTGTCTTCTCCTCATAGAAGGTCTGGGAAGATACTAGGCTCATTACGGCCTTTATGATTTCGGCTGTGGTGCTTTATTTAAATTCCTATAAATTTCCCCTAGAACTGAAGCGTCATTCTTCAATTCACATTTCTGCCAAGAGTAATCTTGAGCGAAAGTAGACACCTTTGAAGATCCTCAGTAGATACTTTGAATTTTGCCCACAGTTGGATTTTCACTACAGAGCAAGGGAAGTAATTCGGTGACACTGTAACTATAAAGCTGTAGTTGGTTTTATCACTATTGAGTGAAGGGTATGTCTGGACGCGTATGACATATTATTCTAAATACATAATCAGATAGAGCTAGTAGATTCAGATTTTGCTGAGTAACCTTCAGCTGGGTCTCAGAAGTACGAGCGAAAATATATTAGCTAACAGAAGAGGCGGGAGAATAAAAGGTTCATGACACCTTATATGATTTCAGTTGTTATGTTTGCTGTTCTTTTAAATCCTGTGAGACTCCCTTAAATAGAAGCACAATTCATCTATTTTAATCTCTGCCAAGAGTAATCTTGAGTGAAGGTTGATACCTATGAATACCACCATCTAAATACTCCCAGTTTAGCCTTTGTTTGACTACTACTGCGGAGCAATGGAGACAATATCGTCACAAGCCCACATATATGTGTGCGTTCGTGTAATTTTAAGTGAAAAAAGGAGGGGAGGGGGGGGGGGGGGGAAGGACTGCCTTCAAATGCTAGCAACTAGTTTCATCAATGAAAATCCTGTCATACGCCAGGGTAGTGTCCTCACGTGGTATTCTGCTGGTATTTATGTAGTACTTTCTCTAAGCTCCACAGTTGTGATCAGGTCATACCACTTCTATCCTTCTAATCTGCGAAAGCACACAAATATGAAAGTCTGTAACTTTCTGGTTGTTGTTTTTGTTGTTCTCAATTATATGCATCCAAAACAATAGTACAGCGTTGCCATTTGAATTGAAGATTCTGACTTATTATGTTGGTTTTTTTTTTTTTAATTCCTATACATTTCTCAATGTAATGAAAGTTTCTTTTGCCTTTTTATTTGTATTGCTTATAACATCGTCTGTCTTATTTGCTGCATATATATGTATATATCAGTCACTGACTGCTTTGACGGTCGGCGGCTAAAGATCAAAGAAGAAAAGAAGAAGAGAGATATATATATATATATATATATATGGAAAGATATTCAGCGGATCTTAGAGAACAGAAAGACTTAAAGACTTGGCACGAATTTCTCTAACGATCTTCCTCTTGTGGAGCTGACGATGATGAAATGAAATAATCTTGTAAAGATGAACACACTTGAAGCATAAGTTTAGACATAAATAATCTCGTTGATTCATAATGACAACCAAGATGACGGGTAGTGAAAACTACGACCAGATAAACGCGTCACAATTTATTTCTAGCTAGTCTGAACTTTGACCTGTATAGATCGCTAATTCATAACCATTCAACCATGCGGTAACATGCCTGGGGTTCAAAGTCCAAGTTTGTTCTTTAAATAGTACGGAGTGTATAAAGCACAAGTAATGTTTTCTTTCAATGTGTGATGCAACTGCAAGGTGACTCAATAGCTTAAAGAGATGACAATATTGACGGAAAATAGTTAGTGTACTTCTTACTTGGATAAAAACAATTACATGGCCTACTTTACAACAACAGGGTCTTTATCATGGCAAAAATAATGGAAAATAGTAGAGAAAAGGGACGTTACTGAATGTCTTGTCAGGATATACACGATCCTTGGCGTTTTCCATTAATTTTGTTGGTGGAATTATTCCAGCATCATAGTGTTAGCTTGTCTATTATCTTATTCCTTTGTCTTACATACTTCTTTTTTCACATTGTTTTTAATTTGTTTCATGAAGTTTTCAAGTTTTACAATTTTTATTACATTGTGACGTATAATGTAAATATATCCTCAGTAATCCTACAGAAATCCGACCACCTTTGCTTCCCCATTTAGTGTTTATAATTTTGCTACGCAAAAGCCACGAATTTCGCTGTCTGTCTGACTCATATTTTGAAGCCACGCCTATTTTTCCTGTTTACATGTGCGACGAGTGTTTACCAACTTTCGCATCTACCAGTCTTAACAAGTGGAGCGAACCTGGTTTGCTTACCTGAGTCTCTCACGCGAGTGGATCTGTCAATCATTGGTCATTAGGCAGACGCACGTGGAGAAAAAGACCAGATCCTTGAAGAAATACAAGAGGCGATAAGATTTTCCCTAGGGCCTTTGATGTTCGCATACTAAGGGGGAGATAATGTTTGATGATCTACGAAAACAACGTGGACGGAATCAGGAGGCCCGCTCGCACGGCCAGTGTCTTTTCATGTCGTTCGGCATTGCGAGCAGAGCGAAAAGTAAAATCCTTTATCTCGGTAACGAAGCTCCTATATTTTCCCTGCTATGCCGAAGGTGTGAATTGTCACATCCTTTAGAGATATTACACAAAATCTGTATATATATATACGGCGTTCTCTCCAAGTCGGTTATCAGGTCTCTCCGAAAATTTTGGATAATCTGAACGCGTACGCTAGAACCTATGTGAAATAGTGCGTTAATAGCCTTCGTGGGGATTTATTCTGATTTCTGTGCTTGATCAAAACCAGCGGAGAGCGGGTTTCTGTTGTGGTCGTTTTCCTCAGTTACTGAAGGAGTAATAGTTGTCGTTTTCCTGGGCGTTCGTCCCCAAGTACAGGTGTGAACAGAAATTGCCAAGGCGACAAAACTAACATTTTAACTGTAAATTTGAGTTAACTGGACTTACCAAATACCCAGATTGTTTATTCAATTTTATCAGCGCGCTGTGGCAATATACATAACATTTTCCCGACTTCTGACAGTCGTTTTTCCAAGTGAATTTTATCCAGGAGAATACGCTGTTTCATAATCGGCACTCACCCCAGAGCAAGCCGATAGGATTTATCATCATCATCTTAATTAACAGTATAGCTACCAGATGTTTTAGTTAGCTATTGGAAGTACTGTCTACGGTCTACTTTGAACACAAGATCGCGTTTTTTTTCTACATGAACCATTCTAGGTGACAATATATATGTCCAGGAACTCAACCACCAAATCGGGCGTTCCACTTATTAAAATTAATTATTAGTGGAGGGACTGGGACCCAATTCGGAAGATACAACTACTGGACTATGATACATATGCATGGACGTTTACGTTCAAGAGATTGTTACACCAAGTTTAGGTAAGGCGTGATTGACGGGGCCACGAATGACAGAATGAGAGTGAATATTTTCCAGTTACTGAAACTGTACCATCCTTTATTTTCTTTGCTTAAATACTGTTATTTCCCTGGATAGTTTAGTAGGAATTTTTGTTCTTTACTTTTCCTGTCTATTCTATAACCTGGTGTAAATCTTTGACCTTTTGGCTTATTAACTCCTTTTGGGATTTTTTTTCTCAACAAGGGGGAGGGCACTTATTGGGTTATTTTCCTATGTCTGTAAACATGATTATATTGATTTCTATATGTTTGATGTTGTAAAGTTTAAGTGATAATAAACTAAACAAAACTTAATTTAGTGTGTGTTGGTCAGACCCATATCCATTTACCATAGTTTTCACGTTTGTGTGTCTTGTCACATAATTATGTGTGTGTGTGTGTGTGAGTAGTAAACGTATAATTATACTTATAGGGAGGTTCGACAGATCGTCTTATACTAAAGATAGCCGTATAGATAGGCTGGACTAGAGAAACCACTCATTCCAGAGACAGATCTTCACCTTAATCTATTCACTCGTGGAATCTATTCTAACACCTTTCTTTCTCATATACCCCCACCTTCTGCTCTACTCAGACGGGACCAAATATCTCTCTAACCTATCTAAAAAAATATTCCATCGTAATAATGCTGAATTTGCATTGTCTACATTTATCTTCATATTTATTTGCCAACATTCAGGACTCAGTCGTATGAGATAAACAAAATGGATTCCATCTACCGCATCAGAATGTGTGTGTGTATATATGTGTGTGTGTGTGTGCGTGCGTGCGTGCGTGTGTGCGTGCGTGCGTGTGCGTGTGCGTGTGCGTGTGTGTGTGTGTGTGTGTGTGTGTGTGTGTGTGTGTGTGTGTGTGTTGTTTTTATTTGTGTGTGTACTCACGTTCAATCTACAAAACTTGATACCAAGATACGGAATATTATTATTGCTTCGCATATTCTCTACGCTTAATCCTAGTCCTGTCATTTTATGCACACGATAACAATATGAATGGTGTGAAATATTTGAGTACAGGTATTATACAATATCAGTGTCACGGGTTGCCTCCCCTTGCTCTGCAGTGATGGTTAAAAACATAGAGTATCGATATTGGGTCTTCAAAGGTACCTACCTTCGCATAAGATTACTCTTGGCAGAGATGCAGATAGAAAGATGATGATGCTTTTACTTCGAGGGAGTCTTCACTAGATATTCAGAAATCAAAAACAACGCTGAATGAGTCATAGCAATGTTAACTTTTTATCTGCCCGCCGCCTTTTGTGAAGGATTTCAAGTAATATACGAGGGGCGTTCAGAAAGTAATGCACCACATCGTTTTTCTCAGCTAATAATGAAGATAGAAGCATGACATTTTGCACACTTCAAATATGGCATGTGCCAATTGTGTGCACCAAATTGCACCGCAACCGGCAAAAATAATACGGCTGCCCTAAACCGTTGAAATGGAGCGTGTTAGCAACTTGCGTTATTATAAACAGCGAATTGTGATAGAATTTCTCGTTGCAGAGAAGGAAAACTGTTGTGAATATTCACAAGCGTCTATGTGATGTGTATGGAAGTTTTGCAGTCGACAGGAGTACAGTCAGTCGCTGGGTTCAGAGAATCAAAGAATCCGGAATTGGAGATACGGAGCTGCTTGATCGGCCGCGCTGTGGGACGTCCCTGCCACAGCCACCAACGCAGAAATGTTGAACGAACGAACGAACGAACTTTATTTTTCAAAGGGTTGAGAATTGGGCACGCATGGCCCGTCTAACATTCTGCCCTTCCTTTCGCTCACCTTTCATACCGTATCCTTTCAATAGCACATGTATTTTTAGCATTATTTAAGCATACAACATTATCGAGGTAAAATGTTGAAATGCGCTGAGGGCATTATTCTTACTGATAGGCGAATCACTACTCAACAATTGGCCTTACAGCTGTCAGTCAGCATTGGTAGTGCAAATGCAGTTATAAAAAACTCTCGGATTTTCTAAGGTTTGCGCAAGATGGGTTCCTCGAAGTCTCACAAATGACCACCGATTGCAAAGGAAAGCAATTTCTTCTGAATTGTTGGAGCGTTTCAATGCTGATGGAGAGAACATTTTGGCTAAGATCGTTACAGGTGACGAAACCTGAGCACATCATTTTGAACCTGAGACAAAAAGACAGTCAATGGAGTGGCATCATCCGCAATCACCAAGAAGAAAGAAATTCAAGACAATTCCTTCAGCTGGAAAGGTCATGATCACTGTCTTTTGGGACATTGAAGGTGTGATTCTTGTGGACGTTATGCCAAGAGGAGAGACAATCAATTCGCAAGCTTACATTAAGACTTTGAAAAAAACTCAAATCAGCGTTTTCGCAGAGTTCGGCCGCACAAGAATCCAGCAGACCTGCTTCTCCTTCACGACAATGCGCGCCCTCACACAAGTCTGGCAACACGGGAAGCAATCACCAAATTGGGTTGGACTGTACTACCCCATCCACCCTATAGTCCCGATTTGGCACCCTCTAATTTTCATCTATTTGGTCCACTTAAAGATGCACTCCGTGGGACAAGGTTTGAAGATGATGAAGGAGTGATTCATGCAGCGAAGAAATGGCTACATGATCAAGACAAAATCTGGTACGGGCTAGGAATACATGCACTTGTTTCGCGCTGGCATAAAGCCGTACAAGTTGATGAGGGGGATTATGTTGAATAATACCGATGTTTACATGACATATCCATGTATATTGGGTATAAAATTTCATGCTTTTTTGAATAAACAGCTCCTGAGAAAAACGATGTGGTGCATTACTTTTTGAACGCCCCTCGTAATTATTAGCTCGTACAAGCCCCCAACTGATTTAACAGTAAAATTTTACTTTATTAGCTCGTTTATCTATGGAAAATGCTGGTTCATATATGTGCACTTCTCTCTGTAATTACTAAATCAATAATGAACTTGTACAATAGACATATAATAGATTTAATTATCAATTACTCTTGACAAATGTAAATAAATAAGAGTTGGTGATTAATATAAGATAAGTGTCTTAATAGAAAATATGTCAGCTTTAGGAGGTTTAATTTGGAAACATAGATAGAGTTCTGTTGTATTTGGTCTGCTAGAGATGTAACTTAGCTGCCATAACGCTGAAGTGGTGATGCTGCTGTTTCCGTCAATTCATCTCCATGGCAAGGGCCCGTCTCCACATTAGTTCAAGAGGTATCCTCTCCTGGTCTAGGCAGGTATTGTCACAACCCGAGGAACGTAGGTTTCAAGTGTCGATCGCAAGCAGCTTTTGAACCACAGACATAATAGTAGAACAAAACTGGTATCGTCGAGTAGTACCTCAAATGGTCTCTTCAATCCGTACAACGGTCCCAATAACTTTTTGGAACTCTAGACTTCTTGTTCAGTTGAATAGTCTTGGCAACTTGATGCAGAAGCCTCGAACACGCGTCTGGGGCATTATTTATATTTAGAATCCCTATGTGACTTGTGAGTAGGTCCTGTAGGAGTCCGGATTCCGTATTAACATGTAGAGTTTCCTTGCCATAGTGCTCAAATGTGCTCAAGTACGTCCTGTCCCTATAAGGTCAGAATCCTTACTTCTATTCTTTTCTGGCATTAATCCGAGCTGTCTACTTTGACGATTCTGGAATGCAGTGTCGTATGCCTAAAATATGCTACGTTATATCGCAGATTTCGGCCCAAGCTTCCGGACGGCGTTTCCGACAAAACTTCCAATTAGAACGAATATATATCTTCGCATCCCAAATGACAGCCAATAGCATTCAAAAGTGCGTGTTAAGATAACTCTCCTCGTGGAATTTTATACGTGACTCATACGTTTGTGAAATTCAAACAATCACTTTCCATATATATGTCCATCGATTATCGGTCATGTGCACTATTATCACCTTTTTAACTCCCTTCTTTAAATGTCTCCCAAGGTTGAGATTATCTGTACTTATTATCACAGGTAATTTCGGAGGTCTAAGTACACAGCTTATCAGACATGATATCAGACATGTCGGTGATAATGATGGTTGTGGTAATTATGATCATCATGATGATTATAGCGTTAATGATGCTCATAATGATGATGACAAAAATTATGATGGTGATAATGATGATCATGATGACGATGCTGATAAACAGACACTCCCGATCGCTTGCCTTACTGCTGGAGCGATACAAATCCGTTTGCCCGTCTAGACAGACGCAGTTATGCAACTAAACCTGTGTTTCAAGTTAGTCTTACCTGTAGTCAATCTGGTTATTATCACGTTTAGTGATTCAAATGATCTTTCGGGATGGTCAATTACGCCTTGACCTGGCATGAATCGAAGTGTGAAAATGTAAACAGTGACCGCAGTACGGGTTTCTGGGCTCCGAAAATGAAAAATGATTACAGAGAGAGAGAGAGAGAGAGAGAGAGAGAGAGAGAGAGAGAGAGAGAGAGAGAGAGAGAGAGAGAGAGAGAGAGACAGACAGACAGACAGACAGACAGACAGACAGACAGGCAGAGAGAGAGAGAGAGAGAGAGAGAGAGAGAGAGAGAGAGAGAGAGAGAGAGAGAGAGAGAGAGGACGAAATAAAGAACGATCCAATTCTGCGACAATCAGCACAAACAAGACACAGTATGTATTAAATATAGGTATGGCAAGTGGCTGGGAGGACATAGGCGGGCTAACGGCGACGACAAAAATGCCAATGGCGGTGATTCTGATGATGTTATTAATGATGATGTGATGATGATGGTCATTATGATACTGACGAAGATGATAATGATTATGAATATTACACAAACATAAAGGTATGTTTTCAGGCACTCGTGAGAAATAAAGAAGTAGAAAACGAGACAACAGAAAAACAACAGACGTGAGTGGCTTACCGGGGAATCGAACCCAGGACCTACCGTGCGGCACCCCCGCCAAGCTTCTACGTTTATAATGATTATGATAACGACCGTGATAATGAGGGGGGTGATAATGATTACCGTGATAATTAATGATGGTGGTGATAATGATTACCGTGATAATTAATGATGGTGGTGATAATGATTACCGTGATAATTAATGATGGTGGTGATAATGATTGTTGTGGTAATTATGATCATCATGATCATTATAGCGTTAATGATGTCCATAATGATGATGACAATAATTATAATGGTGATAATGATGATCATGTGACGATGCTGACAAAGAATTCAATGATGATTATGACGATAATAATGATGATTGAGGACGATAATTATGATAATTAACGACGAAAATTATGATGACTATGATGATAGCAGAGACAAAAAAGACAACGATGATGGTTAAAGGTGATGTTGGTGGTAATGATGATCAGAGAGGTAATGATGATGAGAGTGGTAATGATGATCAGAGAGGTAATGATGATGAGAGTGGTAATGATGATCCGAGTAGTCATGAAGATCAGAGTGGTAATGACGATGAGAGTGGTAATGATGATCAGAGTGGTAATGATGACGAGAGTGGTAATGATGATGAGAGTGGTAATGATGATGAGAGAGGTAAGGATGATGAGGGTGGTAATGAGATGAGAGTGGTAATGATGATCCGAATGGTCGTGATGATCAGAGAGGTAATGAAGATGAGAGTGGTAATGATGATGAGAGTGGTAATGATGAACAGAGTGGTAATGATGATGAGAGTGGTAATGATGATGAGAGTGTTAATGATGATCTTCTTCTTCTTTGATCCTTAGCCGCCGACCGTCAAAGCAGTCACTGGTCATCACGACTGGTGGCGTCTTGTAGGACAACAACAAATTGATTCCACTTTGCTCGGTCGGTGGCCATCCTTCGTACTGTGCCCTAACTCTGGTTCACTCTTTGCATCTCAGCCTCCACAGTCCTCCGCCAAGTTGTTTTTCGTCGGCCTCTCTTTCGTTTTCCTTTAGGGGTCCATAGCATAGCTGTTCTTGTGATGGCATCGGGGTCTCTTCTGAGGACATGGCCAACCCAGCTCCAGCGTCTGCCAGCTATGATGGTGTGCATGACCTCTTGCTTGCTACGAGTAAGCAGATCTTGGTTGGTGATGGTATTCGGCCAAAAGATTCGGTGAATTTTTCTTAGGCATGTTGTGTGAAAAGATGACAATTTCGAATTTTCCTTCTCTGTAACTCTCCACCACTCCGCACCATATAGAAGCACAGAAAGCACACAGCTCTGATATAATCTTAATTTTGTGCTTGTGCTGTACTGAGAGGACTTCCAGAAGTTGTTTAGACTAAAAAATGCTATTCTTGTTTTGTTCATTCTGTTGTTGATGTCTTTGCTTGCTCCACCCTCTGGTGTTACTATGTATCCTAGGTATGAAGATGTCTGTCTGTTCCAGTTGCTGATTCCTTACTGATATGGGCTCAGGGTTGCTGACATTAAGCGTCATGACCTCTGACCTCTTTAGATTGATGTTCAAGCCCACCTGCTGGTTATACTTATTAAGTCTATCCGTTTTTTTCCTGGATGTGTCGATGTGAAAGTGCTAGTAGTGCAATGTCATCTGCATATTCCAGATCTTCTAATGTAGAAAATGCAGTCCATCTTATTCCTCTTGGACTGCCTTCTGTTGTCTGGCGCATCACCCAGTCTATGACTGTTAAAAATAGAGTGGAGGTTGCTCTGCATAACGCTACACATAAAGTTGGCATAGATGCTTTTCATGATTGACACTGTGCAGCTTGGAATTCCATAAGCCCTCAGTATTTTCCATAAACTGTCCCTATGTATTTTGTCAAAAGCCTTTTCAAAATAAACGAAATTAATGTACAGCGATCTTTGCCATTCTGAGCACTGCTCTGTTATGTTCCTGAGGGTAAATATATGATCTACACAACTTCTGTTCTTTCTAAATCCTGCTTGTTTTTTCCTCAGTTTGTGGTCTACTGCTTTTGAAATTCTCTGTATGATTATCCTGCCTAGTATTTTGCTGGGAACTGAGAGAAGAGTGATTCCTCTCCAATTATTGCAGTCTGCAAGATCTCCCTTTTTGGGCAATTTGACAATTATTCCTTTGTTCCACTCCGTTGGTGTTGTCCCTGTTTTCCAGACTTGTGCAAATTCATTCATTCATAACCCTCCACTCCCAAAGGAGCATAGGCCTTCAACAAACACATGCCAAGTCCTCCTGTCACGTGCCATCATCTCAAGTTCTTTCCATGTTCTCCTCATCATTGTCACCTCTGTTTCCAACTCTCTTCTCCATGTACTTCTTGGTCTTCCTCTGCCTCTCTTGCCCTGGGGGTTCCAGAACAAGGACTGCCTTGTAATGCTATCAACAGGTTTCCTCAGTGTGTGTCCTATCCATCGCCATCGTCTTCTTCTCATCTCTTGTTCCACTGGCACTTGTCCAGTTCTTGTCATCAGTTCCACATTGGTAACCTTGTCATACCATTTTAATCCCTCTATTCTACGCAAGCACCCATTTATGAAAGTCTGTAGCTTTTTGGTTGTTGTCTTTGTTGTTCTCCATGTCTCCGAGCCATACAATAGGACTGACTTCACATTTGAGTTGAAGATTCTTATTTTCGTGTTGGATCCTATTTCTCTTGATCTCCATATATTTCCCAATGCAATGAAAGCTCCTCTTGCTTTTTGTATTCTTATTTTGATATCGCTGTCTGTTCCTCCAACTTTGTCTATATTACTGCCAAGATATGTGTATGATTCTACATCTTGTATTGGCGTTTCTTCAAGTTCAACCCTGTTTTCATTACCTGCATTTATTCGCATTATTTTTGTCTTTTCCCTGTGTATTTTCAGACCCAATTGCTGTGACCTCTCATCGAGTGTTTTCAATTTGTCCTGCATCTGATTACGGTTATGGGACAGGAGAGCCAAATCATCAGCAAAATCCAGATCATCCAACTGCTTAGTCAGAGTCCACTGGATTCCATTTCTGTTGTGTGTTGTCGATGATCTCATAACCCAATCTATTGCCAGCAAGAAAAGAAATGGAGACAAGAGGCATCCCTGTCGCACTCCTGTTCTTATCCCAAATGGTTCTGTAAGCTGTCCTTCATGAAGAACTCTGCACGTCATGTCTTCATAGGTTTTCTTTATTAAATTAATGATTTTCAGGGGAACTCCATAATGCCTCATCAATTTCCAAAGTGATTCTCTGTCCACACTGTCAAATGCTTTTTCGTAGTCCACAAATCCGATGTATAGTGGTGAATTCCATTCCAGACTTTGTTCAACTATTATTCTCAAAGTGGCTATCTGGTCTGTACATGATCTGTTTTGTCGAAAACCTGCTTGTTCATCTCTCAATTTCTTGTCTATGGACTCCTTTAATCTCTCAAGGATAATCCTGTTCAATACCTTTCCTGGCACTGATAGTAACATTATTCCTCTATAATTTGTGCACTCTTGTAGATTTCCCTTCTTAGGCAACTTAACCAGACTTTCTTTATTTCTTCCTTCGTTGGTCTCTGCCATTCTGAGCACTGCTCTATAATGTTCCTGAGGGCAAATATATGATCTGCACATCTTCTGTTCTTTCTGAAGCCCGCTTGTTCTTTCCTCAGTTTATGGTCAACTGCTTTTGAAATTCTCTGGATGATTATCCTGCCTAGTATTTTGCTGGGAACTGAGAGGAGGGTAATTCCTCTCCAGTTTTTGCAATCTGCAAGGTCGCCCTTCTTTCCAGTCACCATAATTCACTTCAATTATTTCAAAGATTCACAACACCAAACATCACCCCTACCATACTCCACCTATTATAACCCTCCATCTCACATTTGGAAGAAAATTCGTAATCTGTGGATATCTCCTCATCAATTGTGGATACGTTACACCAATCTTGGATTTTATAAATCCTGTTCAGATGCTGTGCCTCTTTTGTGGATACCTTATTCGAGCACTGAAGTCTATTTCAAAGCATTAGATTACGTTATTTTTCCAAGAGAATACCAGGATATAAGTTGTTTTCAACATTCACACCAAAGGAACAAAGAAACAAACATTCATTTTCACACAAACAGTATTTCACATATTTCCAGCAAAGCCTAATATGTTGTCAGGCCTGCCGGGAACTTTACTAACACAATTCATTCATCATTTTTTCCACTATTTGTGTAATATTTTTTTCTTCTTGAAAATCATCAAACTGTTGTGAGTTTGTTTTCTCGTGTTAATTTTTTTGCTGTTAAATTTTTGAAAGAATTTATTTACATTTCTAAATTGAAATAAATTGAGTTAGCCTTGATAGGAATGTTCGTTCTGTTCACACTACCAAATCCTCAATCTAACTTTACTTCTTTACCCTACTATTTGTGAGTGGCAGTGTGTGCAAAAGAGTAATATTGTCGCCAGAGAAAACAAGAAGAGCTGTGTGTGTGGTTTTCTTAGTGAAGAACTCACTGACTCAGCCTGTGTCTTCTTCTGTCTATCTCTCTTGCGCATCACTATCACACGTCCGTGTGCACTACTGTCCTCACCTCTCTGCAGGTGTCACGCTTTGCCTACTGTTAATTAAATTGTCATGCGACAGTCTCAGTCAATTTACTAAATACACTCTAAACAGAATTATACCATAATAATAAGACTTCTTCTGAGTAAATCAGAGGTGGTGGCTTAAACGAGCTGAAATTAATCATTGCTTAATTCTTCACAGAAGGTGACGGGCAGATCGTAGAGTTAACGTGCTCAGCTAATGCAGCATTGTTCTCGCTTTTCTGAATATCTTGTGAAAACTACCTTGAGGTAGAAGCGTCATTATTTTTCTATCTACAACTCTGCCAAGAGTAATCTTGTGCAAATGTAGACACATTTGAAGGCCCATATTAGATACTCTTGAGTTTTGGCCACTGTTGGACCACTAGTGCAAAGGAGGGGAGGCAATCCGTGACAGGGCTCATCAAACGATTAAAATTGTCTTCTCCTCATAGAAGGTCTGGGAAGATACTAGGCTCATTACGGCCTTTATGATTTCGGCTGTGGTGCTTTATTTAAATTCCTATAAAATTTCCCCTAGAACTGAAGCGTCATTCTTCAATTCACATTTCTGCCAAGAGTAATCTTGAGCGAAAGTAGACACCTTTGAAGATCCTCAGTAGATACTTTGAATTTTGCCCACAGTTGGATTTTCACTTACAGAGCAAGGGAAGTAAATTCGGTGACACTGTAACAATAAAGCTGTAGTTGGTTTTATCACTATTGAGTGAAGGGTATGTCTGGACGCGTATGACATATTATTCTAAATACATAATCAGATAGAGCTAGTAGATTCAGATTTTGCTGAGTAACCTTCAGCTGGGGTCTCAGAAGTGGGGGGGGGGGGGGGGGGGGGAAGAACGAGCGAAAATATATTAGCTAACAGAAGAGGCGGGAGAATAAAAGGTTCATGACACCTTATATGATTTCAGTTGTTATGTTTGCTGTTCTTTTAAATCCTGTGAGACTCCCTTAAATAGAAGCACAATTCATCTATTTTAATCTCTGCCAAGAGTAATCTTGAGTGAAGGTTGATACCTATGAATACCACCATCTAAATACTCCCAGTTTAGCCTTTGTTTGACTACTACTGCGGAGCAATGGAGACAATATCGTCACAAGCCCACATATATGTGTGCGTTCGTGTAATTTTAAGTGAAAAAAGGAGGGGAGGGGGGGCGGAGGGAGGTTACAGAGAATGGGGATGATTAAGAAAATATCACGCTCCTATATCGTGCAGTTCACGAATATATTTTAGTAGCCAGCTCGAGAGTTTTCATTGGAAATGCGGAAAAAGTATGACCTTTGATCCCGGGGACATCACGATTATAAATGAAAGCGGGAGAAGTTTAGTCCAAAATTTCCCTAGTATAAAAAGTCGTTTTCTCCCTCCCGCTTTCCCAAAAGTAACTTAAAGATCTACAAAACCACCCACTGAGGTCAAACGGTATCTCGGGATCGACTGGTTGCCGACCGCTGAGTTAAGGTATTGTCATATCTTCTTTATTCCTTGTTAGTCATGTCTCCTATTTCCTCCTTCTCCTTGTGTCTTTTGAGACATCCCTCTTTTTTTTCTTTTACCTTTTTTGCCTTCAAACCTTTGAAATTTCTAAGCCTTCAAATGCTAGTTTCATCAATGAAAATCCTGTCATACGCCAGGGTAGTGTCCTCACGTGGTATTCTGCTGGTATTTATGTAGTACTTTCTCTAAGCTCCACAGTTGTGATCAGGTCATACCACTTCTATCCTTCTAATCTGCGAAAGCACACAAATATGAAAGTCTGTAACTTTCTGGTTGTTGTTTTTGTTGTTATCAATTATATGCATCCAAAACAATAGTACAGCGTTGCCATTTGAATTGAAGATTCTGACTTATTATGTTGGTTTTTTTTTTTTTAATTCCTATACATTTCTCAATGTAATGAAAGTTTCTTTTGCCTTTTTATTTGTATTGCTTATAACATCGTCTGTCTTATTTGCTGCATATTTATGTATATATCAGTCACTGACTGCTTTGACGGTCGGCGGCTAAAGATCAAAGAAGAAAAGAAGAAGAGATATATATATATATCTATGGAAAGATATTCAGCGGATCTTAGAGAACAGAAAGACTTAAAGACTTGGCACGAATTTCTCTAACGATCTTCCTCTTGTGGAGCTGACGATGATGAAATGAAATAATCTTGTAAAGATGAACACACTTGAAGCATAAGTTTAGACATAAATAATCTCGTTGATTCATAATGACAACCAAGATGACGGGTGGTGAAAACTACGACCAGATAAACGCGTCACAATTTATTTCTAGCTAGTCTGAACTTTGACCTGTATAGATCGCTAATTCATAACCATTCAACCATGCGGTAACATGCCTGGGGTTCAAAGTCCAAGTTTGTTCTTTAAATAGTACGGAGTGTATAAAGCACAAGTAATGTTTTCTTTCAATGTGTGATGCAACTGCAAGGTGACTCAATAGCTTAAAGAGATGACAATATTGACGGAAAATAGTTAGTGTACTTCTTACTTGGATAAAAACAATTACATGGCCTACTTTACAACAACAGGGTCTTTATCATGGCAAAAATAATGGAAAATAGTAGAGAAAAGGGACGTTACTGAATGTCTTGTCAGGATATACACGATCCTTGGCGTTTTCCATTAATTTTGTTGGTGAATTATTCCAGCATCATAGTGTTAGCTTGTCTATTATCTTATTCCTTTGTCTTACATACTTCTTTTTTCACATTGTTTTTAATTTGTTTCATGAAGTTTTCAAGTTTTACAATTTTTATTACATTGTGACGTATAATGTAAATATATCCTCAGTAATCCTACAGAAATCCGACCACCTTTGCTTCCCCATTTAGTGTTTATAATTTTGCTACGCAAAAGCCACGAATTTCGCTGTCTGTCTGACTCATATTTTGAAGCCACGCCTATTTTTCCTGTTTACATGTGCGACGAGTGTTTACCAACTTTCGCATCTACCAGTCTTAACAAGTGGAGCGAACCTGGTTTGCTTACCTGAGTCTCTCACGCGAGTGGATCTGTCAATCATTGGTCATTAGGCAGACGCACGTGGAGAAAAAGACCAGATCCTTGAAGAAATACAAGAGGCGATAAGATTTTCCCTAGGGCCTTTGATGTTCGCATACTAAGGGGGAGATAATGTTTGATCTACGAAAACAACGTGGACGGAATCAGGAGGCCCGCTCGCACGGCCAGTGTCTTTTCATGTCGTTCGGCATTGCGAGCAGAGCGAAAAGTAAAATCCTTTATCTCGGTAACGAAGCTCCTATATTTTCCCTGCTATGCCGAAGGTGTGAATTGTCACATCCTTTAGAGATATTACACAAAATCTGTATATATATACGGCGTTCTCTCCAAGTCAGTTATCAGGTCTCTCCGAAAATTTTGGATAATCTGAACGCGTACGCTAGAACCTATGTGAAATAGTGCGTTAATAGCCTTCGTGGGGATTTATTCTGATTTCTGTGCTTGATCAAAACCAGCGGAGAGCGGGTTTCTGTTGTGGTCGTTTTCCTCAGTTACTGAAGGAGTAATAGTTGTCGTTTTCCTGGGCGTTCGTCCCCAAGTACAGGTGTGAACAGAAATTGCCAAGGCGACAAAACTAACATTTTAACTGTAAATTTGAGTTAACTGGACTTACCAAATACCCAGATTGTTTATTCAATTTTATCAGCGCGCTGTGGCAATATACATAACATTTTCCCGACTTCTGACAGTCGTTTTTCCAAGTGAATTTTATCCAGGAGAATACGCTGTTTCATAATCGGCACTCACCCCAGAGCAAGCCGATAGGATTTATCATCATCATCTTAATTAACAGTATAGCTACCAGATGTTTTAGTTAGCTATTGGAAGTACTGTCTACGGTCTACTTTGAACACAAGATCGCGTTTTTTTCTACATGAACCATTCTAGGTGACAATATATATGTCCAGGAACTCAACCACCAAATCGGGCGTTCCACTTATTAAAATTAATTATTAGTGGAGGGACTGGGACCCAATTCGGAAGATACAACTACTGGACTATGATACATATGCATGGACGTTTACGTTCAAGAGATTGTTACACCAAGTTTAGGTAAGGCGTGATTGACGGGGCCACGAATGACAGAATGAGAGTGAATATTTTCCAGTTACTGAAACTGTACCATCCTTTATTTTCTTTGCTTAAATACTGTTATTTCCCTGGATAGTTTAGTAGGAATTTTTGTTCTTTACTTTTCCTGTCTATTCTATAACCTGGTGTAAATCTTTGACCTTTTGGCTTATTAACTCCTTTTGGGATTTTTTTTCTCAACAAGGGGGAGGGCACTTATTGGGTTATTTTCCTATGTCTGTAAACATGATTATATTGATTTCTATATGTTTGATGTTGTAAAGTTTAAGTGATAATAAACTAAACAAAACTTAGTTTGGTGTGTTGGTCAGACCCATATCCATTTACCATAGTTTTCACGTTTGTGTGTCTTGTCACATAATTATGTGTGTGTGTGTGTGTGAGTAGTAAACGTATAATTATACTTATAGGGAGGTTCGACAGATCGTCTTATACTAAAGATAGCCGTATAGATAGGCTGGACTAGAGAAACCACTCATTCCAGAGACAGATCTTCACCTTAATCTATT